>OW804095.1:24689801-24762301 GCA_942159475.1 Sthenelais limicola
ACAGCAAGCACAGTATGCTTACAATCAAGCTCAGTATTGGCAACAACCCCAGGGAAGTTATCAACCCCAGCAAATGCAACAACAGCAGTATAAACCGAGGGCAGCTAACGCTCAAGGTTACCAACCTCGCCAGAATTTTCAGCGAGGGGGGGGTGCCAAGAAGTCATAGTTCCGGTAAGTCCCCCTCCCTTTTGCTTCTTACCTTTTCAAGCCGGAAATGTAGCTTTTCACTTAGCAGATTGGATTAATATCACTTCAGACAGTTGGGTTTTACAAATGATATCTGGAATAAATATTCCCTTTGACTATGTACCGATCCAAGTAGGCTCGCCTCCCCCATTCAGATCCTCAGGGAAACATCTGGGAATATTAGGAAATGAAATACAAACTTTGTTTAACAAGGGAGTAATTGAACGAACAATTGAATCTCATGATCAGTACCTTTCAAATGTTTTCCTACGACCGAAGCCTAACAATAAGTTCAGGATGATTCTAGACCTTTCGGATTTAAACAAGTTAGTTCACTATGAACATTTCAAAATGTTTAGTTTACAAGCAGCTATAGACCTCATGATACCAGATCTGTATCTAGCTAGTATTGACCTGAGTGATGCATACTACACCGTACCTGTACACCAAGAGTTCAGGAAATATCTGAGATTTAGATGGAACGGGGAAACTTATCAATACAAGTGTATGCCAAATGGTTTAGCCTGCGCCCCTCTTTACTTCACTAAGTTACTGGGACCTGTGTACGCTACCCTAAGGGAGAGGGGTGCAAACTGTTTTCCTTATATTGATGACTCGATTACAATGGAGAGGTCATTTGAAAAATGTAAAAACACGACTTTGGAATTAGCTGAGACTTTAACAAGATTGGGTTTCTTTGTTCATCCGGAAAAATCAGTTTTTACTCCCTCAAAACGCTTGGTTTTCTTGGGTTTCTGGCTGGACTCTGAAAACATGACAGTGGCCCTAACTGACGAAAAGAGGGAAAAGATGCTAAGGGCATGTGGGGACCTTTTGATGAAGGATAGAGCCTCTATCAAAGAGATAGCTGGGATCATAGGACTTATGATAGCCTACTCAGTAGCTGCAGAATATGGAGGAAACCATATAAAAGAGCTAGAAGGTGATAAAATAGATGCGCTAAAATCAGCAAAAGGAAATTATTCGGCATTCATGACACCTTCGAAGGAAGGCTGGAATAATATCATTTGGTGGAACAATAACATTAGCACAGTTTTCAGAAATATCAGAAACATAAACCCTGACGTGACCATATTCACTGACGCCTCGAACTCAGGCTGGGGAGCAGTGTTAGACGAATCTAAAGCAAATGGGAGATGGAAGGATGAAGAACTCAGTTGGCACATAAATGTAAAAGAACTAGCAGCAGTGCTCTGGGGCCTATTGGCCCTATGTAAACTTAACAACTCTTGCATCAAGGTCATGACCGATAACACGGTGACGGTAGCTTACATTAACAAGATGGGTGGAGTGAAATCACGAGATTGTCAGAGCATAGCAAAGAAAATTTGGTCATGGGCAGAGAAGTCTAATAATTGGGTGGTAGCAGCCCACATCCCAGGAAAGCTAAATGAACAGGCAGATTTTGAGTCTAGGAATTTCTCAGACAATGTAGAATGGGAACTCAGTGATAGCATATATAAACTGATTTGTCAGAGACTAGGAACCCCAGATTTCGACCTATTCGCTTCTAGAGTCAACAATAAAACAAAACGTTATTGTAGTTGGGGGCCTGATCCTGGAGCGGAATGTACAGATGCATTTACATTCAACTGGAATAATAACGATTTCCTTTTTATTTTTCCTCCTTTCAGCCTAGTGGCGAGGGCCTGGCAAAAAGTAACCAGAGACGGGGCGAGTGCGATCCTGGTCGCCCCGGACTGGCCAGGCCAAAGCTGGTACGGCATGGTAATAACATCAGCAAAACGAGTACTAAAAATAAAGAAGAAAAGAGGAAATTTGAAACATCGCAACAAAGAGAAACTAGAAGACCAGCTAACCAGGACCCCCCCTTATTGCCTGCCTCTTTTAAAGAGAAATCTTTTGAAACAAGGCTATTCGATAGCCACCGCAGATCTGATTCAACATGCATTTAGATTAGGGACTAGAAAAACTTATACAGTTTACCTGAAAAAGTGGATGGAATATTGTGTAAATAATAACTTTGATATGTTTGAACCTTCTCCGAGGAACTACACAGATTTCTTGAGAATCCTATCTGAAAAGGGCATTGCCCATGGAACTCTTAATATAGCTAGATCAGCGATCTCTTCTATCGCTCCGGCGGTGAAGAACTTCACGATAGGGCAGGAGAGACCTGTATGCCTTCTGGTGAAGGCAATATACAACAAGAGACCCCCCAAACCGAAGTATGACTCGATGTGGGATGTAAATACAGTCTTAGAACTTTTCAAGAAGTGGGGTAGAAATAGCCACTTAGACATTAAACATTTATCTTTGAAAACTACAGTTTTACTTTTGTTGACGTCGGCCCAACGTGGGCAAACAGTGTGGAGAATCAGCGTCGAAGGCGTTGAATTCAGGAGAGATGGGGTAAGACTTCACATGAAACACCTCCTCAAGCACAATAGAGTGGGTGACCCACTAGATATAATCAATATACCAACGTTCCCAGAAGAGGAACTTTTGTGTCCAGTGAGCTGTCTCACTGAATATCTGGACAGAACCGAAGCAATTAGAGATGGACAAGACCAACTGTTGCTAAGTTACATCTGGCCTCACAAGCAAATTTCGAGATCGACACTGTCCAATTGGACTAAGCGAACCCTAGCTTTGGCAGGGGTTAATACGGACAAATACAAACCACATAGTACAAGAGGGGCAGTGACCTCGAAGGCTATGTCGTTGGGGATAAATATGAACATTCTTCTAAAGCAAGCCTCTTGGCGGAACAACAGAACTTTCGCAAAATACTACAATAAAAAGATTGACGATGCCTCAAAGACAGTGGCTCATACTATCCTAAGGGATAAGAAATCAAACAAGAAAATAGTTAGACAGAGGAAGAAGTAAGGTATGTTAAAATAACACCTGATTTATACCTACTTATAAATAAACTCTTTTAAATATAATATATAAAAATACTTTGGGTGAAATCACCCAAAAAGGAATACGTCTATGACTGTTCCTTTATTGGTGGGAAACTCCTTGTTAAATTATTATATTCATAATAATCAGAAACGAGGGTTTCTAAAAATTCGGGTTCCCTAGTGGAGCTACGAAATCTCGTAGAGTCTCGTGATCACTAACGTGATGGACGAGACATAATTTTACAGTTAACCGATACTTACTTGTAAGTTGAGGATTAAACCTGTAATTATGTTGAGGACATCACGGTGTGATCAGACTATACGCCCTCCCTACCGACCCCTCTGTGTTTCCACAGAGCTAGGCTGGGAATAGTCATTTTCTGACTCACTGTTTACAAATTTAATCCTGTATTATCATTATGTTTTTTCTCATCCTCGACCTTAGGAGAGATGGGTTATTATCCTCCTTTTTAGGTCTCGGGGTTATTGAGTATTGAGTTTTCCCACCAGGAAACCCTCATTTTATCTTTAAAACCTGACGTGTGCCGCGCATGCGCGTACATCTCGTATAGTCTGATCACACCGTGATGTCCTCAACATAATTACAGGTTTAATCCTCAACTTACAAGTAAGTATCGGTTAACTGTAAAATATACTCAGATATACCCGGTATTCTTCATTGTTAAGCCTAATTCAGCAGAATTTACTAAATATGTATAGCTGCCAATTGTACATTTCCTGAAAATCTGACCCATATAAACGTATATAAGGGGTGGCTGAAATGGCTGACCATTGGTCAAAAGCTGCATTTTCCGTTAACAACGGTCAAAACTATATAAGCAGTCTAGGCTCACAGCCTCTCAGATCAGATAAGAATGGTTTACAAAATTAATAAATTCGGTACGTTTTTTTTTCATAATAGCTGAGGATGCAGCTCAAACTGGTTATATTACGGCGGCCCGCCGAAATATAAATGTGTTAGTTTCACTTGTTATCGCTCACCAGCGCTAGTGTTCTCGTTTGTATAAACAAACTTATTATTGATAGCTTTTGTAGTGAATGTTCAGTGAATTCGTTTTTCACCTTATATCTGAGAATACTTACATTGCAAGCCCTGTGATACAAGCTACTTGCTTTTTGAAGGGATATCTTTCTTTGGCATTACAAAGAATATGTTAAATATAATATAAATATGTATAAATGTATGTATGTGTATGCATATTGTTTATTTCCAGTTCAGATACAGTTACATCAATATGAATAGGTACAATACAATATCTGGAAATGGGTACTCCGTTCTAGCACACGAATGTACACAAGAACTGAACGAAAGGGACTATAGATACTGTATTATGATGTATTATTAACAAACATAATGTGCAAAATAGGTAGAGTCACAGTATACTGATGAAAATATGGAGAAAAATCCAGGAGATGTACCTGTATGAAAAGAATAAATAAAAACGTATTCAAATCAAACTCAATTAACTGGGATAGAAACACCTATAGCTAACAAGACTGGCCTGTACCTTCTCTAATGTCTCAGCATGTGTCTCTTGGGAAAATTGGTGCATGTTGGGGTTGGGTGACTAGCATGGGGCATGGTGTATTTGGACACAGTGAGCGTGTTGTCTGGGGGCGGGGGGTATATTTAGTAGAGAATATGCCGGGGAGGGATCAATGGTGGGGGTCCCACTGCGTGATGAACAGTCTATGTGCATCAGATGTGACACATCATGCATATATCTCATGGGGCGGCATAGCTCACTGATGCAATCTGCGGTCGCTCCCCTCCTCCTGTTACTGTTCCTGCTGCTGTTACTCCTTCTCCCCCTCCCCCCTTTTGTTCCTGCTCTTGGTCTCTTGTCATTTATCCCTCTCTTACTCCTCCTCCTCCTCCTTCTCCTCCTCCTCCTCCTCCTCCTCCTCCTCCCCCTCTCCCTTCTCTTCCCTCTCCTGTCTTCTCTTCCCTCTCCTGTTCCTATTCTCCTCCTCCTCCCTCTCCCTCTCCTCCTCCCCCTCCCTCTCCTCCTCCTTCTCCTCCTTCTCCTCCTCCTCCTCCTCCTCCTCCTCCTCCTCCACCTCCTCCTCCTTCTCCTCCTCCTCCTCTTCCTCCACCTCCTCCCTCGCCTGCTGTTCCTCCATCATATGAATTGTATATTGTTAGTAATAGATGTGTCAGCGTTCTCGTGTTTCAGTTTGATTAATGCAGCACGATTGGTAAAAAGTGGATTCTTCGCTAAATAAGACGGAAACTAAGTTTATTTAGTTGCGTGGGCCGCCTGTCGTCTCAACGTATATTTTGTTTCAATCTATACTATATTTCTCTTCAAGAAACCTTTAACGATACGATTACCAGAATGAGTATAGATAACGAAAGAGAGAAAAGAGAGAAATATTATATATAACTACTATATTTCTCTTCAACAAACCTTTAGCAAAAAGGAGGGAGGCAGAGAGAGAGAGAGAAGCAGAGGGAGAGAGAGAGAGAGAGAGAGAGAGAGAGAGAGAGAGAGAGAGCGAAAGGGAGGGAGAGGGAGGAAGAGAAAGAAAGAGAAAGAGAGACGGAGACAGAAAGAGATACAGAGACAAACGGGGAAATAGGAAGCAGTTGAAAAGAGTGGAAAGAAGCTCAAAGGGAGAGAGTAGGAGAAATAGTGCAGTACAAATAGATCCAGACGCAAACAGATAAAGACAAATCTGATCAAAAAGGACATCTTCATAATATATAATGGTGGTAGAATTACAACATCCAAGTTTCATTTAGAATTCAGTCCCTTATATGGCCATATTCGGCCGTACACACTCACATAGTGTGGGAAAGGGAGGCGGAACACAAAGGTGCCCCGAGAGAGTCAAAGTCTTGGTGGCACAAATGGGTCAGATTTTCAGAAAATGTACAATTCGCCTTCACCAATCCTCTCCAATAACCCACATTTAAGACAAAAAATGAGCTTTAAAATGCAATTTAACATAACAGAACTGATACTTTAAATCAATGTGATACCAACTATACTCAGATATACCACGTATTCATCATTGTTCAGCAGAATTCAGCAGAATTACTAAATGTGTAAAGCTGCCAATTGTACATTTTCTGAACATCTGACCCAAATGTATCGCCAGCTTTGGCCTGGTGTTGTTCGCCTTTGTCCAGGCCTTTGCAACCGGGCCTTATTGTGATCAGATATATGAGCAATTTTAAGTGATTCCCCTTTGTTGACTGTCGCTGGGTCTCTCTCCATTCACCATTGTGGTCGCCACAATTGAATTTTGATTTGGACTGCCATCTTGGCCCTGCCTATTCACCACAACCGACGTTTAATCCTGGACTTATCTGGTTTAAAATGCCTCCATAAAAGTTAAAAATGTTTGAATTATGCTGGTCCGCCGCTGGAAAATGGCCGATTCTGGGGATATGAACTAATTCCCTGTGAAAAAGGGGATTGACATGAATAGGGGGGATGGAAATGGTGGCAGCTTCGCTCTGGAAAGGGCGTAAATTTGCCCCCTGGTAATGCAAAAAGGCCCTTGTAACTAAGGATGGAAAAAGTGTTTTTAGGACTTGAGGAATTATTGTTGGGAGGGAGTATCCTTGACTCAACAGTGCCAACTATAAAACGTCTGTGCTGCTTGGAATGATAATCAAAGAAATGTTTTTAATTTAGTTTAAAATGAAATAAAATGTGTTTTGTTAGTCTAGAAAAGTAAATAAATGATAGACTTTCGTCTATAGAGGCTAGAGGGGTTATATTAATCACTAATGATAGAAGAGAAGGTTCATGATATGTTGTTTTGGGGGTTTTTACATTTTTGCATTTTCGTGGTTTTTTTTTAACGA
Source organism: Sthenelais limicola (assembly GCA_942159475.1). Classification (NCBI taxonomy): domain Eukaryota; kingdom Metazoa; phylum Annelida; class Polychaeta; order Phyllodocida; family Sigalionidae; genus Sthenelais; species Sthenelais limicola. The sequence continues at coordinate 24,696,723 of OW804095.1, forward strand.
ACTGCATGTTAGGAAAGAACGAACATGTCAATGTAATCATGTCAGGATGGTTTGGGTTTTTACATTAGGTTTGATTCCTGACATGTTTAAATCATGCTTTGCCTGTCCTTTATTGGACTAAGACTATGATTCATTGCAAATTCTGTTTTCAAAATGGCGACCTTACAGGCGATTATGTTTGACATTAAGGGACCGCCAGTGAAATAATGAAACATGTGATAGGGCCCATAGGTGTTTAGTATAATTTACCCTTGTTTTCCTACAATATTAGCCCGATCCGATGGAATTGAATTGAATTGAATCCTAAAACGTTCCATGAATCCTAAAACGTTCCATGAGAGGTGCCATAAGTGGGGTGCTATAAAAATATTCATATACGACGCGTCCTATAAAAATGTAATTGTCTAAAAATAGCTGTCTCTGCGAAGCATGTAAACAAAATGAAAGCTGTGCGAACCCCTGCGATCGGTAATCCACCCGTGATATAGGTACTATGATCATATAAATACATAAGAAGACCTGCATTGATGCAGAGGTCCTAACCCAATTCCTGGATTACTGATTACTTATATATTTTAACTTTTGATAACCTTATGTAACTGTATATTGAACCTTGAATAAAAGTATTATATATATATATAATGAGAAGCATATCATTCAATAGACAATTAAATTCTCTATCGAATGATATAAGGTTTGTTAATGTAGCTCAAGAAATGGCCATGATATGAACGTTTTAATTCAACAATGTCAGTAAGTAAATGTACTGCATGAGACACACAGACAGACTGACAGCTAGGCACCGCTGTACTAACGGGACTCTCAGCGGGACAGTGGGGTTCTTTGTGACTTTTTTAGATAGGCCTATTTTTCAGCGATATCTGATGATATATCATCAAATTTGTATGCACATATAATAAATATAGAATGGAACTCGCCAGCAATAATCGAAAATTTACAGGACTTGATTCGTCCACATAAGCACTGTGCCTACGGCATCGTGCTTATGTGGACGAATCTCGTCCTATAAATTTTCGATTATTGCCGGCTCGTCCCATTCTCTCTATATATATGTTAAATCGACACATTGTTAAAATGTAATATACCATTTACTCAAGCAAATTTGTGAGAATTAATTGACTAAAAGGTGAGATTGCACCAATACAGTGCCTACCATATACCCACAACAAGGCATCCATCACCTGGAGCCTCCACATATAGCTCCACCAATATAGACCTATTTACCCTAATTACACCCATTTACACGTGTGGTACACTACTCCAGCCATTCACTGCCCACAATAGTTTACTATGCTCCCCTACCTAAGTACCTGTATAATTCCCTGGTTAAAATTACCTATTGGCCTTCTGGCCTGGGCATCACTTGTATAGGCTTTATATGGGTCAGATTTTCAGAAAATGTACAATTGGCAGCTGTACACATTTAGTAAATTATGCTAAACTAGGCTCCAATTTGGCCAATACTAGGTAAATTCGAGTATATTTGGCATTGCATTGATGCTAGCAATCTGTTTGGGTAGGTTGAACTGTATTTTGAACTTTATTTTCCTCTGAAATTAGGGTTATTTGAGACGATTGGTGAAGGTGAATTGTACATTTCCTGGCGATTTCACCCATATGGGGAGCCAGGGGTGGGAACAAGGAGGTGCTACCAATAAATCACACAGTAAATAAATATATATATGAACATTTATATTAATATTTCATTAATATACAATTCTTACTTAGTTTAATGGGTTGTATTGCAGCAAGAAAGTTATTCATTTTATGTATAAATTTAGCAATTTTGCATGATAATGTGTAACTAATCCTAGTATAAAATGTAAAAGTTTTGAAAATACAACTGTTTTGCAGAGCAAATAAGCCATTCTCACTCTGCTGTTACAGTTGTCTAGGACAAACCTGTGTATGAATGATAATAATTTAAATGTCTAGAACAAGATCATGTAAACCTTCATGTATTGTGACATAATATTACCAAAATATTCACATCAAATATAATCTAATATAGTCATCCTCAAGTTGATATCATATTACTAGTTCCTCTTGCTGACTTTCCTTATAAGGTCAGCTCTGTAAGCTAAGGAGACAACCCACACAACTCCTATTTCTGACATTTATGAACATTTATTTCGTGAATGTATCCCATTTCTTGCACTTAAATTGTGTCCTCTGTGGGGTTTCTTATATAAGGCTTTATCCAACTCTTCCCAGCGTTGTGAAGGGAATATAGATTGCATTTCCACAAAAGCTTGTATTTCCTAAAGACGAAGGCGAAGGCCTTGACTACAGGCAGGTGCATGGATTAGACTTGCACAAATCTTTGATAAAAGAAAATTAAAAAATTAATACCTAACATATTATTAAGTTACAACTGCCTCGATTAAGAAATCAAAGAAACCTAAGACTGATTTGCATATATGTGTCTTCTTTTTTATCATCATATTATAGTCACTCAATGCCTCGTCCGAGGAAGGAACCTAAGACTGATTTACATAAGTCTTTGGTTTTTCTTTTGCTCAACAGACAAAATTTCAAAAAAATAAAATTTATCCTCTCATATGCATGTGAATCTCTGTTTTCTCGACTGAGGAATCAAAGTCTGTGGGGTGTTTTTGTTTACAAAATGAAATTACAAAAAGCTAAAATCTATCATATTAAAATTATCAAGTACTGCACCGATTGAGGAATCAAAGACTGATTTAGCATAGATCTTTGATACAAAAAATGAATAAAATATCATATTAGAGTCATAAATGCCTTGACTAAAGGGCCTAGTCCACCAAGCCCATTCTCATGCGATTTCACGCCACGGAGGACCGTTTTCCACTAAGTTCTGTAAAAATCGCATGAGAATCGGCATAGTGGACTAGGCCCTTTAGACTCAAAGGAACCTGAGTATTGTGTATTATCGCCCCACAAATAAGAGACTTAGGGACGAGGGCAAGTCTAGTGCATGTATTTGTGAACATAATGATAGCAATCAAAACAGTACAATAGTTTCAGCCATCTTCTAAATGTGGTCCTGCGTAATCATCATTAATATTTTTTCATATTTCCATTTCATTTTCATTTCTGCGGTGTACAGTGAAAATATATTTTTTTCAATTCGCCTTTTGAAATAAGAACTTTACAAATGTGAGTCATCCTCAACATTTGTATTCATTATATTCATTTTTATTCATCTGACAATATCTGAATCAAGATGAGTTGTGCAAGATGCCTTTTTTGAAATTTAAAATAAATAAATAAAATAACAGATTTGAATGCGTCTATGAAAAGCGAGCCTTCTTCAAAGGGAGCTGTATCATTCATTTCATTTTTAATTCTGAATTTTACTTTCATTATTGAGAATATCCATGACATGGTGACCATACTTGCGTGGCCTCTTCAGTTCTGAGAGATTTCTTTATGAATTTAAGTTTGAAATAAGACTAGTACAAGGGTCTTAATGCATCTGCTAAAATTGAGCCTACGTCATCATGAAAGTTCTTAATATATTTGGCATTTTATTTTAATCTTTGATGTGTGCATTGAAGAGGGATTTTTATTACATCACCTTTTGAAATACAGTAGAAAGAGTACACACGTTACACTGCTTTTGGGTCAGATTTTCAGAAAATGTAGTGCCGATTGTACATTTTCTAAAAATGTGACCCTTTGACACTGGGGCGGTTGATGCTTCCTCTATCATGCCATTTTAACTTGATATGAATATTACATTAATGCATTATATGAAATTGTAGTTACATTTTATACTGCAAAAAATATGTAAAATTAAGAATATGGAAATTTAAGAGCTTGCATTCGTCTATTCTTTTTAAATTTATGTTTATCTCAAACTAGTAAAATGTTTTCAATGCATTTAAGTGGGGCCTGATGCTGCATCATTCATTTAATTTTTAAGGTGTTTTCGGGGAATCTGAGGAGAAATATGGTGGGATCTGAGGAGAAATATGGGGGGGGGGTATCTGAGGAGAAATATGGAGGAAATCTGAGGAGAAATATGGGGAGAATCAGAGGAAAAATTTGGGAGAGGAATCAGAAGAAAAATAGGGGGAATCGGAGGAGAAATATGGGGGTGGAAATCGGAGGAGAAAGGATCCATAATAACAATTTCTAACACCTATTCAATTATTAAATCAGATTTAATGTGCTGTAATACAAACTCTACTTGTCTTGGAGGAATCGCCAGCTTGACTCAAAGCCCGTTGTGGCGGTAGGATGAAAGCCCTCCCGCCCTTCATCCCTCCTTGTCTTGTCTTTTATTTGTAATGTTTTCTTCAAAGCTCTACATCTGACACAATTCATTGTTCCGGAACAGAAATAACAACTTATCCCTGCCCGACTCCTCACCTCGCTATGCTCCCAGCGGGCCGGTGGAGAGGCTGCATATTTGTTCTCTTCTCAAGAGGTTTGACGTCCTGTCAAGTGGCTGGGTGGGCTTTAGTATTTTGTATTTGTTTTGAGAACAAAGAAGCAATTCTTGATAATTCTTTCAAAGCATTGAGTCGAAACTTTTTCTAGAGGCATATCACAAGGGATATTTCAGAATTCTTGAATTGACGTATACTCTTCAAGTATACTAGGTATTTCTGTGTAAATTTGACATTTGGTTGATTCAAAGAATCTCTTCGGTTATGTTGGACAGTATTTTGAACACCATTTTTGTCGTACATTTGGATTATTTGAGATGATTGTGCAGAAGTAGGATTGTACATTTTCCGACAACTTCACCCATACATGATAAATATCTATATCCATTTCGATAACTCTCAATGTCCTTTTGTAAGCAGAATATATATTGCTTCTGTTTTCCCTGGGCTTGTGGCAGTATGACTCAGCACTTTCATACGTATATGGGTCAGATTTTCAGAAAATGTACAATTGGCAACTCAACACATTTAGGAAATTCTCCTAAATTAGGCTGAAAAGGGAAGAATACCGGGTATATCTGAGTATATTTAGTATCGCATTGATTTAAAGTATCAGTTCTGTTACGTTAAACTGCATTTTGAAGCTCATTTCTGTCTTAAATGTGGGTTATTGAGAGGATTGGCGAAGTTGATTTGTACATTTTCAGAAATTCTGACCAATATGTGTATGAAGACATTCTCCCCTGAACGTTTTAACTTCAGACAACGGCAAGATATCAAATTACAGAAGAAGCTACAATTTCCTGAGATATCATCACTCGGAGCTGAATATTACTTTCTGTTTGAGATTGGCAATATCAAACAGCCTGCTGTTGTATGCCTCCCATCCTCTGGGCCTGTCAAAGGACGGCCTGGAAGCCCTACTCAGTAGAAGGTCAAGTCCTTTTCAGGAACATCTAAACTATGTACAATTTCTTCTGAATTCTTTTTAAAATAGTATAAAGCAGGAAAGCCTCCATGTTGAACAGTTATGTATATGTTCATTTGAACGTATAACTATATTGAACCATTTATCCATGTGCCTGTAGAGACCGCCTATTGAAATCAGTATTTTTTAGATTTTTTCTAAAACTTTCAAAGTTCTATATCCCATCACTTACTACCAAATTAAAAAAACAATTCTCTCCCTCTCTCTCCCTCTCTCTCCCTCTCTCTCCCTCTCTCTCTCCCTATCCCTCTCCCTCTCTCTCTCTCTCTCTCTCTCTCTCTCTCTCTCTCTGTCCAATGTCAATTTTCCGAGGAAACTGTTTTTGTGGTAAAAATGCTTTGTTACACATATAAATTCAATTCAATTCAGAGATTCTTTATTTGTGGATCTTGGTACAAATCAGGTAGTACAATGTCTGGTTACAGTTATAAACCGAACCAGGTCTTCCAAAGGTTGCCTGTGAATCTTGACATTTTTGAGTTTTCGTTTCATTACAACAAGAAGAATAATGATACATATAAATGAACACATAAATATCCCCCCATATATGGGTCAGATTTTCATAAAATGTACAATTCGCCTTCACCAATTCTCTCAAATAACCCACGATTAAGACAAAAATGAGCTTCAAAATGCAGTTTAACATAACAGGACTGATACTTTAAATCAGTGCGATACCAAATATACTCAGATACACCCAAAATGTATCATTTCTTAGCAGAATTTAGCAGAAATGACTAAATATGTAGAGCTGCCAATTGTACATTTTCTGAAAATCTCACCCATATATGAAGACATAAATATCCCCCCACCCATACAGCTTTATTATACATAGCCCCACCCAACCCACCCATACACCTTTATTATACATAGCCCCACCCCACCCACCCACAGCTTTATTATACATAGCTTTACTCGTCAGTCACACAAGTGCCAGTGACGTGTCTGAAGGGATATCCTTCCCCTTTTGATCTTGAGCAAGAGTGGGAGAGCCCCGTGCTCAAGCACCTATATAATGACAAATAAGACCTTCCTGTGAGCATCCATTCACAATGCCAATTCCACTCTTTGTTATATGATACCATATCTATGGATTCCTTTCTCAAACCTTTATGAATATGGTTGACATTTGATATGGCCTGGGTGTATTAATGCCAAATGTTTGAATTCTCTACATGGAGTTTTGATATCCAAAAGGTCATTAGTGAAGGTCAATGTTTTAGGTTTCGTTCCCAATGAACTTTGGAAAGTATCAACCTGAGGGATTTTTAGTCATTTCATGAATTAAAAAATAAAACTTTAGTGATATTTTGGTTATTATGAAGCCCCCAAAATGTTCCCCATATATGCCCCCATATTTCCTCGCAAATAAATGAAGATCCCCTTCACTATGTTAAAGTGGCTAAGATAGTTAAAATGAGTAGTCATGGAATAGTGTGAAACTTTGTCAGTGTAATCATATATAATAGGTATAGCAATATCTGAAGTATTGAATATCAGCATTGTGTTTTTATTCAATGATTATTGAATATGTGTAATGAATGGGTCAGAACATAAACCCATGTCAAATCCATGAGGAAATGGCTTTGGAGACCAGGAGGTGCTGCCAGATTTAGCCCTGGTGGCAGAATGCCCTTTGTACTGACCAGTGCCGACCTGGGTGTTACATAATTCCAGATGTCAACCCAACGGCCACTTTGGCATATCGGATTGGTATGCAAAAACGATTTTGCTCACTATTTTACCAAATATCTCATATAATATGAATTTCATAGTTTTGATATTCACAGGAGTTAGTTAGGTAGGGTAATGTGCACCAAATACTAGCAAATGAAGTCGAAATTCCGTTACTCGATAATCTAGCCAGCTACAGTGAGAAGTGTCACTTTAAAAAATAAAATCCCCTGTACTTCACTTCAGACATGCAAATAATGATCGCAAGCTTTCGCAAGAAGCTAGCGATCTCCTTGCAAGGGCTAGCGATCCTCATGGCATGATGGTGACTAGGCTTGCAGGGCCCAGGGTCTCTGTATATATGCGATGGAGTCGCCGATACATCGCAAGCAATTGCTAACACTTGCGACCAAGTGGAGCCGGCCCATTAGCTCCCACAACTGCTTATGGGTCAGATTTTCAGAAAATGGACAGTCGGCAGCTCTAGACATTTAGTAAATTCGGCTGAAAAATGTTAGATATTTGGTATATCTGAGTATACTTGGTATTGCCTTGATTAATCGAATCTGTTTGGTTATGGTAAACTAAATTTTAAACTTCATTTTTGTCTTAAATTTGGGTAACTTGATTTGTGAAGACGAATTGTACATTTTCTGACCATCCCTATCTATTCCTCGCTCACATCTCTATTGCTTTTCATCGCACAGACTTTATCCATGTATATCTTAAACTGGGCGCGCTCATACAAGCATATAAACCGTGAACCCACTAGGCTTACAATGCCTCTACAGCCCCTTTATCAGTGAAATGTTTTAATGTCAATACACCCTCAATGGGTAGGCCTATTATACATGCATGGGGTGTACCCAGCGAGGAAGTTGTGCTTCAGGAGAAAAGTAATACTATATCATTCACTCAACGTGGGTTTGCTTAGTCAAATATAGTAGACTGCATACAATGGTGGATTCTATGGAGAAGGAGGTGATTTGGGGGGGGGGGGGGGGGTGGACATTTTTTACGGTTTGGGGAAAGCTCTTGCCTTGCCTGTTTATTTCTAAATCATAACATTATATAATTTAATTTCGTCAATAATGTTAACCGGTTTTAAACAACGTCAACTGGATATTTTGTTCTAGTAAGCTTGTCCCTATATTTTTTTAATTTTTATCTTTAAAGTCTGCATTAACCTTTGCAATAATACTAGAATAATACAAGTAAAAAACGGTATATTTGAGTCAACATTACATATATTTTCATTGTACTACAGGCATTTTGTTATACTATGAGGTTAGTGTCAGATATTTGTTGCCCAACTTTACAATGAGTCCATCTGTCTCTATAAGAAATAATATATAAGATATAAGGAAGCTCAGGACCAGTATATTAGCTACATTTTGCGTTTGTATTTTATTATTTATATATTCATTATCTATTATATCTGTGGCAGATTTCACTGTTATTTTTGCTGCAGAGCTTCATAAAATTCTGCATTTCTATATTCAGTTGTATTTCCATTTCTTTAAATGTAGCAAAAGCTCTTAAAGTACAGACTCTTTTGGGTAATGTTCATAACGCTGAGGTTTCCGAATTAAAGAGGGGTGTCACTTTTAATATAAATGTAAAGAGGTGTAGCAGTGCTTTGATTTGTCGCTTTACAGTATTACACCTTAACATATATTAGGGTATTTATAAATCCTTGGATATATTCTTAGACCCCCTCCATGTTCCTCCGCTCCCCCGACTCAAACACCCCCCATTGTGCGTAGTCTTTGCTATCCGAAACTTGACCAAACACAATGCACTCGTGTACAGGTTGAAAAATCCTCCCCTTTCTTCATCTCCTTGGAGGGATTTATTTGAGTTTCTGAGCTTCCCCTGACAAGTCGCTTACAGGAGATTTGCGGATGAGTGTGCGTATAGAGGACGGTGCTTGCGACAGTTTGCGGAGGGTTTGCGGGAGGTGGCAGACAGGCTTGACCCAAGTCTGGGCTCATGTTAGAGGGTGTTGGATTCTATATGGATAGGCAGCTAAGGCCGCTACTATCTATTCTTGGCTTATATGTATATATTAGACGGTTTCAGTGGTTTACTCAGGAATGGCGATTGAAATATGGGTCAGGTTTTCAGAAAATGTACAATTCAACTTCGCCAATCTTCTCAAATAACCCAAATTTCAGACGAAAATAAAGTTCAAAATACAGTTCAACCTAACCAAACAGATTGCTAGAATCAATGCAATGCCGAATATACTCGAATTTACCCAGTATTGACCAAAATTGAAGCCTAATTTAGCAGACTTTGTACAGCTGCCAATTGTACATTTTCTGAAAATCTGACCCATATACATTCCTTTATGATTTAGATATGTACATTCCAGATGCAAGGGGGATATAATAAATGTCTCAGTATGCTATTTATGCTATGCCCATGCTGTATGAGGGGTGCATTAATTGAGGTGCAACACAAATATATGTTAATTCTTGTTAGCATACACTCAATACACATTCAAGTTGCTATAAAACACTTCATGGCGATTCATAAATTAAAAGAAGGCCCTGCAACCCCTCGAGTTGCCTCGAAAAAATCCTAATTTTAATTCAACTTACTACCTAACGGGTAAGTCTCTCAAAATTCTAAAATATGTTTTCTTTGCTAAGAATCTCTAGAATCTCGGCTGATAAATATTCAATTACCAGCACTGAATTCCATTCTCTCTTTTTATATTTCTTTCCAATTATAAGAGCCTTTTGATAGTTAAAAAATCATCGGTATCTGAGACGATGATAAGTGATTGAGGCGGATAAACATGGGTTTTATCTTTACCTGAAAGCATAGGTTAGTTCGAGCCAGTCATTATAAAATAGCGTTAATATTTTACTTACATAACAACAAACGATGGCTAAGACAAATTGACCGAAGAAATAACTCTATTTCAATATTTAAATCTAGTTGAATGCGAATAAAGCAGTGTTTATGTCTTGGAAGCAGAGGATTGTGATACATGGAGGCATATATAATATATATATTTGGGAAGCGTTCATGTATTCTGCCTGAAGCCATAGATAGGCGAGCCAAACATTGCCCATTACGCTTGGCATAGGACTCCAAACTAAAATAGCTGATATTATCATTGTTTTTCTCTGTCACATTAAAGCTATTAATTGTTCTGTCTGTCTGTCTGTCTGTTTGTCTGTCTCTGTCTCTGGATATTTACTTTATAATTGATTTTCTAATGAATGACAAAATTTTCCTAACTCAGTTTCTCTTTGTTATTTTAGGTGAGGTTCATATACATATTACTAGGGTTTCGTGTATTGGTCAAGGTAAGGTACAGCGCCATATTGCTTGTTATTATACACGCATTGCTCTGGAAACAACGGATCTAGAGTGATTTACGCATAGCGCGTATTTCACTCGTGATATACGTGGGGTTGTCATGGCAACCAATCTGGGTTTTTTTAACCAAGATTACCGGTACAATTTAAATTTGTGACTCGATTTCTTTCTATTTTCATGATTGAAAGCATTTCAAGGTTTCAGTCGCTTAGAATATTGCACTCGTTGCTATGTAACTCGTGCGATATTCACGCTCCTTCAACCAACTCGTTAGTTAACCTGTATTTATACCCTCATATATCTACAGGACTATTTGTTCTACCACTGCTAAACGGGCGAAATGGGGGGGGGGGGCTTCAAGTGTGTGTGTGTGTGGGGGGGGGTGATTAAGTAATCCGGGGGGGGGGGAGAGGATGAGGACTACTTTTGGGTTACTTAAAATGTAAAACAAGTTACAAATAAAGAAATCAAAATAATTCTCGAGTGAAGACACAGTTTAACAAGAATCAAGGATCCACAGATAAGATTAAATCACAACGATCGGATCCTTGTGAATCTGAAACAGCCCAAGTAGAATGGCTGAACAGGAGCGGGGTAGGGAGGGGCGGTATGTTATCCTCACCAGGTAGTTAGCGAGTGAAGGCCACGTGACAGGCCTAATCCCCGCTAGTTATTAGCGCCGTCTAGCGGCCGCTAATGGCGGTGGACTGGGGGCATCCAGGGCGGCGGGGGGGGGGGGGGGCGATATTAGGGAGATGAAGGGTTTACTAATGTCCGCTCACTCTCACACTCTTTAATCCACTTCACGACTATTTCTACTGCTACTTTTGCACTATGCGTCAGATCTTCAGAAAATGTACAATTGGCAGATCAACACATGTAGTGAATTCTGCTAAATTAGGCTGAAAAATCGTCAACATTGGGTATATTTGAGTATATTTTGTATTGCCTTGATTAAAACAGTCTGTTTGATTAAGTCGAACTGTATTTTCGACTATCGTTCAGCGTCACCATTTTTTTATATTTTTTTTTTAATATTTAGTATTTTCATACGACACATCTGTAAAAACGACAGTTGAGTTATCAACAAACCAAGTACATTGTAAAATGAAGTTCTAATAATCAATTGAGGACATTAACATTGAAATATGAGCTCACAGATGATAATTCAATACAGAATAACTAAGGTCTTCCACCCACCGCTGTGTCTATCTAGACCTAACTCTATTGAACAAAGTCCAAAGTAAGACTAAAGGTCAAGATCAGGAACAAAATCAAATGAAATAATGGATCTATAGAGCTCTTTCTATACCTTGTCTAAAATCGTTTTGTTTTTTTTTGGGGGGGGGGGGGCGGAGGGGGAGTATGGGATAGGAAATAGTTAATAGAAAAAAAGGAGCATCAAATACAAGACTTTATCTGTTGTGATAGCCATTGGTGGGAAATAAATATCATGGCAAGTCAGTTTGACTGTTCTGCATTACAAATAGTTGCAATGGTGGTGCTATTTTCCCTCCCACTTTGGTCCGACATCAATCACATTGTCTCCGAGTGTTACAAGCCACTATAACTCTCTCTCTAAATAAGTCCTTATCACTCTCTACTGAGCGATAAAAAGTGTAAACTACAGCATAAACACCTGTGTTTACACCACCCATTGCCATGGAGACCACCCTGGAGTTGATATACATTTAATACACATGTTTGTTACCATGACAATATCTCTTTTTCTCGAAAATCTAGTGTCTCCAGTTTAATTGATAACATAGATACGGTATCAGTCAGGTTGAGTTGTGTCTGGGTATGGCTATATATCATGTTGATATGCTGGGTCAACTTAGTGCTTTTTGTTTTGTTTTAGATAATAAATATTATTTTTAATTTTATTTTCACCAGGAATCAAAACAAGGTTGGTGGCAGCCTTTGCCCCGCCTAGGTCCAAACCCTCAGATCAGATAAGAATGGTATGTCAGTGATTGGATGCCTACTTCGCTAATCGGTTTCCTGGCATAGGATTAGGCGTTCTAATGGGATTATAATGACATTTTGCGGTCTTAATGGAGTTATAATGGCACTTTGCGGTTTGAGGCGAGAGGCTTTCCCTCCGTTTGAAGGGACTCTTTCATCTTTGGGCCTAGACTGTTGCCAGCCATTTTTCTACAAGCTATAGATCTTATTAGTCTTGTTCTTGATCATGTCCTGAGATGATCCATTTTACAAAATATCAGGGATAATAATTTAGGATCAATTTTATCACTTAGAGTTTGGGAATAAGAGACGAATATTTCGCCTTCCAACGCATGATCATATCGCCCTGTGTCATGATAAAAATAAATACATAAAATCACAAACACACAAAGTGGGCAACTATCTTTTTTGATTTATATTAAGCATTAAAACTCAAATCTAGACAATGTACAACTAGAAATCATTACAAGCAATTCGGAAAAAGCATCATCAAACTGGTTTCTTATGTAATTTACTTGTCTATAAATGTGTCTTTATTTGTATAAGTAAAGATGATCCTTTGTATTCGCTCACCCATGCATACAATTCGGCGTCTGGCAGATGGTTTAAGACACTACCAAAATTTGTCTAATTTGTTGTAATTATCTGACAGGTAATTAGAAGGTTTATTCAGATCTATAATCTACCCACCTGTCCTTATTTGAGTTTATAGGTCTATAATGACTAGATTTATCTATGATCCGGAACAAACAACCTACTAAATTCTTAAACAAAAAGATTAAATGTATTTTCGATTTGTTCGTACACAAAAACTACCTAGAATTGCCTTTGATCAGAAAATATTATAGCTTTTGCTTTTTTAATTTGGATTAAATTATATCTACTGCGACTCGGTATTGTTATTCATGGCCCTTTATATGAGGTAAAGAGGCTAGGGTCGACCCTGCACACATGGGTCAGATCGTCAGAAAATGTACAATTAGTGGGAAATTTAGGAAATCATTTAGGAAATTTTGCTAAATTAGCTGAAAAATGATGAATACTTGCTATATCTGAGTAGTTTTGGTATTGCCTTGATTAGATAAATCTGTATGGTTGTGGTAAACTGAATTTTGAGCTTGATTTTTGACTCACATTCGGGTTATTTGAGAGGATTTGAGACGGCGAATTGTACATTTTCAGACAATCTGACTCATATATGTATAGAGTATGTAGGTTGAGTTTAGCCCTGGGCCTCCCCATTAGCCTTGTGGTATGTACTTCCCACATTCATAAGATCAATAACCAAAACATGCAACTGTTCTTTCTATATTTCTTTCTTTCTTCTATTCATTCATTCTTAATCCCATCTTTAGCACTTTAAATCCAATTAGAATGGCAGAAAAGATAAATGGAGAATGGAACTCGGTGCTAGTAATTGAATATTTTGCGTAGCAATCAAGTTGCAATTTTATACATATATTGAAATATAATCCTTTTTCTTTGGGTTTTGAATCAATCGTTATACAGTATCGTTAAGTTAAAAGAAAAACCAATTCAAATTTTCTTCCTACACGTACGATAAAAATCATGTATCGCACCTCTCAAGTGCAATGCGCATATAATGATAAAACTCTTAATATCTATGTACAGTAATAATTATGTTCATCAAATTCTCCCCCTGATGGAAATATTGGTTGGAGTAAGACCCTGCCCACACACTCCCGATTGCCCCCCGATTTCTCCTCATGAATCCTAGGATTTCATTTCAAATCCTGGTTTATATTTTTGAAATAACATAAACCAGGATTGAAAATGAAATCATAGTATTCATCAGGAGACCCAAATCGGGAGGCCATCGGGAGGCAAATCGGCTGTGTGTGGCCAGGGTTTAAGGGTCGATATATACTTCATTCCTCTAAAGCTTTACATGCATTTACTCCCCATTTTCAATTCAATGTCAATGAAAAGTAACAGAACATTTTCTATAAACCAATAAATTAAGCCTAGGCTAAAGGTTCTATGAATGAAAAGAATTATCAGGGGATTTGACTCAAAGGCTCCAACCTTTGTAAATCTCAAAGTGGAGGTTAACAGCCACTGTCACACCAAGGGCAATTAGTGCCTGTCACAACTATCCTACTGTCACACACCACTGTCACGTCCCTGTCAGGTACCTTTATTATCAAGATCCCCTATTACCATTGCTGGCCCCAACCCTTTAGGGATGTCAGCTAATGTGGTGAGATTTTCAGAAAATGTACAATTCACCGTCACTAATTCTCTCAAATAACCCAATTTACAGACGAAAATAAAGTTCAAAATACAGTTCAACCTAACCAAACAGATTGCTAGTATACATGCAATACCGAATATACTCGAATTTACCTAGTATTGACTTAATTGCAACCTAATTTAGCAGAATTTACTAAATGTGTACAGCTGCTAATTGTACATTTTCCGAAAATCTGACCCTAATGTGGTGTGAACGTAACACCTGTTGATAGAGATGAATACAAAATGTACTATGAAACATTCTTGTTCTGAAAACCCTATGTTTTATTCAGTAACTGTAAGCTTTTCTCCGGGATATTGGGAATTGAAATACTACCCAGATTCATTTCACTGATGAATAGGGGATTTGCATGTCCACCATTATGAATCTCCATTCGCATAGGGGAGTTGTATGTCAGTGTAAAAGCTATAGAAAACATGTTATGTTCAGCATGGAATATTTAACATTGATCTCATGTAAATAGCCGTGGGTTTCGACCTGTTCATATTGCGAGGAGGAAGATGGCATCGTCCATTTCTTCACGGAATGTGAGCCTGTCAGAGCCTTTTGGATTGATCTAACTGCTTGGTTAAACAATGCAGGAGACTTGCGGAATTTTTTCGAAGAAGCTCCTTCTGTAGAGAATATTATTCTAGGTCTTCTGGGTAATGACCCCAAAACGCATAGAGTCAATTTTATTTTGCTGGCAGCCAAATCCTATATACATAGGCAAAGGCTGTTTGGCAATAATAATATCAGGTTGGAACCTTTCTTAAATGAATTTAAAAATAGGGTCGAAGCGATGAGGGTGGCAGCTAAATACAACCCTTCGGTTAGCAAACTCTACGACAGGTGGAAAAACTTTGTCTTTAATATTTGAAAAACCTTATGTAATATCTCCTTTTCGCGTGTATAAACCCGCACTGATTTAACAAATCAACAAAAAGCAGAGTTGATAACATCTTGTGTCTTTTATTTTTACATATGGAATAACTCCAAGAGCAAAAATAAAAAATGAGCAGGTGAATGTTTCCTCTCGCACCGTTGAATATACATTTCTATGTTAACATGTTTTATGAATAAAAATCCGATGTTGGACAAAATAAAAAAAAATAGCCGTGGGTTTTATATGTTTCTATGAAACTAGCTTTCATCTTTCCCATAGTGCATTTGGTTTTTATAGATCGTTTACACAAGCTATGATATTTGTGAAAACGTCCTTCGCAGTTTTCGATAAAAATGTTGCTTAATACCTGTTTGTCAGATTTGAACTGAACCCATCCCAGCATGCACTGTAATAGACATACGCAGTGGCACATGCAAATGCCCTATTGAAGCATTTGGCTTTTAAAAACTCCTTTAAAAGGTCCTGGTTGGGCTATAATTAAACCCTTGCTGTCTACAGCATTTATAAAACTCACAACATTGGGGAAATCAGACTGAACTCTTGATTTAATGTGGAAGGAGAAAAAAAAGATGATTTAACATTTCATATCGCGTTTCAGGGAAAGCACTCAATTATTTGTTTATCTCTGACATGCTATTTATGAGAAACAGTTTATGAACAGACATTTATTTCCATTACAGTGTGGATATTTTCGGGTTCGTGGAGCATTTAAATCTCATATATTGTTTCAACCAATTGATTAATGTCTATATATACCTTCCACATAGCCCGACTGCAACCCCAGGGACATAGTGGCATCGTATAAGCGACTAGCTCACAAGCAAAACAGATGTAATACACTGCTAAAAATTGTGGCCTTCAATACAAAGTTTTTCTTTTTGTTCCATTGTTTTCCAACCCATCTTAACGTCATTTGACCAACATATTGGAGTATTCTAACCGGTTATTTTAGATATAGGGTTTCATAAAATTCCAAATTCATATTTTGGAGCCCACCGAAATCCTTTCCTGGGCCATGGGCTATGGTGACTTGACTTATTATCGCTCACCGGCCGGTTCAATTTCATATTCTGGTATAAACATATAACAGCAAAATATTGATGAATCCAGTCCTATACTTCACTATATATGTGAGATTCTCTTTGTCGTAATAGCTGATATTGCAGTTTCAACAATTATTTCGAGCCGTTTAACTCCGGTTATACATATTTCAGTGGCATCCCCCATATACATACAGATGACTCCTGCTGCGATGGTCTGGGGCTATATATTTATAGAGAAAGAGGCGGTAATAAATGTTTTGTGGTATATTTGAAAGCCCCCAAGAGCCTTGTTTCTATGTAGAAGTACTTGTCCTATAGCGCTGGGACTGTGCTTGAGTCACAATAGACTACTGCTAGACTTCTGTCGCCTGAACCCCTGCATATATATTGCTTATAGTATAAATCTACTTATAAGTGTGCCAGGCCAACAACATTGTTCAATAGGGGGGTTTGCATGTCCGCCATCTTGGATCTTTGCATGGAATTATGGGAGTTGTATGACAGTGTAAGAGCTATAGAAAACATGTTATGTTTAGCATGGAATATTTTACAGTGGTTTCATGTAAATACCCATGCATGTTTTTACATGTTTTCATTACACAAGACTTCATCTTTCCCATCATGCATTTGGTTTTTTATTAGATCATTTACACAAGATATTGTTGAAAGGATCCTTCCATTTTGCGATACAAATGTTGCTAAATATTTGCATGTCAGATTTGAACTGGAACCATCCCAGCATGCACTGTAACAGACATGCGTAGTGGCACACATCCGGACAAGCAAATTCCCCTATTGTCGTGGTTATAGCAGAGGATGCAGCCTTAACAATGTCCACAACACGAGGGATGAAATGGTCACTTGATTATTCCCATTAAGCCATCTGTGTCACTGTTTATGATCAGTAATTAATTATATTTTGATAAGCCTATATGGACATATAGATTTGAGCAGATTCGTCCCCTCCTGTCATTACTGACTCTTGTGATATCGTTATTAGGGTAAGATTTTCAGAAAATGCACAATTGGCAGACCTACACATTTAGTAAATTCTGCTAAATCTGGCTGAAAAATGAAGAATGCCGGGTATATCTGAGTATATTTGGTACCACATTGATTTAAGGTATCTGTTTTCATACGTTAAACTGCATTTTGAAGCTCATTTCTGTCTTAAATGTGGGTTATTTGAGAGGATTGGTGAAGGTGAATGGTACATTTTCTGAAAATCTGACCCATTAGCGAGCAGTTTTCATTTTGACATCTGGCCACTGCGTGTTCCAGGAACAACAGAGAACATTTTCCACTTCAGTTGGCAAAGAACCTCGATATGCACACAGCCCAATAGTGCATGGGGTGGAGGGGGAGGGTTAATGTATCCCCCACCCCACTCCATCCTACCCCTCCATAACTAAAAATAGCCTTGTGTATCAACTCTTTGAAAAGTGCATATATAATGTACTTAATGTTTTAACTATATTAAATACAGACATTTAAATATGTAAGCCTTCATTCGCCTATTTGTATTTAAATGAAAAGAAAGGGGAAGAATGTAAGCTTTTTTCAAACTTATATATAAAAGCACTTATTAGATGTAATATAAAAGCACTTATTAGATGTACTAATGTTTAAAAACTTCTTTAAAAAAATCTAATCAACCCAATACCATCTTTTACCATTAAATGGTATCTGAAACTATTGTTTTTGCGACTTAAAGACTCATCACATATATATAAATATAAGAAGCTAAGAAAAGATTTAAGATTTAATTTCTTTTATTCAAGAAATATCATTACATCGTCGGATGCTATTCTCAGGTATCCTATACCTGTTATACATCATGATATAATCGATATATGGGAAGAATGAACTTGAACCAAACCATAGACCAGCTTCTATACATCGTCATTAAGAAATATTACATTAAATTACCGTAATACGAATAGTGAATGTAAAAAAACCCAGACAATCATTAAACAAAATCGAAATTGATAGAACAATCACACCATCACCATAGCGCACGTTCGTCTGATCAAACTGTCTAATTCTCACTCACATATATCCAATTCATCTTCAGAGTTAATAATAGTACCTAGCTGTTAGGGGCGCTTATGGCGAGGGGCGCTTATGGCGATACATTACGCCCACATCCCATAGCCAGGACAATGGGTGATACATTATGGGTTTATTAATAGCCCGGGCTCTATAGGTCATACCCAGATGATCACATAATGTAGTGGACAGTGGTCAGTAGTCACTTTATGCATGTACCTGTCTTCAGGCAGTGTGGTTTGGTGGTCAAGCCAAGATCTGACCGATGGCTTCCTGTGTCATGGCTGGGTCCTATTGTCCAGTGGGCTTGACCTATGGGAGGTGTTATAAGATTCGTTCCAGGGTGAATATTTATATTATGGTGTATTGCAGTAAACCATTTTACAACTGTTTTACAGACTGTTGCCAACCCCCATCCCCACCCCGCACCCTACCAAAAAAATATGATAATTTCTACTAAAGCTTGGAAGCACGCCAGAATTGGATTACCAATTGTTTCTGTAACAAACAGACAATAAAGAATATTTGAATTGAATTGAAGCTTGAAGAGAAGCTTTCCTTGCCAGAAAACTCTTAAAAGGTACATTCCTCCATGGTTGTGAAACGTTGCAAAATAAACTTTTTTTTTACAACCTGAACATATAATATATATATATATAACATTCCCCACATGATTTCTTGAACTTCATTATTTCAAGAACCGAATCAACTCGGTTCTAAAATTGGCTTATATGTCAGTATACCCCCCCCCCCCAGTTCATACTACCCCCTCCCACCTACCAACCCCACACCTAGGTGCCTGTATTTAGTGGTCAGTTATACCATTAGTATGCTGGAGTAGGTTGAGTGATTGTCCATGTTTCCATGGATACCAAGGTGTCCCCTACCCATGTCGTACTGTGCTCTTCATGTCATCACCTCTCGCCTTAAGCAGGACTTATTGCATCCTGACCAAAACCATTTACCTTAGAACTGCTTGTATACAAATAGGGAGGACATTATATTGGGCTTAGAAATTGAATAAAACAAAACATTCCCAAGTGCAAGGAAGCTAAATAATAAACAAAAGAAGCTTTTCATTTATTCTTTTATACCGTTTTCATTTTTATTTAGACCTTTATCATTTCCTGAAAAATACTTGCAAAAGCAAGTTGTCTGGTTTTACTACCAATGGTTAGAACTTTGTGCTTTCCCTTCTCCCCTTCTCCCCTTCTCCCCCTGTCTGTCTCCTTTTCACCTTCTCCCCGTCTCCCCTTCTCTCTCCCTCTCCCTCTCTCCTCCATCTCTTCCCTCTGTGTCCTCCCCCTCTCCCCCTCTCTCAATCCCTCTCTCTCTCCATCCCCCCTCTCCCCCTCCCCCGCTTCCTTAAACTCCACTTCTGCCCATCCATAAACCACTAGTACAATATGGAGAGTTGCTCGCCAACTGTCCCTACAAGGGATGAGCCATAAATGGGCCATTAGAGCAGCCCAGCCCTTCATATTCAGTGGCAAAGTCCCACTCATCCTTGTCAACGTTTTGTAAAGAGTAATCCACTGGGGATATTTTAATGATTTACTAGTGTTAATTTGCAGGAACAAAGTGGCATAAAGAGGGATGTGGAGTGGGTTAGGCACGTGCAGGGGGGGGGGGGGCGCTGTGTGGAGGGGCTTGATTTGTGCATAGTAATGGTTGTAATGGGAGACAGCTGGCTTTGTTCCTCAGACTATCGGTCTTCTCTCTCTGTTTCTCACTATCTGTATCTTCGTCTGTTTCTGTTTATACCCTTGACTGGTGCTGTCCCTGTCTCTCTGTCATTTTGTTTCTATGTTTATCGTGCGCTCTCGCTCTCTCTTTCTATCGCTACCTCTCTACTCCCCCTCTCCCCTCTCTCTCGTCTCTCTCTCCCTCTCTCTCTCTCTCTCTCCCCTCTCTCCCATCCCTCTATCACTCCAAAGGTTAGTGGGATCCAACTACAGGAGCTCAACTAAACAGCTTTGTAAAACTAACTGAACAGCCTGGTAAAACCTCATACAATAATATTCTGTAGTATACTACCCCAGGAGTTAGTGGAAGACCAGCTATAGGAGCTTAACCTTAACCTTAACCTTAGCCTGGTAAAACATCATACAACAATAGATGGTAGTATACTACAAAAAAGTTAGTGGAAAACCAGCTATAGGAGCTTAACTAAACAGTCTGGTAAAACATCATACAACAATAGATGGTAGTATACTACAAAAAAATTAGTGGAAGACCAACTATAGGAGCTTCACTAAACAGCCTGGTGAAATTCACACAAAATAAAAGCACTGCCCATAGACTGACCAGTGTGATGGCGGGCTGACCACTGGGGGTGTGGGTGTGAGGTGGTGAAGGTAGCAGATGGTCAGTGTGAGAGAGAACCACCCTAGGGGCATCAGGTCCAATTTGTTAGTTATTCACAGCTAGATTGCCCTTGTAATTAGGCCCATCTATGCACTGCTGCGCTCTACAAGCTCCCAGAGATTACTCTCTCCTCCTCGTCTGGTGAAGGTGGACAGATTTCCCCAACGTTGGTAATGTTTCAGTCCAGGGACGTCAGTTTCAGTCAATCGAATCTTTTTAAATATTTCGTTAAAATTGTCTGAACATTCACACCTTTCGGCTATAAAGCATGCTAAATGATAGACCCTGCAGCATAGGAAAGACAGTCCCATCAGTTACTTTTTTTTAAAAAAAAGTCCATGAAGTGATTCTTCTTTCAAACGATTTGGCATGGTCTATGTTATAGGGGTGCTCAAGAGCAACTCAGATGTGTGAAAATTATTAAGATATATTAATCGACCCACTTGGGTCCAAAAGAGTTCAGTTTATTTTGTAAACTTATCTCGCATCCCTGCTTTACAATAAAGCTTGAAACGAACTTAGTTTTGTTGGTTTTCTCGTCTCTTTCATTCGCTTGGAGCATGGAAGTCTTTTTTCCCATTCCTTTTAATTTTCAAAACTAATTTATTGATATTCATTTATTCAGTTATTCATTCACTCGTTTCCTTCTCTCTTTCTTCCATTCTTCTTCCTGTTTCCGGTCGTTCGTTCATTGAACTCGACCGTTGAAATCCCTCCTTTTCTTTCTTTCTTTATTGAACTCGACCGTTGAAATTCTTTCTTTCTTTCTTTCTTTCTTTCTTTCTTTCTTTCTTTCTTTCTTTCTTTCTTTCTTTCTTTCTTTCTTTCTTTCTTTCTTTCTTTCTTTCTTTCTTCATTCATTCATCGTTTCTTTCACTTCAGCCCAAACCAATTTCTCTTCAAATATGATACACTTCTCTCCCGCCCATGATATAACCATCTTAAATGTGTTGATAAGGGCGTAAAGCAACCAATCTCACTCACTAACTTCTCTATATGTATCTGTTTGCTCGGCGCAATACCAAGACAGCACCAGACCTCCTCCTCCTATGGATTTCTTTTTTGTTTATTGGGTTATCGACACAACAATAGGATTACTCCCCTTTCCAGTCATTAACATGGCGTTACTAGTCACTTGTGCTCGTGACAAAAGCCTGGCAAAGGTTAATTATGCATGCCACGCCTCCTGGTTGTCCCCACAGACCGTATGCCCCACCCACAACCCCCCAAGCATGTGTCATAGGCAGTTTCATTTGCATATTCATATGGCGCAATTTGCTAAGGGCTCAGGGGCTAATTTCGTGCATGCAAATAGACCTCACGCTTTAAAACTAGATGATTTTGTCAATGGACCGTGACAGCCGTTTGTTTTTGTGTCCAGTTCTACCTTTGCTTTGTAGAGAAGAATATTATGTGAAAAAGTCTTGAAGGATTCCCAAGATTATTGAGAGAATCTTGCAGAACCGATAAATGTAATTAGAAAGTCCTAATTGGAACCACTTCCCGTTGAATCTGTGATTAAGTGATTATTAAAAAAACGTGGGTCAGTTTAATGTGACCAGTCTTTAATCAGAGGACAGGGCGGAGAAATTTCCAGGGGGAGGAGGGGAGATAAAGGAGGAGAAGGAGAGAGAGGAAGAAGATGAGAGGGATTGGGAAAGGGGGATAGGGAAGAAACACAGAGAGAGATAGGGTATTGGAAAGAGACAGACACAGAGAGAAACAGACAGAATAAAGGGAGAAAAAGCTTGATGGACATCGTATAATACCCGTACTTTGCATGGGAATACAATTCCCCCATTCTAAATTGGGGTCAATCTAATTTGACCAGTCTATAAGAGGAGGGCGGGGAGGAGGAGATGGTTGAATGGTTAAGGGGCGGTCTGATGGCAGTCTTCTAGGCCCTCTTTACACCTCCCGCACCTTTGAAGTTGGCGACATAATAGAAATAAGCGCGGTGCCCAATTGGTATGCCTAACGCGCGGAATCAATCTGACATAGGGAAGGGAGGATAGCAGGGGATAAAGGTATTTCCACCCCGGAGGAAACCCTGGAGGAAAGGATACCAATCTCTTGTTTGACATGCCTGCAGGAGCAAACTCCTCCATGGTGAGGGTAGCGGCGGATACTGGAGGTTTTTAGTTGTATAGGGATATGGGTATTGGTGGGGGCGGGGGGGGGGGGGGGTAGTGACCGAGTGGGCCGAGATGATGGGTTCTTGTGATGTGTTATCGGAAAATGAGTCACAAGTCGCAGTATTGATGTTTTTCGAAGAGATTTATTCACAAGCTGTCTTTGGTAATTATTTACACAGGCTCAAGCATTTCAGAAAATAGTGTACCAAGATATACATAAAGGTAGTCACCAATATAGGAACTAGTAAAATAGATTGTATCACGTGCTACAGAATGACAAAGCAGTGAGTGATGAGTGAGTGAGATTGGTTGCTTTACGCCCTTATCAACACATTTAATATGGTTATATCAAGGGCGGGAGAGCTGAGAGGGAGGCAGTTTATGATCGTACCCAGGAAATAGAGATAGAGAAGAAGGGAGAGAGAGACAGATTCAATTCAATTATAATTAGTCAAGGATAGTTTATTATGCAAAATTTTAAATCAAATTAGGCGTGTTTCCGATTTATATAGCTGAAAACTAGGAGGGGGGGATGATAACTTCTCTTTTTAATATTCATTTTAGGGAACCACCTTACAGGGTACTGTTCCTTTCGTTACAATCTTCTATGTGTTTTTCGGTTAGGAAGAATTGGTTCCTGTTTCAATGAGCTTTTTTTGGTAGCATATTAATTAACAGTTTTTGAAATAATATCATCCTATAAGTGAGAATTTGATTTGAAATTTGGCTGAAGAGATTTAACATTAATAGTTAAATAAATAAAATACAAAAAACGCATTTGTAACAACACATCTGACAATATAATATTCTATATTCTACAGCGAAAAGTGAATATGATATATTCTGAATAGGGGTTGGGTCCCCCTTCGCCCCCCCCCCCCCCCACACACACACACTTGAATCACCAGGGCCCTGCTTCAAAATCAGGGACATAGGAATTAAGTAGAAAAACATCCCATTTGGGACAAATTCCATTTTATAATCAAAGTTGAGAATCTTATCAGAGTTGATAAGATTCCCGGTCACATTGAGAACATTCGTAGCGACTTTGAGAACATTCGTAGCGACTTTGAGTACATTCACAACAAATCCTGGCAGTTAATGTACACTCTCTATCCCTCTCAGCCCATGGCGCCTCCCTGTCTGTTTTTATAGTTATTACGTAATAAGACACGCACGGCCAGTCCCGTCACTGAATGTTCCCGCGAATACAAATGTTCCCGCGAATGTCCTACATTATGAAACGCCAGATTGAGACATTCTTTGTAACATTTGAACAACCTTCACACATTTTCAAAATAAATCTTGCTATGTCTCATTTATTATGAAACAGTACCCTGGTCAGCACAATAGCCAGCAGCGACCTTCTGTTGGAGGGGGGAGGAGGGAGGGGAGGGGGTATAAAGAAAGCTGGTTACCATGGTCCCCGAGACGTGGCCGGGGTACATCATCAAGTATTGACCCATCTATTTAACCCTTGCCTCCCCCTCCAACCAATATCTCCTCACTGTGTATAAAGTACCCATAGATGACGTACAGATCGATGTTCTCTCAGGGTTAATGTAAAACACCCTCAAATGAGCTTCAAATTATCCATTGTAAAGACAAGGGTTATTAAATGTGTGGAATCATATCTTTTACAACTTTGATTCCTCCTCACTCAGTTGGCCATCAATTTAGGCCAAGAAGTCGGTGTGTTTCCGACCTAGAAAAACTTACCCCGCCTAAACTTTTTTGGGGGCGTTCCCTAATTGTTTTTTAATGGTTTTTGGACTAAAAAAGCTAATTAAAGCAGATAAATAACCCATCCTCCCTAGGCAGGCCCTCTATTCCGCAATGAGTTACCCCATACCTAGTACGTAGAAACTGGTTGCCTAGGGAGGATGTCCTAACCAGAAAACTCTTAAAGTGTACATTTCTCATGTTTAAAACAACTACTGTTATGAAATAGACAGAAAATAGATTATTTTTCAGTTCCTGGACGATGGTTCCGTAAGAAAAAGAAAAAAAAATACGACCCCTACCTATAGTTTTCAGCTAGATAAATCGGAAACACACCTATTATACCTTTTTTGCCTGATACAATCCCAGATAATCGTGTCCCGTTGTTCTCGGGTGTAAAACAGCCGCCGACCAAACCGACAATCTCATTAGATTAAACACATTTATAATGAATTACAACCGATGCATTCCCAGCTCCAAACTACAAAAAAAAACACTCCATGAAATGAGCCTTCATATGTATGTAGCAGGAGCAAGACAGAGCAGGAGAAAGACAGAGTGTGGTGAATGCTTTAATCCCAGACCACTCATTTGTACCGTGAACACTCGATCATTCATACTTTCTGGGAATATTTATAAAGTTGTTTTTTTAACTTCTGCAACAATGGAGTGTGTGGTGTGGGGTGTGGGGTTTATAAGTGTATGGGATTAGTGGGGGTGGTAGTGGTGAGGGTGTTAGTTTGTTACCAGGCGGGGTCCTTATAATGAATGAAGACGAATGGGAGCCTGGTGGAGACAAGAGGGTTGGGGGGGGGGGGTGGATGGGGGGAGGGGGGAGGCTCCTAGCTGCTGTTTAGGAAATGTAGGGATGATTTGGTCTATGTGGAGCATGGTCTGTTTCTGTTTCTGTTTCTCTTGCTTTCTCTCTATTTCCTACCTTTTCTCTCCATTTCCTTCTATGTCCTCTCTCTCTCTCTTTCTTTCTCTCTCTCTCTCTCTCTCTCTCTCTCTCTCTCTCTCTCTCTCTGTCGCTCTCTCTCTGTGCCTCTCTCTCTCAATGGTCCTTCTCTTTCTCTCTCATTACCTAGCTCTCTCTATTCCCCTTTCTTTCTCATTTAGCTCTCTTCTCCTTTCTCTGCCCCCTTTCCCTCCCTCTCTCCCTCCTTTCCTCCTCTCCATCTGTTCCGATCTCTCTCATTGCCCATCTGTCTCTTTCTCCCCTTTCTCTCTCCCCTGTCCTCCTTACCTAACCTCTGTCTCTCTTCAAACTCCTTCAGCCTCCACCTATCACCTGATCCTACATTCACCCATACAACTCCTCTATACATGTGTCGCATTTATATCCAAATATGAGATGCAACTAACCATGTTTCACCTTTCACATTGCAGGTGAGGTTCACATTAACAATAGTAATCCGAATAATGTCCTGTACCAAGGTAACGTACATCCATAAGAAACTTAGGAGACCAAATATTCTTTTCGAAAGTGTTTATCATCATGATGTGTTATCCCCTTTAATTATATGGGTCGGATTTTCAGAAAATGTACAATTCGCCTTCACCAATCCTCTCAAATAACCCACATTTAAGACAGAAATGAGCTTTAAAATGCAGTTTAACATAACAGAACTGATACTTTAAACCAATGCGATACCAAATATACTCAGATATACCCAAAATCTATCATTTTTTAGCAGAATTTAGCAGAAATTACTAAATATGTAGAGCTGCCAATTGTCCTTTTTCTGAAAATCTAACCCATATTCGAGGTCTGTCCCAAGTGCCTGGTGGCGTGGGGGGGGGGGGGGGGGGGGCGGGGAGATGAGTTTCGAACCCACAACATTCTCTCGTTTTTCTTTGATCATAATTTTCTGCCTCACCTCCCTGACTATCCCTCTTTGCTCTTGGGAGTCCCCCTTTCCTTCTCTGTCCTCTCTGTTGTCCCTCTCCCCTTTACCTCCCACCCGTCTTGTCCCCCCCCCCCCCACACACACACACACTTCAGCCCTCAGTTGTCTCTTCCCCCTCCTTAGTCCCATTCCCCCCTAAGCCCCTCCCACATCTCAGTCACCCCCTTACCTGCTCCACCTCAGTCCCCGCCCCTTCCTTAGCCCCTCCCCCTCCCCCCAGTCCACTCCGCCCCCCCCCCCTTCCCTCCACCCACTGACCCACCCACCACCCACTCACAAGACTGACGTTGTAGACATCGATGCGTTATCAGATTTTCATCCTACGTTTGCTTTCGATCTGCACTTGAAACAAGTTAGAAACTGATGTGTTCGCCTCCTATCAACTTTTCTTTTGTGTCCAAGTTCAAACATTTCCACGTTCACTGCTTCAAATTACTTTGCCTTCTAGCAGCTCCGTTCATCTGATCACAGTGCATCTAATGTTGCCTCATAACTTTTGTGGTTTGGATCTGGCGGGAAAACAAATTAGTTGATATTAGATGTTAAAGAGATACAAGAGCTAAAGCCTCTTGGGCCCACACTTTTTGATATAGTCATACAGAATAAAAAAAAGCTGGCGGAAAGAGGTTTAAAAATTCTCTATACAAATGAAAAATAGTTACAGGTAGAGTGCCCGCAACATTTTCACATAATTTCTATAGGTTTGCTTAACACAATGATGATATTGTGGTAGGAATTGGGTTTCGTTATGTGGAACCTCTGAATCTCAGTTTCGTCTTAAAGTTGGATAATTTTAGAGCATTGGTCTACATCTTGTGATGCCTTCGCCGATGTAAATCTAATTGGCATCATATTTCAAATAATTATCGCAGAAACAAAATGGTGTTAACCCGGGCAGAGACCCAGCACATTCTATCCAAAATCAGTAGGTTTATAGCAAAGAATAACCAAGTAAAAAACCATTTGTTTGTTCTGTTTGAAAGTAGCTGAGAACCTGAGGACCTTTCAGTGAAAATAAAAACACGCCATCTGGTGGTGGAACTCTCCTCTGAGGAGGGGCGATATTGATTGATGACGTTAATATCAGCGTCCTACCCATGAAAGAGCCTATAGGAAATTGTCGGGACTACTTTCATACCGATCTTTGAAGGAATGATTTGAAAAATAGAGCGCAATTTTAGTGGAATGAGCCAAGATGGATTCCTCAATTTTGTGCCGACCGGAAGTGGAATTATTTATTGCGCCACCTAGCTGTCACTGGGTGAATGAGCACAGTTTGTCCTTGCCAATGGCGAATGCTGTATTTCCTCCTATCATATAGACTAAAGGGCCTCGTCCATTAAGCCGATTCTCATGCGATTTTGAGCCTCAGAGGACCTTTTCCACTAAATCGCATGAGGGGTTTGAATATAAGCATGGCCTCAATATAATCAATGGAACTAAGTGTTTAGTTAAATATAAACAAGTGGTTATGTTTAACTCTATGTGCCATTATAATCACATTAGGTACGAAAGATCTTTTTGTAATCCAATTAAGACGCCTAGTCCATGGCCAGGAAAGTCATTAGCGCAGTAGGCGTCCAATCACTGACATACCTATCTGATCTGGGAGGCTCAATGTACACAGTTCCCCGCTCTATTCCCCCACACGACATGCAAGCCCCCTCTTATAGTCATATCTATTACAAACATCCCCAAACACATTTTGTTTAATAAACATTTCCAGCTTATAGAAGCCAACAAAAGGGGTTCTCACCTCGCCCTCGGAAGTATATTCCACTGTGCAATGACTGGCGGGCTGACTTCATGGCACAGGAAAAAACATTTCATACAAATTCTTCTATTTCTCTCGGTGCCAGACGTGTCATGCAAGAAGGGCATAGATGGAAGCGATAGTATGACTTTGCACTGTAAAGGTTTATTCGCGGGGAGGCAATGTTTATTTCTGTTTTCTCTCGACTTACATTTTTCTAGCACGAAACACTTGTAATGCGAGCCATCACGGCGGTCGTCTGCTAGTCACGCACTGTCCCTTATACCAGTGTTGCATGCATGCAGGGAACCTGAAATTATGAACGAAATATGTGATGTGTCAGAGGAAAATGAGTCACAAGTCGCAAAAGTGATATTTTTTAAATGTCTTTCCACAAGAACACTTGCTTAGAATGTTTCCACTTTTGGGGTCTTTAGCGCTCTTAGTAAAATGAATACATGTGCCAAATTTTAAGACTTTGTATTGAATATAAATTATCCTAAGGAATATATTTAACTACTTTACTAGCGATTGATTAGTATAATCAAGAAATATCGCTACCATTTTTTTCCCCCATAAAAATAAAGAAAATGTAGAAGTATTGGATGTCATAAAGTTTAGCTTCAATGGAATTCGCTTGATCTCATCCTTTCAAATATGATCTCGAAATCCATTTTTTTTTGCGAATTGTGACTCAATTTTCTATAACACATCACATATAGTAAGACAATTAATAAAACCATTTAGTTTCACCATTTATAGATTATATGACTAAAACAGTAAGCATTATACCTGTATCTACTTGCCAAAGTTACAATTTGATTCAGTGCTTAAAATAGAAATAGAAAATGAGATGAACTAATGGAAAATCGTCTGCTATTGTGAAAACAATTCGCTGTCAAACTTTTGTAGAAATTGTCGTCTGGCTTCATTTGGGTCAGATTTTAATAAAATGTACAATTCGCCTTCACCAATTCTCTCAAATAACCCACGATTAAGACAAAAAATGAGCTTCAAAATGCAGTTTAACATAACAGGACTGATACTTTAAATCAGTGCGATACCAAATATACTCAGATACACCCAAAAATTATCATTTCTTAGCAGAATTTAGCAGAAATGACTAAATATGTAGACCTGCCAATTGTACATTTTCTGAACATCTCACCCATTTCAAGCTGCATTCTCTGCAAAATACTGCTAAATTCTTACCGAATTCACTCAATGTTTGACTTGTGAGATTGCATTCATCGATACTTTGCGAAAAAACAACCGGCCAAACCTTCAGTGAAATGAGTTTTAGATGTGTTGGAAAATTTAAAGAGTGGTTTAAAAAAAAAGAGTAAGTTCAGCAAGTTCTGAGAATATTGCTTTAATGGCAACTATAGAAAAAATGGAGAATACTTGCAAAATTTTGTTAGTTTTTATGACTTTCTGCATGACATTGTTCTAACTGATTCCCAACTCAGTGCCAACCTCAGGAAGAGTTGTGGCTTAAGGGTGGTCTCCACTGGCTGCGGTAAGCTCTGCGGTAAGCTCTGCGGTAAGCCTTGTGATGGTTTGTGTTGGTTCTGTAGGTGGAGTGGACTGATAAGGTCCTGCCTACATGGATCACTGGCCATATAGGCAGGACCTCGCCACCCTCACCATCATAACACCATCGCCAAGCTTACCGCAGAGCTTACCGCAGCCAGTGGAGACCACCCTTTATTGGCGGGCTTTGTAGTGGAAGTCGAGTGCAGAAGCAAGTGATGATTGCTGCTGTAGCTCGGCCACACCCATTCACCATGAAGGACGCCATTGTTAATCTAGGCTCAGGGCTCTAGACCTCAGGTCAAGAAGTGGAACGTGCATATTTCTTCCTCTTTTTGGGGCTTTTTTTTCACCACAGCTGGCCGGCCGTGTCTGTGGCACGATGGATGCACGTGCAGGCACACTGGTATAGTTTGGCGCCCGATTCCTTAACAGGGAAGAGGGAAGGTGGGGAAAGCCATATATTTTGGTCATTTAAGTATCATTCAACGTCGGCTCCCCGATGTCTTAATTGTATGTGATAAAAGAAATATCGAGGATTTAAGCTAAAGTAGGAGGAACTTTTCCCCAAATTGGGTCGAGGGAGGCAACCGACCCCATGGCCCAGCTGGTATTTTATGAGGATGTTAACTGATTAACAGAGACTCATTGTATTCCTTCTTCCACACATTGACATCAAAGAGAAATCGCCGTTGTTTAATTATCCTGTCATAAACTATAGTGGCAATATAGAAAGGAGTAGAGCACATTTAGTCTCAGTAATAGATGGTAGTATACTGCCCAGGAGATAATGGAAGAACAGCTATATAAAATAACATATATGAAACATTATATTAATGCATTGGACTAAATACCCATTTCTTCCAAACTTACAATGTAAATATCATTACTTTAGTTACAAGACTGATGTGAATCTCTCCCTCTGCATGGGCCATCGGTCCAGTCTAGGCTCAGAGTTGATTGAGAGTCCCTCCAAACTGAGGGAAAGCCTCTCGCTCCAAACCGCAAAATGCCATTAAAATCCGATCATTAGGACGCCTAACTCCAGGGCCAGGACAGCCATTAGCGCAGTAGGCGTCCACTCACTGACATACCATTCTTATCTGATCTGAGAGGCTCTGAACCTCCTAAACGTAACACACCAAACATACGCGATCGCATTACATGGGTCAGATTTTCAGAAAATGTACAATTCACCTTCACCCATCCTCTCAAATAACCTACATTTCAGACGAAAATAAAGTTCAAAACACAGTTCAACCTAACCAAACAGATTGCTAGAATCAATGCAATGGCGAATATACTCGAATTTACCTAGTAT
Organism: Sthenelais limicola; assembly: GCA_942159475.1. Classification (NCBI taxonomy): domain Eukaryota; kingdom Metazoa; phylum Annelida; class Polychaeta; order Phyllodocida; family Sigalionidae; genus Sthenelais; species Sthenelais limicola. The sequence continues at coordinate 24,728,080 of OW804095.1, forward strand.
TGACCAAATTTCAGTCTAATTTAGCAGAATTTACTAAATGTGTAGATTTGGCAATTGTACATTTTCTGAAGATCTGACCCATATAGTCAAGGACTTGATATCTAGTGCCACCGGTAGAAGGTAGACAAGAGGGTATAGGCCCGAGTGACTATTGAACATTGGCAACGGTCTATTGGTATTGAACATTGGCAGTGGTTTATAGCTATATGTTTTAACCCTGCCAATATCACTAGACGGTGGAAAGGTGGTCCCTTGTTGTTGTTCTGCCAGTGTTATGACATTATTCACCAGATTATTCTTGGCACACCACCCCACCACCATAACCACCACCACCACCACCTCCGCTACAACTATAGTGGAACAACATATGTTATGTTGCCTGAATAGAATGCCTGACCTCTTCTTTCCTTCCGCGCATAGCTTGGTTGCAAGAATTATTTGGGCGGGGGGGGGGGGGGGGGCGGTAGGTCCATGCATGGGTCATTTTTAATGCAATATGTCGGTGAATCATTAGAAAATTACAAATTTGCCTTCACCAATGCGCTTAAATCATCCAACTTTAAGTCACAACTGAGATTCAAAGGTTCAACATAACCAAACCCGTTGTTTTAATCGACCCAATTCTTCATACTACAATATCGACATTTTATTAAGTAATGATATTTTAGGAATTCTAATTATTTCTGTTGTCAACTGTCCTAATGTATGGGACTGGCTTTTAATGGCCCAAATATATTGCCATACTTCTTTGGGACAAATATTGAATTCTCCTTGCAGTATTAAATTCTTGTGAGACATGATGACAATGAATATATTGAGGTAGTAATAATAAAAATAATGAATAAAAAATAAATTATAATGGATTATGAAACGCCGGGTTTGAACCCAGTGACATTTTTTTCTATTTCTTTAACAATACATTTAACACTAATTCAATGGAAAAAGACTACGTCCATCATGGATTTTCTGTCAACGTCCTGACATGGCTGTGACCTGTATAGTTTCACTTCCTCCCGCCAGGCGCTAGCAGACAACCAACCATTCGAGCCGAACTTGTCCTGGTAAAAAAAGATAACATTTAAAACATGAAAACCACTCTCAAATGCTGAGATTTGAACTCTCAAATGCTGGGATTTGAATTCAGGGGTCTGGAACCCCTTAAACCCCCCCCCCTAACTTCTCCAACCACCCACCCCACCTCCACCATTGCCAAGAGTCCACGACTTGCCCATTATCACCTGTGTGCAAGACTAATGAGAAATATATGAGGTGGAGAGAAGTGGGGAAGCGGCACAAACTGTTAGCGGTGACAGCAGTCAGGTTTGGGCACTGGCAAGCCCTGCTGTAGTATGTGATGGAAATATGGGGCCCGTAAATAGGCAATGGAATCTCATATAATACCTCAGCCCTGATTTCCTGATGTCTGTTAGCGTCCTAATGTTACACTACACGAGTAGAACAATGGATTCCTCCAGGTCGCACTTGTCATAGTTTCTTTCTTCTCTTTGAAGCTCTGGCAGGGGAATAGTTAGCTGAAATTGTCCAGGGTTTTTGAAGATGGTTGTGTGACATTATTGAAGTATTTCTTATCATGTAATCATTTAAGTTTTTATTGTTACTGTTCAGTCAATAAGGGATTTGCATAGCCGCCATTTTGAATCTTGATTCGCATGGAATTATGGGACTAATGGTACAGTGTAAAACCTCTAGAAAACATGCCGCCATGTTCAGCATGGACTATTTATCATTGCTCTAATGTCAATATGTATGTGTTATACATAGCACAAGCCTCCATCTTTCCCTCCGTGCATTTGGTTTTCATGGATCATTTATAAAAGCTATGATATTGGTGAACATATTTGTTCAATTTTCGATAAAAATGTTGCCAAATATTTGTATGTCAGATTTCATCAGAATCCATCCCAGCATGCACTGTGACCGACATGCGCAGTGGCACATACAAATCCCCTATAGAGAGAATGGAATGAGATGCTAGTAATTGAATATTCTTTGGACGGGATTGCGCAGCTACTAGTAGCGAGTTCCATTCACCATGTATAATGGGCCCACTCGCAAGGTGGGATTTTACACATGTGAAATCAAGATGGCCAAATGGCCCAGTGACTGAAGGATTCAATGACCAGGAATTGCATCAAATCCTAGATAGTTAAGCAGTTGATTTAAGCAGTTGATTCACTGCAGTATCACAAATTGCTAAAATTCCAACATGTTGTATCTGTTGGGGAAGGCTTTCAGAGCCTTACCGATCATTCAAGCTCATTTTTCTTCGCAGTCATTTGTAATGAGCTTAGGAATGCACCCGGATAGTCGCACGAGGCTCTTTCACAAATAGTGGATCAGCTTTAATGTTAATTAATATGCCCCAATTAACATCAGCTATAAATAGTAATATACAATAAGTAACTTACTACATTACCCATACACAGTAATCTTTCTTCCCTTGAAATCAATTTCTCGATCGTTACCTTCTGATTGTATCAGCAAACTTATAATTCCCAATTCATACAAGTTTCATAGCAAAAAGAAATCCCCCCGCCCCTTTTTTTTGCATTTGGTCTCAAAATGAAAACAGCAAAAACATATATGGGTCAGATTTTCAGAAAATGTACAATTGGCAGCTGTATACATTTAGTAAATTCTGCTAAATTAGGCTGCAATTTGGTCAATACTAGGTAAATTCGAGTATATTTGGCATTGCATTGATTCTAGCAATCTGTTTGGTTAGGTTAGGTTGAACTGTATTTTGAACTTTATTTTCGTCTGAAATTTGGGTTATTTGAGAAGATTAGTGAAGTTGAATTGTACATTTTCTGAAAATCTGACCCATATATCAAGTCAGTTGGCAGTAAAAGCTAAAAACAAAGCGAGTAGTACTTTCACCATACTACTGCTAGTTGTACCGGTGTGTCAGCCCCCGCACAATAGCTCTCTAGTTACTAGCTGTTATGTCCTAGGCTAGCAATATAGCAATGATCGTAGACATGTCTTCAGGCTAGTCAGCACTTATCAGTATGCAGCCGTATAGTCAGTTCAAATGTCACAAGTCTACAAGAAATGGATTTTGAGATGTCGTCATATTTGAGAAGAAGAGATCAAGCTGATTCCAATGACGGCAGACATTAGGACAAGAATTATTTCTATATTTAAAGTATGCAGCCGTATAGTCAGTTCAAATGTCACAAGTCTACAAGAAATGGATTTTGAGATGTCGTCATATTTGAGAAGATGAGATCAAGCTGATTCCAATGACGGCAGACATTAGGACAAGAATTATTTCTATATTTAAAGTTATTTTTATTTTTGAAAAAAGGTTTACAATATTTTTGCGTGGACTATTACTAATAAAGTAGCTAAATATACTCTTTAGGATGACCTAAGAAACGCGTGTAGGCCTATATATTTAATACACTGTCTTGAACCTTTGTAGTTGTATACATACGACTTACAGCACTAGCTACCCAAAGAATGAAAACATTGTTGCAAAGGGGATCTAGTGAATAAAATACTTTGAAAAAATATCAATTTTGCGACCTGTGACTCATTTTCCTGCGACACATCACATATCTCAGTAACCCGCGTACAACATTACTAGGCCTTATACAGCCGGCAGCGATATAAATCTATTCCACGGAATTAATTCCATTCCTTTCTTCTCGGAAACTCTCACGGAGAGAATATTCCTATACAACAGAGGACATTACCCTCTCACGTGTTCTCCTAAAAGAGACTCCCATTTCGGCTTGCATATAGGCTGTTAAAAGTTTGCCAGGAATATGATATTCAGTTTGGTGTCTGGAGGCTTTGATGCAGGGTAAAACGAATGCTAATCTGGGATGAGTGAAGAGAAGATGAGAGTCGGATAGAGCCCGGACAGAGTTCACATCTCAAAGCATTGCCTACATTCAAAGAGGAGGAAGCGTGGCAGATGTTCGGGGATGGCTGAACAGTCTTTATAGGTATCTTAGTGATGGATAAAGGGGCTAAGTTATGTACCATAGTTAAACATATTTTTGCCCTGGCTTTGCAACTTTGTAACTTAATGGCCTAGTACACTAATACCCCTTTCACACTACACCTCTCAAAGTGCTTCCTTGAGGTCGGTTCTATTCACACTGCACTCTAAAGCACTTCCAAACCGAATTCAAAGTGAATTGAAGTGGTTTCTACAATCCACCTACTTGAGGTGAATTATATAAACCGCTTCGCTTTCTCAGTGCTAATTCTGCTAGTGTGAATGGAACCAAAGCGAAGTGTTTTCTGACATCATCGATCTTATAAACACATAGGAAAGTGTACAGCGACCATGCTTGTAGTCTGAATAGAACCGACTTAGTGAAAGCGTTTCGAAGCGCTTTCTGAGTACAGTCTGCATGGTGCGAATTATATAAACCAGTTCGCAACGCTTTGCTTCGGTTGTGTAGTGTGAAAGGGGTATATGCTGATTCTCATGTGATTTTCACAGAATTTAGTGTAAAAGAATCCTCTGCGGCGCATGAGAATCGGCTTTGTGGACTTCAAGCAATTAACTCATTTTGGTAAAGTGATGTGTGATGCGTTTAATGACCGACATTGGGGGACTGCTGGTGCACTGTTTGGTGTATAATCCAGAGGCGAAGTCAAGGGATTGTGCACCAGCAAGCCTGAAATGGAGGTTATTAATCTGTTTAGTCTCTGCCGTAGGTGTTTATAGCCCCTGGACGGCTGAAGGCAGTGGTTAAGTCTTTTTAATCAGGGAAATAGCCCGCTTCAATTAAATTCTACACTGTTTTGCGAAAGCCCCGTTGCTGACCGGTGGGGGTGGCGGCACCCGCGGCCGCCGCTCCCTCGGCGGCCGGGAACGCCAGTCCCGTAGGCGCACGTACCCCATCGCGGCGGCCAACGGCAGGTTGGACGTTGCCTGACGCACAGGGTGGCGTTGGGCAGCGGCCCATATAACGTTAGCTGACGTTCATGGACACGTTGGCCACCTTTATGGTATACGTTTGGCAACTGATATATTAGTGTCAGGCAAGTGAATATGAACGTTGGGCAACAGGAATATGAACGTTGGGCAACGGAAATATGGAATTTAGGGGGGTTTATTGGAGCGCTATATAGGATCGGATTTTACTTCTTTCTAGGGTTCTTATGCTACTATAAAAGCAGAGTAAAGACAAGAGAATAGCTCCTTTTCTTTATTTATTTTATTCATCTGTGTATTCACATCAAATCCATGGCTATTCATTCAATTGAACCCCTACCAAGATCGATTTGAAACCGAACAGAGGGCCACACACTGATTTACTTGAAATTAACAGTAACATTGTAATCGATTTTAGATCGATTTTTCTTAAGGAATAATTGGAAACACAATACCACAACTTTGTACAACCAAAAGATTATACATCTGAATTAAGGAAAACTTGGTTTTTTGAAAATTATTAATACTGAATGATACTAGGTTAAACCTTAGTCATATGCATCAAATCAAATATATTAATGCCAATATTAAGTCAGTCACACAATGTACAATTCCTTCATTTGCATTTAACATCAATATGGATAAATGGTTATTCCATCTGCTGTGCAGATCGTCCAGGGAGATAATTGAATAAAAATAGTAAAGATACACACACAACATAGCTCATTACGACTGGAATAAAAGAGAATTCATTTAAACCAATATATGACCGATTTTCATGAAAAGTAGTCACTTGCACAAAATGCACTTGAAAAAAACAATATTCAGAGGAGTACAATTCACATACATATATACTGGCCCTTGTCCAAGAGATTCTCCGCATTTCTGTCAATTTCTTCATATGTAACACATTGGCAATAATAACATACTATAGGTTGACACACAGTGAATGAAGGTCCATGTAGTTCATAATGTCTCTTTAATTACCGGTACGTCCATTTATATTGCATCAGCACCTCCACCATCTCCTTTTGTATACATCACAATCGTTGGTGAAACTCTTCCATTGTAGCAAACGTCCCGTATTTGGTAAAGGAGGATGTCACGTGAGGGTGCACTGAAGTGATAGGCTTCTTTCCACCTGCTTTGTTTCCAGTCTCAGGGATGATACCGGCATATATGCCCTGAAAGAACAGTGGAATTGGGAATTAATACAGAAATACAATGACATCCTTTCTATCGTTAGATATAGGGTAGGAGGGTAAGTAGATATAAGGTAGGGCAGGGCAGGGCAGGGAGGGGGGTAAGTAGATAGAGGGCTGTGGCCAGGGCGAGGGGGGTAAGTAGATATAGGGCAGGGGGGTTGGGGGGAGTGTGTATATATATATATATATATATATATATATATATATATATATATATAGGGCAGGGTAAGTAGATATAGGGCAGGGCCGGGGGGGGGGGGGTAAGTACATATAGGGCAGGGCCGGGGGGGGGGGGGGTGTAAGTAGATATAGGGCAGGGCATGGGGGGGGGGGGTGTAAGTAGATATAGGGCAGGGCAGGGCCGGGGGGGTGTAAGTAGATATAGGGCTGGGCATGGGGGGTGTAAGTAGATATAGGGCAGGGCATGGGGGGGGGTGTAAGTAGATATAGGGCAGGGCATGGGGGGGTGTAAGTAGATATAGGGCAGGGCATGGGGGGGGGGTGTAAGTAGATATAGGGCAGGGCATGGGGGGGTGTAAGTAGATATAGGGCAGGGCATGGGGGGGGGTGTAAGTAGATATAGGGCAGGGCATGGGGGGGTGTAAGTAGATATAGGGCAGGGCATGGGGGGGGTGTAAGTAGATATAGGGCAGGGCAGGGCATGGGGGGGTGTAAGTAGATATAGGGCAGGGCATGGGGGGGTGTAAGTAGATATAGGGCAGGGCAGGGCATGGGGGGGTGTAAGTAGATATAGGGCAGGGCATGGGGGGGTGTAAGTAGATATAGGGCAGGGCATGGGGGGGGGGTGTAAGTAGATATAGGGCAGGGCATGGGGGGGTGTAAGTAGATATAGGGCAGGGCATGGGGGGGTGTAAGTAGATATAGGGCAGCGGGTGGGGGGTAAGTAGATATAGGGTAAGTAGGGTGGGGGTGTAAGTAGATATAGGGTACGACAGGGCAGAGAGTAGGTAGAGTTAGGGTAGGGCATTTTAGGGAGGTAGGGTAGGGCAAGTTAGAGGGTAGGTAGAGATAGGTAGGGTAGGGCGGAAGGTAGGTAGAGATAGGGTAGAGCCTGGTATCTTCTCCTTCTGGTCTCTGAAGAGACCTTATCAATAGATTATTAATGAATAGAGTTCCGGATATTCATTAATACATGTACATTCATTAATACATATATATACATCACATATCAACAGTACGTAAAATCTACATCATTTCCATCAACCATTGAATACACTCACCGAATATAATTCTTTTCTTTTGTTTGCCTGGTTGTTGTGTATCCAGATGATAATGTTTGGTCACCTAGCTGTCAGGCTGGCCCTTTCTTCATATTGAGCCTGACTCAATTTGGAGTGGTTCCATTAACCTGGAATGCAGCTGAACCTGAAGTATCAAGTGCTCACATGATTATGACTTAATCAAATATTCAAATATTGAGTTAAAAGCTGAAGATAAAACCTTAGAAATTATTTCTTGTTAAAAAGGGCAATAAAAGATTGCTCTATTCTATTCTAATAGCAAAGTATAAACACCAATTTCAATAAATATCAATGTTTTGTGAGTCATGAATCGATTCGGAAATGCAAAGAACACTTTGGAATCACAATTTTTTATAATGTGTATTAATCAAACTAGGTCTACAAAATGGTAATGGAGAGAGTTAGAGAGAATGAGAGAGTGGGACAAAAATAGAGAACGAGGCAGGAAGACACATTATGAGAGAGTGATAGGGGAATGAAAAAAGTAGGTGAAAGAAAGTAAGCGAGAAAGAGCGAGGTGGGGCAAGGAGAGGAGAGTGATGGAGCAGAGAAGGAAAAAGAAAACTAATGAAGAGAGAGAGAGCGGGGAAGAGAGTCTGAAAGACCGGTATGAGAAAGAACCTGGGGAGAGAAAATATAAAAGATGGAGAATAAGTGGGGGAGAGGTGAGGGAAAGAACATGAGAAACCTATGTGCGAAAGCTGTCCGGCAGCGAACGCTAGTGTTAGCAAAGATGGCGTTCTATAAATATATATATATATTTAGTCATAGGATAAACTTCGATATGCATTGACCTATTCGATACACAGTCTTGGGAGTTTGTACATGTATGCATGCTAAAAGCAGCGCTATGCACTCAAGAAATGAGAGCAATCCAACAAAGGGATCTTGTAAAAAAGTCACTTAAGAAAATAGTAATTAAGCTTAATTATTGAGACTTGAGATGGGAGTGCGCCGGTCAGCAGAGGTGTCAGCACTTCCAGAGGGGTGGAAGCTGACCAAGGAGTTTCGCCGCTAATTATGCATGCATTGAACTGATCACTACCAATTTGTGAACATGAGCTTAGAGGACAACTTTGTTTTACTTATATCTCAACCACTCAGGCGTGGCCTGCCTAATCTTGCCTAGGGCCCCAGAAGTAAAGAGTTGTTGCTTGTTCTCTGGTGCATTTTATACTACCTGCACAGCAACATACTTTCCCAATTTGATTCCCATAATACAGCGTTATTATTCGCCAAAACTTGGATGAACTGTTTTTAGGTAAGGGGGAAATGTTTTACTTTAACCAATGATCACTCATTGTCATGTGTGTAATTGGGCCCTTCATGCAAATCAAAGTTTACAAACATTGACATCTTCATAATATCTCAGACTCCATATATATGTCATCAATATTGCTTAATAAAAAATCTGGCGAATAATAACTTTCTTTAGTATTTTAATCTTGAAGTAAGTCCAAAATTATTAGAATTATACACAATTACCATGCAGTATACTCAAGTAATACAAAAATATAATTGATAAACACATGCTCAACGATAAATGTAATTGAACACATATTAAATCCAAAGAAGGCATTAACACAATGTGAATTATCTCTTTAATGTCCGTAATGGAGGAATACATAGGATTCGTAATGGAGGAATACATATAGGATTCTTAACAGAGGAATATAAATAGGATTCTTAACGGAGGAATATAAATAGGATTCTTAACGGAGGAATATAAATAGGATTCTTAACGGAGGAATATAAATAGGATTCTTAACGGAGGAATATAAATAGGATTCGTAACGGAGGAATATAAATAGGATTTCGAAATTGATAGGCCAAGTATAATAGGATGAGTATTTCCCTCTGAGCATGAATTTAAATTTAAGCTAAATATTTATTGGTGCTACGATGGGGTAAGAATCGGGTCAAGGTGTTCGCGCCGGCCGCCGGCCGCGAAAACGGCGATAACACTAGCAAAAAATATAAAGATGGTCACAGGATTAAGAAATATGAAAAGAGTATATTCTCAGCTATCCGTAGGTATATAATTTTAGGTATTTGAAAGAGTAGAGCCCGAGCAACGACTGTATGGGTACAATGGGAGTGCTAAGTTGCCATTTTAACCCACTGCAGCAGGCCCGATGCGCGTAGCTAAAGAGTGTGTATTATGTCTTGCCTACTTTTAATTTGCTTTTACCCTTATTCTTATCCCAATATATTGTACAACATACCAACATTAATCACCAGGAGAGAGCAGGGGGCAGAGGAGGGGGCGACAATGAATCCAGCAAAAAACAGCAGTTTTTTGTTGATTATTTTCCCTCAGGGGTGAGACCGAGTGGAGATTAGACTCCCCTTGGCTCCCCCTGAGGAAGGGCCGACAACGGACGGCCAACAAGCTGTGTTACCTGGACAAACCAAGCCGCCATGTTGGTAATGATTGTGTAACGTTGCGTAATTTGAAATGTATCAACTAGCTTTGATACAAATCAATGCATGATAGGCTAGAATTGAGCCTGGCAATTGCGCCCATGATACACTAAATGATAAATACAATAATGTTTCTTACCTGATGGTGAACAATCCGACTTGAATGAGCTGCAGTAAAATGTCCAGACAGGTGGAGGGAGGTGTCCGCTGCCATATTGGTTGTTCATGATAATAGGCCCACAGTAGGCTACCACACCTACAGGTCTAACACTAGGTGGCGCATCAGTAGCAGTAATTACTGTTAATTACTGTTGTTAGGCCTACTGATAGGGGGCAGAGATTTCATTGTATTCCTCCAAATGATAATGCCAATAAACATATGCCAATGCCCAATTGACCAGTGTACTTCCAAGATGGAACCAACTGATAATATGAAAAGGATTTATTTTTATTATGTATAAAGAAGAAACTCTATTTCCAACACAAATAGGCCTACAATACTCGGGCATGTGCAGCTGATAGTTCCAGGCGTAGCTTCCCCTAAATATTATCAGCTTTTATGATACAATATATACCTATATGACTGGACCGAAAACCACAGAAGAAAGGAAACTTTGTTTAGAATTTTTTCTCTAGACTTTGTAACAAGTTACTCATCTAAAACCCCATGAAATTGAACAATCCCGATGGGCAAATAAGCACGATTCTAAGGGTATAACGCAATATTAGTGCAAAAATTAGCAAATTTGTATGTCACTTTGAGCGTGATATTTATATACTACCGATTCTTTATATCAATAGTATCTGAAATAAATGAGACACTTCATTGCAGTTTCATTTTCCTTCCCTAGCAGTGGCAGTATATTTTTTCTCACAGAAAGGATTGAGGGGTATTGTTATTCCCTACAAATAGAATACTGAGAACCTTTTTGAAATTATTTTGGAATATGTGTGTCATCGTTACAACATCTATTAACTTAAAAACAAAGAAATACAAATACTATTAAATTGCATTACTTCCTATTTAGGGAAGATGGATATGTATCTATATTTAGACGTCTCACAACGTCTCCGAAAGCTCTTATTCCCTCACATATAATATTCCTTGAACTGGTGGGTGCATATTTTACATGGGCAGGCAGCGCCCCAAGTTTAGCTTTGTGTATTCATGGGGTGTCTTTGACTTGGTGTCAGAGAGTGAGTAGCCTGTCAGAGAATGGAGTGTCAGTTGCGGGACAGTAAGTGTGAATGCTAGGTGAGTGAGCAGTGCCAGGTATTGCGTCCAGTTGTGGCTGCATTATTTTAAATTAACTATATCGGTTGACTTGCATCCTTGATCAATGGTTATATATCCATTATTTTAGGGACGGCCAAGGTCTTGAAACCGTTTTTTCATGCAATAAGTCAAACAGAGGCATGCAAATATTGTCTCCTGTACGTCCCACTTTAAGTAAACTTGAATTCCTTGGTGAGAAATGGCGTTAGAAGGTATATTTACATAAGAAAAGAGACCGAAGTAGTTGATTCTGTTCTACTAAGGATCCATATTATGATATACCAGAGGTGTTGTTTTATCCTAACATGAAAATATACGATAACCCAGTTATATGACCAGAAATGTCCCTAATGTACTTGATTAAATGGCCGTTTAATATACAGCATATCACATATATAAGTTATCAATTATGATGAGTATTTAGACGCGATTTTGAATGCGCATTACACACCCATATTATTGACGTTTGATTTATATTCCCTTAATTGTCATTCAGTTTTTGTAAGCCTATTTAACCATTAATGGTTATATCGTAGGAAATAAGTGAGGCATAATTTATATAGTAACATGTGTAAAGTTTAAGAGTAAAGTTAATAGCATAATTTATCTTTGAACATTTCAACTACTGCAATTATACCAAAATTCTCCCGTTTGTTTGAATTAAGATACCTACTGAACGAAATACTCATTTTCTAGCATCTTGAATGTTGGACTGAACAGTATTCAAGATGCTACGTATTGAAGAACATCTTCAACAGTTAAAAGCATGTAGCTTTAAAATAAATAAAAAAGGAAAATTTAAAAAAACCTATTCTTGCAAACCATATTATGTAACCACTAGCCATGGGCTCTTTTCAGAAGTGTGCTTCTTACTGGTTTTTAAGTTGGATTTCTATTCGAAAATTCTTATAACATAATTCCATTTATTTAACTATATAAACGTTTCACAACGCATATCAAACGGTATCCAACGCCATGACGATGTTACATAACCAAAAACGACTGCCACGCCACCATCGGGAAATTTAGAACTAACCTGACGGCAGAAGGACCGGTGGGTACCTGCGTGCCGTTGCAGAACGGCAGGTGGCGTTAGCTAACAGAGGGTGCTGTTATGCAACATTCACCTGGACGGTGCTGAAGGCACCAGGGACGGTCAGCAACGGTCTGGCAATACAGTGTACCTCCCTTAGGTATTTTTATCATTTTTGGCTATACAAATATATCGTGTTATGTTTAATTTTCAACCCTATTTTTATCCAATCTCACTAAAGATTTTCTGTTTTTTAACATGATTTTTTATGTCAAATACCTTAATAAAGTTTTTATCACTTGTATTTGTCAGAAGTTTGTAACATGTATTATCCGATTTTTAAAGTTTCAATCCAGTCCCCCTTAATAGACTTGTAAGGAGTTAAATCAAAAGCAATTTGTTGGGGAAATAAGCCTGCTTTACACTGACTGCCTAATTACTATTGGCAATTCCTGGAAGGTGCCAGTGTTCATACCTGATTAATTCGGATGAACCATGTCCTTTTCTTACCAGATCAAGCAAGCCTAGCCATCGCTGGATGCTTATGAAAACTTGATAGCATTTCATTAAAACTTTCATGTGATTGCGACGATTCTGTTTTGAAAACAGCGCGAAAAGATCCTAAATCTTATTGGGATTTTCTCGCCCGCTGTTCTGACTGGGGGAGGAATGAAAGGAAATTAAATGTCAAAAGGAGATTTTATGTTTTAATCTCTTTTCATTTCTGATCAGTACCGAGCGAGTTTGGGATGGTAATAATTAATCGGAGCAGGTTGGCGGATAGTCGTGTGATGAGATTAGTGGGGGACTGTATAAAATGCTTAGGTTCTGCCTTGAAAAGGTGAACATCATCAGCTGATGGAAAGTACTTGTTCTTTAACAGTTAATATTGTGAGATGTTGTAAGACGAGAGAAGTGAGTGAGTGAGTGAGATTGGTTGCTTTACGCCCTTATCAACACATTTGATATGGTTATATCAATAGCGGGAGAGCTGAGAGGAAATAGAGATAGAGAATAAGGGGGAGAGAGAGAGAGAAAAAAAGACGAGAGGAGCTTGAAACTTTGTTTGGTGTGTGAAGCATGTTGGGGGGAGGGCGGGGGGGGGGTGATATCCAGGTAAGGTGTCCAGATCGCCACTGTAATTGGAATATACCGGTAAATGGTGAAAACATGGATTTTCACGAAACAATTGTATACTTATAGAGATTAGTTCTTTCCTGCTAAGGTTGCCCCCCTCTTCTCCCCCCCCCCCCACACACACCCTAAGCCCCCCACCCAATTCTACTGTTTCTGTTTTAAGGGGAGAGATTATAAATGTTAAATTTAAGGCCAATAAAAATATTTAAAAAAAAATAAGGCCATATAATCACCGACTTCTTCTTCCTCTCCCTCTCCCTCTTCTTCTTCTTCTTCTTCTTCTTCTTCTTCTTCTTCTTCTTCTTCTTCTTCCTCTTCTTCCTCTTCTTCTTCCTCTTCTTCTTCTTCCTCTTCTTCCTCTTCCTCCTCTTCTTCTAACTTGAACTGTCTGACTCTCCCTGCCCCTCCGCTATTATAAAGGAAGGCAAGAAAAGGAAGAGGCAAACAAACACATAATCTCATCCTGCATGGAGAGGTGGTGAGTGCATAATTAATGTACTGCTGGCTGGGGCCAGGTATCAGGGTGCATCTTACTGCTACTGGGGCCCGTTGCGCCGTTTTCTCGCTAACTATAGTTTTCTCCATTGGAAGTGTATGGAGGAATAATTAGCGAGAAAACGGTTCAACGGGCCCCAGATAGCTTGTAGCCGGCCAAGCATGTCTACCCTGGCTTTGGTAAGAAACTCTCTCAGCTCCTTTTCTGTATTTGGTACTTGGGTCAGATTTTCAGAAAATGTACAATTGGCAGCTCTACACATTTAGTAAATTCTGCTAAATTAGGCTGCAATTTGCTCAATACTAGGTAAATTCGAGTATATTCGACATTGCATTGATTCCAGTATTCTGCTTGGTTAAGTTGAACTGTAATTTGAACTTTATTTTCGTCTGAAATTTGGGTTATTTAAAAAGATTGGCGAAGTCGAATTGTACATTTTCTGAAAATCTGACCCACTTACTTACTTACCCTGGTGTCGGAGGAGAGTTAGTTACGTTTATTTGCAGTAAAATGATTTTGATAGTCTGACGGGGATTAACATGTAGTATTAAGGGCCTAGTCCACTAAACCGATTCTCATGCGATTCTCACATAATTTAGTGGAAAAAAATCCTCTGTGGCTTAGTGGACTAGGTCCTTTACCTATGACAAAATCTTTAGTTTTAATAATTTCCCCAAACTAGTTTTTCCGTCATACTCATGTTGTCCGAATGATTTTCATTCCTATCTTTGTTACGGGATGTACAACTAAAATGTGTACAACCAAGTGATAAATATTTGTGGTGTGTCACAGAAAACGAGTCGCTTGAAAGAAATGGATTTTGAGATACTATCATATTTGAATAGTTGAGATTAAGTGGAAGTTATGATGTTAATTCTTAGGAGATCTAAAAGATTATTTCTATATTTTATGTTTTATGATTTTTGTATGTTTGAAAAAAAGTTTGGGGGGGGGGACAAAATGCCCTACTAGTATAAAGTAGCTAAATATACTCCATAGGATGATCTCAGTTAGACCCTGCCCACACACAGCCGATTTGTCCCCCGATTGCCCCCCGATTTTGATCTCCCAATGAATCAATTCAATGACTTCATTTCAAATCCTGGTGTATGTTTTTGAAATAACATAAACCAGGATTAGAAATGAAGTCCTAGGATTCATCGGAGGACCAAAATCGGGTGACAATCGGGGGACAAATCGGCTATGTGTGGTCAGGGTTTAATGTAAGGACATATGCAATGCACAGTCCTGGAATCGGGTACATGTATTGATACGACTCCCAGCGCTAGATACCCCAAAAATAAGAACATTCCTACAAAGAGATCTTGGAAATAAACCACTTCGAAAAAATATGAATTTTGCGACGTGTGACGCATTTTTCTGTAACACATCACATTTACAAATAGCTACAGTTATATCTGAACGTTTTAAATATTATGAGTATGTCAAGTATTGCCTGACAACTTACAAACTATTCTCTTAATACAATCACCACATTACGCATTCGCGTACGGGTATGGCTTGCTGAGGGGACTTGTCGGTGCCAACACAATAGCCAGAAAGAACTCTTTTCTACGAGGAAGAAAACAAAAAATGCGGAAGCTAAGTAGATCAGGCGATGTGAACAAGAGGAAAGATTTTCCTGAGAGAGATCTTGAGTCGATCCCCAGCAGCTGGGTCCTACTAGTTGCCGGCAAAACGCCGTTTATCATCTTATTTGGCTCTCTCTGTCTTTGCCCGTCTCAGTCTCTGCAAATCTCTTTGTCTCTCGCTCAATTTCTCTTCATTTATCTCTTTCTTTCTCTTCATTTCTGCTCCTGCTCCTGCTCCTGCTCCTGCTCCTACTCCTACTCCTACTCCTACTCCTACTTTCTCTCTCCTTCTTTCTTTTTCTCTCCTCCTCCTCCTTCTGCTCTCTCCTCCTTTCTTTTTCTCTCTTCCTCCTCCTCCTCCTCCTTCTTCTACTCTCTCCTGCTTTCTTTTTATCTCTTCTTCCTCCTCCTCCTCCTCCTCCTCCTCCTCCTCCTCCTCCTCCTCCTCCTCCTCCTCCTCCTCATTCTCCTTCGCCTCCTCCAACTCTCTCTCCTCTTCTCTCTTTCTCTCCCCTCTCTTTTTCCCTTTCCCACTCTCTCCTCTCTCTGTCTCCTCCCCTCTCCTCCCTCTTACTCTGTCTCTTTCTCCCTCTCTCTTCTCTGTCCCACTTCTACATACCTCTTCTCTCCTAGAATGACCAATCTTCCTTCTAGAGCATTAATTGACTTTAGATGCTCCAACTAGTTTATTTTTCTTGCATCAGATTGGGAGAGATTTATTCCCTGTAGACCGATGAATCCCTGCTGGCTCACACTTTGATGGCCACTTTATAGTTAACCGAACTTTACCTCTGGGTAATGAAAGGATACTCTCAAGATTTCATTATCATTACTACATCGCCAGCTTGATGTGAACCGAAACAGATAGACGATCTCCATGTCCTAGAAGAATGATAAAAACAAAAAAATACTCTTCATTAGTCTCGATCGCAGCATTTGCATAATGCATGACCTTTATTAGCTGTTATATTCAGAAAGTCTTCAAAGGGAATTGGTAAGACGAGCCGGGCCTGAGTTCAGCCATTGAAGCTGGTAATACATGGCCTGTATGGGAAGGATTGGGATCATTCCACTGCAGTATGATGATGATGTAAACCAGCAAAATCCCCTTTGTGCCTTGCCAGAGGCGATTCTTTGTACATGATGATTACCATCGGTATCCCTCCGTAGGTTGGCCATTGACGCAGGCTGATCTACGGGGCTGGCCAGACATTGTCGCTGTATCAAAGTTATGTCATGATGCAACTTTGATGGCTCTGTATTCTTGTCCTCCCCTCCTTATTCTTTCCTCCCCTCTCCTCTGTGTAGCCCACCACCAGCTCCTTGCCTATTGTTGGGCTGGTGGATGCAGGTGCTCCTATGTTAGTGACCAGCTCGGGAGCAGCTCGCGGCATGTCCAGACTGCCGGGTGACAGGTCGCGCGGGCCGCACTTGATGGATCACTTTCCTCGGGAGCTCATCCTCCAGCTCTGAGAACTGAGACAAAATTATTGTATATTGACTGACTTCATTGAGTTCAACCACAATCACCTGGTCGCTTACGTGGCCAGAATTGCATTGACTCGGGCCATGCGCCGCCCGACCCTGCCACGTTATGGGATTGTGATCCGGCCGGCACAGAATCTGGTGATTCCCATTTGATGAGATGTTACAGGAGATGGATGGCGTGGTGGCAATGAGTAATTGTCTGTCATCTCGCCCAGCCAGTATAGGTATCTAAAGACCGGAAAACACCTGCTGAATGCGTATAGGCTCCCCCAGCTTGACATGGGCCTCATGTATTATAGATAGCACGAACTGCCTGCATCATAGCCTGCCAGGCTGGCCCAGCTATATGGGGAACAACTGGCACCCGGTGTCATTACCCCGTCCCCCTGCCCGCCTCTATTCTCTGGCCAAAGTAGGGACACATTGCCCGCGCTTAATTCCCTTCTCAGAGGAGAAATTTTGGTGCAGTGGACAGGTCTGCTGATACATCATGCAGCACAGGGAGGAGACGTGGGCATGGCAGCAGGACCCAGACCCACCATTACTGCCACCACTCCCCAGCCTTTATCTACACACACACTGCAATTGTTATGTTTCTCAGACATCTCTTATTATATATTATACTGATGCTGGTAGCAGTGGTGGGAAGGAGCAGGGGAGAGGGAGAGAAATAGAGAGAGAGAGCGCGTGAAGGGAGAGAAGGACAGGGGGAGAGACGGGGGGAAGGAAGACGACAACAAAGAAGAAGAATAAGCCTGAAAGAAAAGAAGAGGAGAGAAAGGAAGACAACAGACAGAAAGAGAGAAAGAAAGAAAGCGAAGAAGGAGAGAGGGAGGAGAGAAGAAGGAGAAAGAGACAGACAGAGAGAGAGAGAGAGAGAGAGAGGAAGAGAAGAAGGAGAAAGTAAGAGCAGGGGGAGAGAAAGAGAGATGAAGATTGTTAATGCATAGAAAAGTGGCTAACGTGCAGTTAGTAAAGCTAAAAGACCAAAGCATATTAAATGGAACAATTGCCAATTCATCATTGATCCTAAATACAATACAACAGCGATTCCCTTCTAGATGTGAATACAAGTATTCTATCCCCTGAAGGGCATGGCTCGGGACATATATGGCTGAAATCGCCAGAAAATGTACAATTCGCCTTCATCAATCCTCTCAAATAACCTAAATTTAATACAAAAATGACTTTCAAAATGCAGTTTAACATAACAGAACTGATACTTTAAATCAATGCGATACCAAATACACTCACATATACCAAGCATTGGCCATTTTTCAGTTTGATTTAGCAGAATTTACTAAATGTGTAAATCTGCCAATTGTAAATTTTCTGAAGATCTAACCCATATAGAGAGAGATATGGGTGTAAGAGTCGGGAGACCGGAGAGGGGGGAAGGGCCTCTCTGGCTCTCTCTATAATCAGATAATGAAGGGGCTACCAAAGCCATACCCTGGAGGAGAAACGCTGGAGGGGCACAGGAGGACGCAGCATGTTGTTTTGGTCTCCTCCAGCTCCCAACACCACCCAAACCACTCCAGCAAAAGCTGTCTTCAAACAAGACTTTCTTGTCTGAATCCAACTTTCAAATCAACCTGGTTAGGTTTTTGCGGCTGGTTTCTTGTCTCCGTATCGTCGTCTTCCACTAGTTGTGTTTGTCCGTTAATTCAGCCATGCAGGAGCCGGCGCTTCCACCTTGTTCACTCAAACCAGCTCCTCCTTGCCTTGCCAGCTTAAAAATGGCTGAAGATCCTGGTTGTGAGTTTTTGTTAAGAGTTTTCCCGTGTAATTTCTTTATCTGTGGAGGATTGAGATTGAGAAAAAGAGAGAGGACGAAGGAAGAGTTGGGGAGGGAGAGGGAGGGAAGAAAGGGAGACAGGGACAGAGAATGAGTGAGAGAAGGAAAACAGAGAGAGAGAGAGAATCTCAGACAGGGACAGGGACAGAGAGAGAACCACATCCCCAGTAGCTCAAATAAATAATTCATATCTTATTTTGGATTTTTAAAAAAATATTTCCCCACCACCAACACCAATATTAATCCAATGGAAATCCTAGAACTGCCCTCCTTACCCCCCCCCCCCCCCGCCACACATACACACCCGCAGCAACCCAGCAATTTTTTAAAAAAATATTTCACCAACACCAACACCAATAACAATCCAATGGAAATCCTAAAACTCACTCCCTCCCTCCCCACCCCCACCGGCAACCCAGCACCACCCCAATCCCATGTGACTTCAATATGCCTGAGGTTTTTTCTTCTCAATATGCATTACTCCAACGTGTGAGGGTGTCAGGGCAAAATTAAATGTCAAGTTTTTTTTCTCTACCCCCTTCAGGAAAAAACCCGAACCCTGTTAGAAACGCCAAAGTTAATTTGCCACCAGACGGAATTGGAAAGCGTTTAGACTTGATGTTAATCCCCGTCAAGTGTCAATCCTCCTGGCCATATCTAATCCATTGACTTTTTATATTGCCTTCACTTTTTATATTGGTTGCCCCTCTCTGCAAGTCCAAGGGGAGGGGGGGACTAAGGGGGGGGGCCTCCCCCCACATATTTTAATGCCCAGCAAGCACTAAGGTTCAGGAGAAATGGTGGCCACAGCAGGGGTTCAGAGGCAACGCTTGAAAACAATTATAATGATTAATTCTTCGTTTAAATATTATATTGACCTGAAATGAAATTTAAATAACAAAGCGCCTTAGACCACTGCGCCAACTTATCTCACCATTTATCTTTTTTTAGTTCATTATTGGACCCCATGTACAGTCTGGTCAGTAGTCATCCCCTTTAGCCCCCCTCAATAGTACTTCATGGAGTGGTCAGTGGTCACCCCCTTTAGCCCCCCTCAATAGTACTTCATGGACTGGTCAGTAGTCACTCCCTTTAGCCCCCCTCAATAGTACTTCATGGACTGGTCAGTGGTCACCCTCTTTAGCCCCCCTCAATAGTACTTCATGGACCGGTCAGTAGTCACCCCCTTAAGCCCCCCTCAATAGTACTTCATGCACTGGTCAGTAGTCACCCCCTTTAGCCCCCCTCAATAGTACTTCATGCACTGGTCAGTAGTCACCCCCTTTAGCCCCCCCTCAATAGTACTTCATGCACTGGTCAGTAGTCACCCCCTTTAGCCCCCCCTCAATAGTACTTCATGGATGCCCCCATGGTTCCAGGATGGACGTCAGAGGCGCTGCCATCGCCCGGGCTTGTAATTTCAGCGTCAGCTTGTCTTTTTGCTCCAGCGATTTGCAGGGTTGGGTGGCAGAGTATCATTTGGGGGCGGGTGGGGGGAGCTATAACCTATTTGTACCCGCACTATTGGGTGTAGGCGGGGAGGTGGCGGAACAGGTACTTAGAAAATGACTAATAGGTCGATATTGAAACATTTCATTTTCTCGCCTCGATAGCACCATATAGATTTAGAAAGGAGGAGTTGGTGCAAGGGGAATGGAAGAAACGGAAGGGGAGGAGAATTTCGACTTGCAGAAAGAGCAGGTTGCAGAAAAAGCAGTAACTGGTGGAGGAAGAGGAAGGGTAGGAGGAAGAGCTACAGGAGGAAGAGGAGGAGGAGCAACATGAAGGGGGAGGTCTTTAGAAAGGGGGAAGTGGAGGAAAGCAAGGGAACAGGTGGAGAAATATCGAGTTTGAAGCAGGATGAAGAGAAGAGCCAGGAGGAAGAGAAGAACCAGGAAGAATAGTGCAGATCCGAGATGGATGTTATCAACCTACTTGACTACTTGTGAAATGATTTGACTTATTCATTTGCTGTATAAACATTCTAAATAAAAAAAAACAAAAAAAAACCTACCCTACACCCCCCCCCCCCCCCCCCCACACACACACACAACCACATCTTGTCTTTTTACTTCAGCGGTTTTGCTGGTTTAATTTAACTGGCCTGGCTGTGGCCAGTGGGGGTGGGGGTGGCGCAAGTGGTAGGGGGGGGGGGGAGGAGAAGGTGTCAGCTTCTCGCATCTTCTCCCCAGAACGTGATTGGATTTGGCAAAGCGATGACAGTGGACTTATTCCTGGGGATATTTGATGCCGGCCGCACCGCCTTGCCCACTCGTGTCGCGGTCAATGTGTTTAGGAAGAAAGGGATGGGAATTTGGGTTATTTGCCTCCTCGGGGAATATCCCAGATAGGATTGCTTTGATCTTAAAATACTGCATTGGGATTCGTTTCTCTCGTGTTTTGTGGATCTATATTTGGTGTTGGTATATATGTCTGGTATTTTAACGAATCCATGTAGAAAATACCGCTGTAGTGTATGTCTGTCGGTTTAGTTATTATCAACAACAAAAAATACTTCGCATAAAACATGAACATCAATGTTACTCTAGTTTTTCAAATCCACAGATATTCGCAGAGAGTGAACTTTTGAAAATAATATCGTGTTCTATATGGCAGTCTAGGCCCTCTCGGATCAGAAGAGAATGCTATGTGACAATGTCAGTGATTGGACGCCAACTGCGCTAATGCATTTCCTGGCCCTGGACTAAGCATCCTAACGGAATTCTAATGACTTTTTGGAGGGAGAACTTTCCCTAAGTTTGAAGGGACTTTCTCTACTCAGAGCCTAGACTGAATGGCAAGGAAGCTAGGGACTTACTCTAAATTGACAGACATTCTATACTACTATGACTATTTACTGATTCTTGTTCTGACAATTATATACCCAGTTGTATGATATGCCCTTGTGTACCTAGAAAACTGAAGTAATTCAGGGATAACTAGTTTAGAGTGGCGTTGTTTGTATCTACTATAGAGATACATTATGTTGGTCAAGGAAGCTAAGGAATTAGGACTTACAGGTTCTAACCATGGCTATGTACTATTCATGCTATATATATATATAGGCAGTTGAATGCTATGCCCTTGTGTACCTAGAAAACTGAAGTAATTCAGGGATAACTAGTTTAGAGTGGTGGCGTTGTTTGTATCTAGTATAGAGATACATTATGTTCGGCTGCGACCAGGGTTATCCCCTTCTATCTCATGCACACCTCTAACCGCATTATCCGCCTCTACTGAGGGGCTTAGGTTGCTTGCCAGACACAAGTCCCCCTCTCCATACACTACTATTGCTCTCTCCACTGTTTCCCACTAGTCCGTCCATTTAAGCTGATATAGTGGAGTGGGTATGCTAAAGGTAACTGAAGCACTGGTTGTATTTATTCTCACAAAGTGTATAGAATACAGCAAGAGATGGTAGTATACTACCATGTGAGTTAGTGGAAAACTAGGTTTAGAAGCTGAACTGCCATGTTAAAACATCATGTAGCAATAGATGGTAGTCCCCCAGCTATCTAATCAGCCTCGTAAAACAAAGCAATAGGTGGTAGTATACTGCCCCTGGAGTTAGTGGAAGAGCAATTATAGAAGCCGATCTAACAGCCTCGTAAAACAAACAATAGGTGGTAGTATACTACCCAAGGAGTGAGGGGAAAACCTACTATTAGACAGCCTGGTTAAATAAACGGCAAGAGGTGGTAGTATACTACCCAGGGAGTGAGGGGGAGACCATCTACTATTGAACATCCTGGTAAAACAAACAACAATAGGTTTGTCAGTCTAACTTAGCAGAATTTACTAAATATGTAGATCTACCAATTGTACATTTTCTGAAAATCTGACCCTTATCTCCCTGTTATTTCACCTTGTTGAGAATCTCTGTTGCACCATAGAAGTCCAACCTCTAATAGGGGAGTTGCATAGCCGCCATTTTGAATCTCGATTCGCATGGAATTATGGGAGTAATGGTACAGTATAAAATCTATAGAAAACATGTTGTCTTTATCTTGGAATATTTATCAGTTGTCGCATATCAATAACCATGTGTTTTAGATGTTTCTATCACACAAGAGTTCATCATTCCCATCATGCATTTGGTTTCTATAGATCATTTACACAACCTATGATATTGTTGAAAATATTCTAGCAATTTTCCATGAAATTGTTGCTAAATATTTGTATGTCAGATTAGAACTGAATCCATCCCAGCATGCACTACAGTAGACATGCGCAGTGAGACATGCAACTCCCCTATTGTACCTTCAATTGTATCAAGATGTAAACCATTCCCCTTCCTTTAACTTAAATAAAAATACATGTCTAGAGACAGTGTCTTATGGATGTTGATAAGATTTTACTTTCCCATTTAGATATTGTGTCGGATTATTGTATTCCTTTGACATGGACGTGGAGAAAATGGATCGGTTGGGATGAAAACTTTAAAAAAAAAAAGATGTGAAATACTTTAATTCAATTCCATGATCCTTCATTCTGCGCATGCGCAGGAGTCACTGGTCAGTTGCCCCATGTCATGTGTGTGAGGGTGGGGGGAGGGGGGTATTTTGGACAAGTAACATGGTACCCATTAGGGTGGATTTGCAATAGATCCAAGCCTATTAGTATCCTTCAACTTTAAAAAAGAAATCTTTTGTGTTTCAAATCGTGCATTTATCTGTGTCATAATTTAATACCTTATAATTTAAACCCACTGAAAATATTCGATGTTGTTCTAATAACTTGTCTTCTTTATTTTGCAGGTTTGTACTCATGCATATTAGACTAGAGGTATCTGAGGATGGGGTTGTGTAAGTATGGACCTACTTATGTGGTTATAGCTAGTATGTCTCATGCTGTAAGTATGGCCCTACCTATAGGGACATAGGTCATGTTCAGCATGGACTATTTATCGGTGCCGGTGTCAATATCCATGTATTATACATGTTTCCATTACACAAGCTCCCATTATTCCCATCATGAATATTTTTTTGTATAGATCATTTACACAAACTATGATATTGGTAAAAACATTCTGGCAATTTTCAATCAAAATGTTGCTGAATATTCATATGTCAGACCCGAAAGCGAATCTATCGGAACATCCATAGTAACAGACATGTGCAATGGCACATGTAAATCTCCTTATTTAGCAAACCCAGACTCGAGTCCCTAAATATAGTATTTTCCATTAGTTTTTTCACCACCATTCTCATGGCCAGATCTCTAGCAGAAGTAGCCGTGGTTTGATATTCCAGACATGGGCTGACCAACACCCCAGCCCAGCCTGGCACACTGTGACCCCGCATGTAGATAAGTTAATTGAAATCAATATCTACACACAGTTACACGAACACAGCCTGGCAGAGAAACTGGTTTTTGAACACATCCCCTGGGACATGTCCAACAAAAGATGACAGGGGGAGGGGAACGTGTGTCCTGGGTGGTGGGTGGTAGATTGTGGCTCCATGATATTGTACCAGGCTGTTTAGTTCAGCTCCTATTGCTGGTCTTCCACTGACTCCTAGGGTAGCATACCACCATCTATTGTTGTATGCTAATGGGTGTGATACCCTTTCCCTTAACACTGTAGTATATAGGAAGTTCCCTTTAACACTGTAGTGTATTTGAAGTTTCCTTTAAACACAGTAGTATATGTGAAGTTTCCGTTAACACTGTAGTGTATAAGAAGTTCCCTTTATCACTGTAGTGTATGTGAATTTTCCTTTAACACAGGAGTGTATGGGAAGTTCCCTTTAAACACAGTATTATATGTGAAGTTTCCTTTAACACTGTAGTGTATAAGAAGTTCCCTTTATCACTGTAGTGTATGTGAATTTTCCCTTAACACTGTAGTGTATAGGAAGTTCCCTTTAACACAGTAGTGTATAGGAAGTTCCCTTTAACACAGTAGTGTATAGGAAGTTCCCTTTAAACACAGGTTCCCTTTAACACAGGTTCCCTTTAACACAGGTTCCCTTTAACACAGTAGTGTATAGGAAGTTCCCTTTAGCACAGTAGTGTATAGGAAGTTCCCTTTAACACAGTAGTGTATAGGAAGTTCCCTTTAACACAGTAGTGTATAGGAAGTTCCCTTTAACACAGTAGTGTATAGGAAGTTCCCTTTAACACAGTAGTGTATAGGAAGTTCCCTTTAACACAGTAGTGTATAGGAAGTTCCCTTTAAACACAGGTTCCCTTTAACACAGGTTCCCTTTAACACAGTAGTGTATAGGAAGTTCCCTTTAACACAGTAGTGTATGTGAAGTTCCCTTTAACACAGTAGTGTATGTGAAGTTCCCTTTAACACAGTAGTGTATGTGAAGTTCCCTTTATCACAGTAGTATATGTGAAGTTCCCTTTAACACAGTAGTGTATGTGAAGTTCCCTTTAACACAGTAGTGTATGTGAAGTTACCTTTAACACAGTAGTGTATGTGAAGTTCCCTTTAACACAGTAGTGTATGTGAAGTTCCCTTTAACACAGTAGTGTATGTGAAGTTCCCTTTAACACAGTAGTGTATGTGAAGTTCCCTTTAACACAGTAGTGTATGTGAAGTTCCCTTTAACACAGTAGTATATGTGAAGTTCCCTTTAACACATTATTACATATATGTACATGATTTAGAGCGCCTGATTCAGGGGTGCCATTAGGAATCTCGTATCACATACATATGTGATTCGGGTTGTCATGGAAGCATGTGACCCAAATAACGTAACATCATTGGTTCATGATGTTGCGCTTCTTAGCGGCAGAAGCGTAGCGCTGCCTTGCATGTTTCGTAATTCGTCAAGAAAAACAGTCATATAAGGTAAATATAACAAATGAATCGGTAAATCAGTATGAAATAAATACCAAATAGCCCTCTGTCGATGTCAAATCGATCTCCACGTCCGGTCAAATCTCACTCCACCCCTTCGGGGTGTCATGCGATTTGACCCTCCGTCTCGATCGATTTGACATCGACATCGGGCTATTCGGTATAAGTAGTGTATAGGAAGTTCCCTATAACACAGTAGTGTATAGGCAGTTCCCTTTAACACAGGTTCCCTTTAACACAGTAGTGTATAAGAAGTTCCCTTTAACACAGTAGTGTATTCAATGTCCCTATTGTCAACTTGATTGTAAGCTGTTCTGTCAGCCATTGTGTGGCCTCGAGACTGTCTCGGTACTCAGTCATGGAGGAGAAACAGCAAGAGGAAATAGAATGCCTTATGTGAACTTTAAACTGATGCAGAGACTTGAAGCATTTGATAAGTATTCAATCAATGTTATGTTTAAGTATGTGGGTGCATGTGTGGGTGAAGTTGGACTTAGGTTGGGAAAGAGGAGAGAGATGAAGGGGAGGGAGGGAGTGAAAGAGGAAGGGGAGGGCAGCAGAGAGGGGACGGAGAGATAGGTGACAGGGAGAGGGGAGGATAGGAGTGACAGAGCTAGGGGAGGGGAGGGGTGACAGAGAGAGGGGAGAGGAGTGACAGGGAGGGCGAGAGGCAGATGCTGAGAGTGAGGAGGAGGACAGGGAGAGGTGGGAGGTGGGAGGGTGCAGAATGTCAGGAGACTGGATGGGGCAGGTAGTATAACAAGACCCTGCAATAAGTCTCTGGGTGTAGTACTGAAAGCTTTCTGTTGTCTCCCTGTCTCCTAGTCAGACAAGAGTGGCAGCTTACTAGACACATAGCTTGCTCTCTCTCTATGTCTCTTTAACTATGCCTCTACCTCCCCCTCGCTCTCTCTCTATCCTCTCTCCCCCTCTACTCTCTTCTCTTCCTTCCTTTCTCTCTCCTCCCTCCCTCCCTCTCCTCTCTCTCTTTCCTCCCTCTCCCTCTCTCCTCCTCTCTCCCTCTACTCTCTTCTCTTCCTTCCTTTCTCTCTCCTCCCTCCCCCCTCTCCCTCTCTCTCTCCCCCCTCCCCCTCTCCCTCTCTCCTCCCCTCTCTACTCTCTTCTCTTCCTTTCTCTCCCCCTCCCTTATTTTCTCTCTCTCCCCCTCCCCCTCTCCCTCTCTCCTCCCCCGCTACTCTCTTCTCTTCCTTCCTTTCTCTCCTCCCTCCCTCCCTCCTCTCTCTCTTTCCTCCCTCTCCCTCCCTCCTCCTCTCTCCCTCTACTCTCTTCTCTTCCTTCCTTTCTCTCTCCTCCCTCCCCCCTCTCCCTCTCTCTCCCCCCCCTCCCCCTCTCCCTCTCTCCTCCCCTCTCTACTCTCTTCTCTTCCTTTCTCTCTCTCTCTCTCTCTCTCTCTCTCTCTCTCTCTCTCTCTCTCTCTGCCTCCCATGGATTGCTCTCTATAAACGCGAGGTGTAGAAATACAATTCTCGCTTCTGGGATTTATTTCAAGTGGCACTGAGAGTGCAATAGGAATCAGAGGGAAAGAAATTATTTCTGATCGATTTACCCAGGATTACAGCCTTAAATCCACCCTTTTGCCATCATATAAAATATTCTGGATATTCTACCGGCCAGTTATCCTATTAACCTGTCGCCATATCTCCTCCTTGTTTTTTTTCCTGGGGCAGTAGGGGTCGCTGTGTGTATATTGGGCCAGGAACTTGTTCTTTCTGACCTCTGCCATGTAAGAGTTCCTATGACAGGTCCAACAGACGTGGTCAGGCCTCTTAAAAATGGGGCAGGTGTGACATGGGTAGAAATGTCGTCTGCCTAAAAAATGTCCTTCAAAGTGTCATTAGCAGTTGCCAGTGTGCATGTCTGAGACAAAGCGGCAGAATGATTGGTTTGTAATTCATTTTGCCATGGATCGAATTGTTCCAAATTGTTCCAAATTGAGTTTTGGAAAAACAAATTTACTTTTGGAAAACTTTTAAAAGAGCTACACTTTTAGGAACGTTGCATATGGTGATCGGGAACCATGTATACTTAGATCAGTTTATCTGTTTATTTTTGAATAATAATTTTGTCTCATTGAGGAGTTTATCAAGGTCAAATTAAAAAATATAAAAAAATAACATACATCTGGCAGGCGGAATAAGATCCTCTCATATTCAGCAGATGTTTGTGAAGATTCTTCTGCATTGTCCATCCCTCATGCAATATTGTCCAAGCCTCATGCAATATTTTCCATACTTAACATAGTTAAGAACTTTTAAAAATTAAATAATTAAGATTAAATTAAATTTAAAAGATTAAAAAAAGTTTTCCTCATACTAAGATCCTTAGACCAGACTCTCATCCAGATCATAAGGAGGTTAAAAGAATTAATTGATAATTAAGAACTTGCAGCTTCTAATTGAAGTGTACTTCCATTAGCTAACAAGGGAACTCTTGTGTAGCCATTGCTTAAAACAATGTCCACCACTATAGCATATTATACCATGTCTTATTATTAATGGACAGTTGGAGATCTGTTGTTTACTGGGATCATCATGTAAGTTTTATCTGGCCCTATTTCTGGGATTAAGCAAGAATTAACATTTGTGAGGACTTCATTCTGCATCTCTGTTAGAAAGAATGTTGATGCATCTTGTGGCACAATTCGCTGCGGTCGATACAAATTCAATATTCCTACTGTTTCTTTTTGTATTGTCAATATCTGGTGGGAATTAGGGGCTATGGATTCACACCATTGCCGGATTTGCTCTTCCAAATCTTTATTTTGAAAATCGATTTCAAACAGTTGCAATTACATTTCTCTGAATTATAGGCTAAAGAGATAGAACAAGGCATTTTCACACACTTTTGGAGTTATTTGGTGCTTTTTTACTTAAGAAAAAAATACTTGGAGGTAGCTTAATTATGGTAGAAAATGCTATGACGAAGTTAGTTTGATTCGTTCTGAGTGAAATCTATCCTGTGAATCCCATAATCATTATAATTAGAACGTTAAATGATTCTAGAAAATTGCCTGGCAAATTTTTTCATTTTAATGTTGTCAGCAAAGTAGTTTTATTTTGCGCTGAATATTCTAAAATCATAATATATGTCCTTTAGTCAAGTGGAAATTGAAAAATAAGCATGAGAAATGAACTCCTCAATAATTAAATTGTTTGTTGAGTCTGGTTTGTTAGATTGATGACGTGTCTGGTGGCTTTAGCAGCAGCGCAGTTATTGGGGTCAGAGGTCTGATGAACCTCTCATAAATGTGGCCACAACTAGTAAAACAATAATATGCTTGTTAGAAAAGTGATTTTTCATAGACATATGTGTTCAGCAGTTATCTTTACTGTTACTTCTCTTGGTATTTTTCTATGTCAGGTACAGCCATGTAAATGAAGCTATTTGTTCATATGCTCCATCACAATCCAATATTGTTTGGTATTGAGAATTCTAGTGTTTGATGGGTATCCTGTATCCTACTGTATGCCAGCTTTAAGAGCACAATATGACCATATAGCCACCCCCTGTATGTCAGCTTTAAGAGTACAATATGACCATATATATCCAACTCCTGTATATCAGCTTCAAGAGCACAATATGACCATAAAGCCACCTCATGTATGCCAGCCTTAAGAGTAAAGTATGACCATATACCCACCTCCTGTATGTCAGCCTTAAGAGTAAAGTATGAACATAGAGCCACCTCCTGTATGTCAGCCTTAAGAGTAAAGTATGAACATAGAGCCACCTCCTGTATGTCAGCCTTAAGAGTAAAGTATGACCACATAGCCACCTCCTGTATGTCAGCTTTAAGAGGTGGCTGCATAGCTGGTCATGCTAAGATGATCTGTGGCCTGGGTCTCACCCCACATCCCTGCAAGGTGCTAAACTGTGATATAGGGTTGTACGGTCACCACGCAACGTGATTCGAAATTTCACAGACTTGAGGTGCCTCCCTCCCCACCCTGCCCACTCCTCGCCATAAACATAATACCACATCCACCAGTTGTCCGACTTACCACTGACATTTATCGCTCTTTTCTCTGTCTTATGAACCATTTTCCGAACGGTTTAACTCCATTTTATTATTTTGTTATTCAATATTGCCTGTGATATTGGACAGAGGAAGGGGGTGCTTCTGCAGTTATTGGATGATCTATGAATGTGGACCTGCCTCCTTAAGGCAGTGGTATATGTTTGAAAAGTTTTTCCTCTCGTGGAATGAAAGAATGATGATAAAATGGCTGTAGACAGCTGCAGGGGCACCTGACAGATCAGAATGAAGTAGAATTGATTCCAATATCATCTCGGTCTGCGGAGGACTGATGGTGGTGGCGACTGACCGCTCCACTCCGCTAATACCAGGGTATGGTTTTCATCTTGAATATTGATGCCACCCTACACATCCTCCTCCTCCTCCTCCTCCTCCTCCTACTTCACTACTGCTAGATCAAATAAGTGAAAAGAGAAGAGAAGAGACTATTTAGAAAGTATTTTTTCTTGTTTTTGTGCAGGAATATTCGCCAACTTTGGCTATAATTACTTTTGTTAGGTTAATTGTTTACAACGAGTATTGTATAGACCCTATGAACTTTTTTTTATACCTAACTGCTATAACCTCCAATCTGTTCTTAGTTTATATATTTCAAAATGAATTATAGAAATTATCAATTAAAGATTCATGGATTAATTAAAGATAAATCACTTGCTCTGTTGATGAAGTCATTAAGAAAGTTGACCAAATGAGGTGCCATAGCCTTGTGGTTTCACCCAATACACTGTAGCAGCTTGGGTCTACCCAACGAGTTTTAAACTCGTTGGTCTACCCAATACAGTGGTACCCTTACTCGCTCCCCCCCCCCCTCCCCCCTCCCCCCTCCCCCTCCCCCCTCCCTCCTGTGACCCCAGGGACCAGCTCCACCCTGGAGAGACCGGAAATACTTGACATAGCGTCTACTTCCTCCTGGTGGTCATCCTTCACACTGGATGTCCAGTTGTCCGGTGCAGGCTGACCATTATATCAGACCTATACCACCGCCCCATGTCCAGTAAACTCTGACTGTGATACTATACTCCCTCATGCCATCGCAGCTAAATAATGCATTGCAAGCGATGGATTTACTTGTTGCGGCTCGCAGCACATCTCCTATTAATTTTGTATACACATATTTTACAGTCGGGGCTGTTGGTAGCAAGAGGGAAAGGTTAGGCCTTCTTTGTGTCCTCCTGTTTCCCTTCTCTTCTATGTGTCCTTCTGTTTCCCTTCTCTTCTTTGTGTCCTCCTGTTTCCCATCTCTTCTCAGTGTCCTCCTGTTTCCCTTCTCTTCTCTGTGTCCTTCTGTTTCTCTCCTCTTCTTTGTGTCCTTCTGTTTCTCTTCTCTGTGTCCTCCTGTTTCCCTTCTCTGTGTCCTCCTGTTTCCCTTCTCTTCTATGTGTCCTCCTTTTTCCCTTCTCTTCTTTGTGTCCTTCTGTTTCCCTTCTCTTCTTTGTGTCCTCATGTTTCTCTTCTCTTCTTTGTGTCCTCATGTTTCCCTTCTCTTCTTTGTGTCCTACTGTTTCCCTTCTCTTCTTTGTGTCCTACTGTTTCCCTTCTCTTCTTTGTGTCCTCATGTTTCTCTTCTCTTCTTTGTGTCCTACTGTTTCCCTTCTCTTCTTTGTGTCCTCATGTTTCTCTTCTCTTCTTTGTGTCCTCATGTTTCCCTTCTCTTCTTTGTGTCCTACTGTTTCCCTTCTCTTCTTTGTGTCCTACTGTTTCCCTTCTCTTCTTTGTGTCCTTCTGTTTCCCTTCTCTTCTTTGTGTCCTTCTGTTTCTCTTCTCTTCTTTGTGTCCTTCTGTTTCCCTTCTCTTCTTTGTGTCCTCCTGTTTCCCTTCTCTTCTTTGTGT
The DNA here is from genome assembly GCA_942159475.1 of Sthenelais limicola. NCBI lineage: Eukaryota > Metazoa > Annelida > Polychaeta > Phyllodocida > Sigalionidae > Sthenelais > Sthenelais limicola. Next base: position 24,759,413 of record OW804095.1, read on the forward strand.
CCTTCTGTTTCTCTTCTCTTCTTTGTGTCCTTCTGTTTCCCTTCTCTTCTTTGTGTCCTCCTGTTTCTCTTCTCTTCTTTGTGTCCTTCTGTTTCCCATCTCTTCTCTGTGTCCTTCTGTTTCTCTTCTCTTCTTTGTGTCCTCATGTTTCTCTTCTCTTCTTTGTGTCCTCATGTTTCCCTTCTCTTCTTTGTGTCCTTCTGTTTCTCTTCTCTTCTTTGTGTCCTTCTGTTTCCCTTCTCTTCTTTGTGTCCTCCTGTTTCTCTTCTCTTCTTTGTGTCCTTCTGTTTCCCATCTCTTCTCTGTGTTGTGTCCTCCTGTTTCTCTTCTCTTCTTTGTGTCCTTCTGTTTCCCATCTCTTCTCTGTGTCCTTCTGTTTCTCTTCTCTTCTTTGTGTCCTTCTGTTTCTCTTCTCTTCTCTGTGTCCTTCTGTTTCCATTCTCTTCTCTTGTGTCCTCCTCTTTCTCTTCTCTTCTCTGTGTCCTTCTGTTTCCATTCTCTTCTCTTGTGTCCTCCTCTTTCTCTTCTCTTCTTGTGTCCTTCTGTTTCTCTTCTCTTCTTGTGTCCTTCTGTTTCTCTTCACTGTGTCCTTCCTCCTCTTCCTCTTCTTTTTCTCATCATGTATTTCCTTTGTTCCTTCTCTGTACCTCTCCCTTCGGTTCGCCTCCTTGTTTCTTTTATGATTATGATTTTTTAACTCTGATATATCTCTTTAATTTCAACATCCACTCCTCTTAAAGTGGTTATGGCAACTATTTTGAGTATACTCCCATTTAGGATTCTTTGCAGTTTTTCGAGCTTCCAGAACATTTTAGAACCCCACAGAGTACTTAAGGTATAGTGCATACCAAGGAATCTTTTAGGATTCTTTGAGCTTCCCAAAAATTCAAAACCCCACTGAGTACTTAATGTATAGCACTGACAATCATACCAAGGAACCTTTTAGGATTCTTTGAGATTCTTTTAGCCCCCCAAAAGAATCTTCAGAACCCCAAAGAATACTTCATATATGCTCAATCTCAACACAACGTTTGGATAGCACTACATGCACTAACTGTCAGTTGGTAGTTTTTCCTAAGGTTTTCGTGCTTCGAGCCAGAGACCAGTATACTATCTAGGTGTGTGATGTGGGTTTTGCATGACTGGATGCTGGCTACTGGTGGCAGTGCCCTCGCATGTCCTATCATAACACCAGCATATAGCATGGTGGGCAGGCTAGGGGCAGGCTAGAGGCATGCAGGAGGTGCATGCTTTGGGCTGATCGCAGTTACAGAGAACTGCTTCTCAGAGTTTTTGTTATATTTACCTGCTTGATCTGATGATGAGTTATATAACGTGTGATAACCTTAGTGTTATCACACTAGTGTCATCGGCAGTGTCCATGAGACTAGAAAGTTCCCTTAAAATGTTTCTATTTAATAAATTGCTCTTGGAATATCACACTCGTTGCTCAGTCACAAGCCACTTGGCCTCTGGCTTTGTGGATTGCTCAGTCCCAATAAGGAGATATGATAACACAGTCTAGGCCCAAAGATTGGAGAGTCCCTTCAAATGGAGGGAAAGCCTCTCGCCTCAAACCAAGCGCCATTGTAATTCCATTAAGACCACAAAATGTCATTAGAATGCCTAGTCCTAGGCCAGGAATCCGATTAGCGAAGTAGGCGTCCAATCATTATCACTGACATACCATTATTATCTGATCTGAGGGTTTGGGCCTGGACTGAACAGAAAATGCCCTACAAACTGACCATCACATTAGGGACCAAAAATCGCTCGGTCCTCGCATAAGCGGGACTCTCTAATTATATAGTGTGTTGATGCGAAATCAAATAATTCATGAGTTGTTTCTGTTCTCCCAAAAGCTAGGTATAGACAGATTTTAGCTGCATGGTACACCATAACCACACTAAGTAAAGCGGCCGCCCATACTGGGGCATAATAGTGGGAAGCATGAGGCAGATTATGATGATTAGACGAGTAATAGCGGACTATCATTACACCGAGATTAAAGAAGAAAGGTGACTGTTTATTGGCGGAGGGCCACCAGGGTCACCGCCATCCAGTCAGGGTCACGCATGCTGATTGGACAGATCTGCGTCATGTGGTCCATTTGCAGAGGAGGGAGGATTGTCAGGATAGGGAGCTAGGGATGGTGGGGGAGGGGCGATTTAGAGCTGGGGATTGTGGGGGAGGGGTGATTTAGAGCTGGGGATGGTGGAGGAGGGGCGATTTAGTGCTGGGGATGGTGGGGGAGGGGCGATTTAGTGCTGGGGATGGTGGGGGAGGGGCGATTTAGTGCTGGGGATGGTGGGGGAGGGGCGATTTAGGGCTGGGGATGGTGGGGGAGGGGCGATTTAGGGCTGGGGATGGTGGGGGAGGGGCGATTTAGTGCTGGGGATGGTGGAGGAGGGGCGATTTAGTGCTGGGGATGGTGGGGGAGGGGCGATTTAGGGTATTAATATGCTTTGATTTTGGACTTGAGTTAGGACCATATTCTACCCATATATTAAGATGATTTCATGGGTGGACAGAATATGCCTCGTGTCTTTTGCATTGAAAATTGGGTGACATTTTTTATTCAATTCAGTCTTAATTCAAACTAGTCTGATGTAATGCATTTAACGTAGTATAATGTGAAAAGAAACAGTGGCCGTACAAAATATATCTTTTAGAATATATTAACTAAAAGAAGACTGCCAAGCTAACCTCTTCTCCCACCCACTCGCTGTCCTTCTCTCTCTCTCCTCTCTCCCTCTCTCCTCTCTCCCTCTCTCCTCTCTCCCTCTCTCCTCTCTCCCTCTCTCCTCTCTCCCTCTCTCCTCTCTCCCTCTCTCCTCTCTCCCTCTCTCCTCTCTCCCTCTCTCCTCTCTCCCTCTCTCCTCTCTCCCT
>OW804095.1:25367301-25671801 GCA_942159475.1 Sthenelais limicola
TTCATGTCATTCATAGTTTTTGACCTTATATATTGAAATCATTCAAGAGTTTTATCGCATTGTGATGTATGGTTAAATTGGGCTTAACTTTACCCTAAAATGTGTACTCCAGTTTACAGAAATGTAAATTATTTTGTGATACAGAAATTATAGTTGGTGACATAAGAGAGCAAAGGCTTGTGCCCTTAAGTGAACCAGTGAAAAATGGTATTTGAGTGAAAAATATGGGCCTCTGTGTGATTCTAAAAAGTCTCATGTTAATACTTACAATCCCAGATTTCGCCTAAACGGCCATTTTTCAGTGAAAATTGGTCAAATTTGGGACATTTCGGCTCTCAATTCTTCACCCTGCCATTTCCACCATTTTGATAGTGCAAAGTTGACATATATGCCAAAAATTGGCAAATTTAATTTTGTATGTGCAACATGGCCCCCAATGCTGCAGAACCATTTACCTAAGAGAAATTGCCATGGAAACAGTTGAAAGTCAGGATTTTCATGACATTTCAGATGCGGTTACCATGGAAACAGCTGTTAATATGAAAAAGAATTCTTGCTATTGTGCATGTGACAGTTTCAAATACAGATAGCCCTGAATCTTTTCTTTTATTTGACATATCATATATTATTATATCATAAAAACTCATGAAGTTATCATGGATCATATGAAATAAGTCAAGGCAACTTTAAGTTTTAGTCCCTAACTTGGGGTGCACCACTATAGCACCTTGTCACATTCCCTCTGTTATGCTCCTATCATAGACAAATATTGAAATATTTTTATTACACCCCACTTATCGCACATCATGAGTGGAATGCTGATATAATATAAAACACAATTGCCCTAAAACCACCCCACTCTATGAGTCTATATGACTGCTAATGGCTTTCATTCTTTGCCTTATTCCCATCTGTTTCCAGTCTTATGGAACAAATTGATGCCACTTCTTCCAATCTAAGTGGTGCTGAGACGGAAGTGGTTGGGGAAACTAATCAGTATGTAACTTCCTTCTTCACCCAGGTAAGTGATTCCACTGGCTCTCAGTGATTCAATGTAATCGAGACATCATTGCACCGAGACACACACTGCGTCTGTAGTTTTACAATGTGACCGATTAAGATTTGTGTCGACTATTTCTATTTCCTTGATAAAGGGCAAATGTTCACCCAAAACGTCGGACCCCAATAAAACTTAAACCAAAAATTCATAAACTACTCGTGTCCCCTCCGTTCTGGGGCTCAACCCCATATACTATAGGATATTTCTATTTCCAGTTCATGTACTAGTACTAGGGGAATCTTGTGTGAGGAACAAACTGTTTTTCTGATTTTACATCTAACTTTATATTGTATATATGAAATTTTCTTTTTCTAGATATGAAACAAAGTTAACGGAATTATTATTTTTTCATCAGGACCTTCTGAGAAGAGCATCTAATTTCATGTAATGTTCAAATACTAAATCAAATGTTTTTCAATCAATCAATCAATCAATTAATTTCAGGTGGCTGTGCTTTCTGGACGTACATTAAAGAACATTGTTAGAAACCCCCAGACTTCCATCATGCAGGTAATGGCTTTATTACTGCTTTCCACCTGACCAACTCCTGAATTGGTTTTCAAGACTGCAATAATTGTTGGTGTTTCTTAAAAATGTATCTATTTATTTGATCTGGATGACGATATTTTTACATTTTGATTGGAATGGGAAATGTATATCTTCATCTTTCACATTCTATTCATTTTATGTTCGCAATTGTTTTCAAATTTCATCTGATCATACTTGCATTTATTGAGAGAAATATGCAAATAATTTATTTATATGGTTGATATATTTTCCTAGTGAGCCTCAAATTATCAATTTTCATCCATGATTCCTTATGTTTAAACAAATTATGTATGCAGTATTGAAAACTGGCAACTGCTTAGGTCAAAGTTTGCGGAATATTTTTGATGGGACCCCTTATCAAACTTTGCCCTATCACTTCAATGAATCTTCTTTGACTGTGGATATATTATTATTAACTTATGCTTCCTTTTACTAGAACATGGTTATGGTAGTCTTTGGTGTTCTGGTGGGACTGGTGTACTACCAAATGGACCTCACCACAGCAGGTTTAACCAACAGGTATGTCTATTTTGTAATGAACCTTTTTTGACTTCACTCTTATGTCTATATATTTGTGTAGGTCAATTTAGTATCTTACTTTAAAAAAAATCAAAGACTTACATAGGTCTAATGAATGTCTCTAAAAATATATAATACGGTGTTCTGTTGTTGGTCTCTTGCTCCGTAATTCTCAGGACGTCATTGTTTTAGACATAGTCCTCTCTTTGGTGATGCTATTATTGCGTCATCATTATTGCGTCATCATCACCTGACAAGGTCTAGTGTTTGGCACAACATGGTTTCGCGTATTGCACGCTCTTCAGGCAAGATAATTAGACAAACATTTACATGATGACATAGACAAATAAAAAAAAGTCTTCATAAAAATTAACTTTGAAGGTTTATACATGTTTACAGTTGTTACAGACAATATGCTTCATAATTAGTCTTAAATAGCTAATTGTTCGATTATTTCTTTATTTTCCCAGATCTGGTGCCTTCTTCTTCATTGTTATGAATCAAGTGTTTGCAAATATGTCTGCGGTCGAGCTCTTCATACGGGAGAGAAAAATATTTATGTGAGTTATGTTATCTCATATTATGACTATTATTTCATTGTAAGGATATAATACATTGCAATCCCTCCAAGGTGTTTAACCTGTGGATGAAATAGAACACAATGTATGGTCAGATTTTCAAAAAACAGTTCTACAGTTCTACACATCTATCAAATTCTGCTAAATTGGAGTAAAAAATGATAAATACTAGGTATATCTGAGTATATTCTGTATTGTATTCATTCAATAAATCTGTGGTTATGTTGAACTGCATTTTGAACCTGAATTTCTTCTTAAGGATGACCGCGGGTATTTCCCAAAGTAAATAGATCAGCCTGATTTTTTTACACTTTGTACTCCAAATCATGCTGATTTCAAATATAATTTTTTTAAGGGGGGTCCCCAGACTAGATTTTTTGCTATTTCCGTTTGAAAATAAAAAGTTATTTAATTAATTTAATATGGCCGTCTATGGAGAAAAGGGCGTTTTTGAAACGTTTTATCCATTTTAAACCATAAATTGTAATTAGAGTTGGCTAATTTTTTAGTATATCATAGTTTAAGGGATATACTTTCTGAAAATAACAAGAAAACGGGTGGTCCCCAGATTACTTTAGGAGCTGGAGGCCCCCTGAACTTGACAGTGCAGTGAGTGAGAGCTGGACTAGCTTTGAATTTCATGTAAACAAGGTGGCTTACGGTGTTGTAAAACAATAACAAACAAGAAAAAAAACATATACTAATCTGTTCAAAAGTCAGAAGTGTTTCTTTTTAACTACTGAACATCACTATTCAAAGAAATGATAAAAAAAATAAAAAATATCAACATGGTCAATGTCGTAAAATCCCCGCCGTTTTTGGCAACTGAGAAATACCCGCGATCATCCTTAAATCTGGATTATTTGAGAGGATTGGTGAAGGCCTATTGTACATTTTCTGATGATCTGACCCATGTAGAACTCCTTTATCATTGGATCATTGGAGAAAAATAAATTTCTATACAATAAACAATAATATTAGCTTTATTTTCATACGACATGTTTACAATTTGAAAGCCCTTGTTTTGTTTGTATAAAAAGTGTACCAAAAACCTAAACGTTATTACGTTTCCAGGTCAAGACTTAAGTCTGTGTCTAGTCCTATTTAGATAGGAAAATATTAAAAATAGAGTCAAAGTCATATCATATGCTTTGCTGTACAAATATACTAAATAAAAAATATACATGTATGTTTGTTTTTATTTCAGACATGAGAATGCCAATGGGTTCTACAGAGTATCTGCTTATTTCATTTCCAAGTTATTCTGTGATGTCGTACCCATGCGTTTCGTACCAAACATAGGTTTCTGTCTCATAGTGTATTTCATGACAGGTCAGTGCTATATTATACACATGGAATAGTGTGGTTGAAATGTAAATTTATAGATGTTGATGTCACAGGAAAATGAAGTTGCAAGATTATATTCTCTTAGATGACCTTAGAAACAGTGATATATTGAATATACAGTCTTGGAATTTAGTACCTGTATTGATGCGACTAAGAACAGTAAACACCCCAAAAATTAAAACATTCCTACAAAGAGTTCTTTTGAAAAAAACATTTGGAAAGTATCGTTTTTGCGACTAGATTTTTCTGTGGCTAATCATATATCTATCTTACACATGGGAGCAGTGGTGTAATATTCCAGGATGGGCATCAAATGTTCCGTAGTGTCTAGTCTGATATACTAGTTGCAACAATTCAAAGCGAATCAAGATGCAAGTCCATTGTTGAAATAATGTGATTATAGTTGATTAACAAAAATTCTAATTTATTGAGATATTTCTATCAAAATAATGTATTGGTTGATGTAAATCTTTATTCTGGAATTAATTCAGTTTATTAACATAATAATTATATCATGCCCTTCAGGTACTTTCTGCAGCCATTGTTTTTTTATTTCATTCTGTAAAACTTCTATTTCTTTGCTTTATCTAGGTTTACAGATACATCCTGCCAAATTCTTCATCTTCTTTTTAACATTGTCCTGTACGTCCCTCGCTGCTTCAGCCCTTGGTTTCTTCTTCTCCGCGATAGTGCGCGTATTCGCTCTAGCCAACCTCTTGATTGCACTCAGCTATGTGTTCATGATGGTGCGTATCAATTTGATTTGAAAACATTTTTACTTATTCATAAATTGGGTACAATACATTATTTAGACACTATCCATATTCACATCAGTAGATCAAGGTTAAATGGTATTGCTTCTTTACAATTTTGAAATAATTCCTTTCTTTTCGCAATTTTTAATTCGTATATTACATATTGGTGGTTACAGTTTAGTAGCTAATTACTCAGCGTTAAAACATAATACATGATAATAAACAATCCTAATGAATAATATAAATCAGCTATGCGTCCATTAAAGGGGGTAAAGTTTGAATGATAAATAATGATAATTGATATAAAGGATTGTTATTTAACAATTCTGAGCTATTAATTTGTATAATATATATATATAATATATTAAAACGATGATTATTATAAAGAATTAAAAAAAATAAAATTCTGAGATGTAATTATGCTAGTGTGTAACAGATGTGATGTTAATGACTTGTTGCCTTTCTCACCTTAGCAAAAAAGACCTGGGTCAATTCCCTACATGCCCCAGATCTAAGTTTTCTTAAGATGATATTGTAATAATTCCATTGAATACCAATTATTAATATTCCATGCAGGTCTTCTCAGGGTTCCTCGTCCGCCTTGACTCACTTCTAATCTTTCTACAGTGGATTAAATGGTTTTCCATCTTCAGATATGGATTCAATGTAAGTATTGTATTTTTCACACATGTACATATTAGACTAGGGCGTCAGAAAATGTACAATTCTTCTTCACCAATCCTCACAAATACCTGCAAATTAAGAGAAAGTTTGACATAATCGAAAAGAATTTGTCATGAAATATCAAATAAACACTGATATACCAACAGTAGTTATCTTTGTTCGGCCTAATTAATAGAACTTTTTAAATATGTAGAGCTCCCCATTGTACACCCTGGCCCATATCCTATTTGGGTCAGGTTTTTCAGAAAATGTACAATTCGCCTTCACCAATCCTCTCAAATAGCCCACATTTAAGACAAAAATTAGCTTCAAAATGCAGTTTAACATAACAGAACTAATACTTTAAATCAATGTGATACCAAATATACTCAGAAATACTCGGTATTCATCATTTTTCAGTCTAATTTAGCAAAGTTTCCTTAACGTTAAGAGCTGACAATTGTACATTTTCTGAAATTCTGACCCATATATGAGTCACATTCATGACCACACGAGTGAATTGGTTTATCAGTGGGGCTGATAATCCCCTCCCCCAAGAGTGCAATGGTCAAGTAACCAACCTCTCCACTTCACCAGTCACTCATCTACCTCCGGCTAGGCCACACAAAAGTTTTTTTCTTTGTCAGAATTGTGAATTGCTCCCCTAGTTTTCGTACGATCCCTGATCATCAATATCAATAATTCAATTTTACATATATATAAGATCAATGTATATACACCTGTGTCATTTGTCGTAAGTCTTTGCATATACTAGTAATGGACATTCTTTATCTTCGTTATTATAATGTCCTTGTGTTGTATATGATACAGTTATTATTGAGCATTTATTTCTATTTGTATTTATATTCCAGACAATTAATCACGCTATGTATCTTTTCCAGACATTATCTATCAATGAATTAACAGGGTTGAAATTCTGTGATACAATTCCCAACACCAACATGACACATTGGTAAGTATTGTATTTATTAGCAGTGATTACCGTATTTCCCCGTTCATAAGCCGGGGGATTAACACATTCTTATGGTAAAATAATATTCCTTGCCCCGAATATAAACCTGGTTTATCACCATTTGAAATAAGTATCTTTATTTATAAGTATAAGTGTCTTCATGGGTTTGTGGAAAGACTGGAATTCAGTTGTTGAGTTCTTCATAAGATCTCACTCCATCCCGCCTCTCAAATATGTACACTTATATAACTCATCGCCAGTCCTAATATAAGACCCATAGACAACTAGATAACATTACTACATGATGTTAATTTCTTTGATCTTCTTTCAGCATCACCGGTGAGGAAGGGTTGGATCAGATGAAGATCCCTCATGGTACAGAGTGGGACCTGTGGGTCAACATTGTGGCCCTGGGCTCAATGTCCGCCATTCTCCTCACCTTCACCTACATACAGCTACGAAGGGTTAACAAGTACACATAAAGAATGGGTTAAATCTAGGTTAATGGGATTATTTAAACGGGGGGAAGCATTTTGGTCCTAGTTGTGAATGGTACACATCCATATCACATACATACCTTAAATCTTATATTCAATTATTCTTTTTCTCAATATATTTATTGTTGTATATTAAAACAGACGAAGGCAGCATGTTCTATGTTTCCAATAAGATGAGTTTTAAAACAGCAATAAAAGGGTAACCTGTGTCTCCTTCACTACACCTTTATAAGAAAATATATAAGCTATTGAACAAAAGGGAATAGCTCGGTACTCAATGGGACTAATTTCATCGAACAAGAAGGACAAGATCTGGTAACGTGTTGTTATTTACAGTAATTTATAAACTTCAGGTACAAGTGAAAATTTATCTCTTACAGTTTTTCTGTAATCATACTTTATATGAAGAAAAATCACTGTATCTACCTCAGTTATACATTTCAATGTGGTTGTGTGTACTTGTGTTATATATGACTCATATTATAGATCTGATTTATCTTTCACAGCTCAATGCAAACAGTCTTTGAAAGTGTAGTTTTGACAATAGTTGACATATTTACCATTGTTTGACCAAGATTGAATGCGATACCCACAGGTCTTTAAACTGTAAACATTAAACAGTGAAAGTCCAACACAGTTAATGAGAAAATATTCTAGAGTTACAGTTCTCCAGTGCACACTATAGTACAACTAGTATTGTAGTTATCAAAAGGATAAATATACAAGAACTTTATCAAGAGGTCTTGAAAATATACTAGACTATGGTACATCATAAGATGTTCTTTTTACCAATATTGAACCTGATACCCGGATCCGATCGATAATGAATGCATACATGTAACAGTGAATTTTCAATTTTAATTATATGCACAACACCATACATTATACATATATATAGAAGTTATTTTTAATTATGTTTGATTTTGGAAGATATTAAGATGTTATATAATATGTATAATCTCCTGAATCATTTCATGTAGAACATGTATGATACTTTAGAGGGTAAATTCTTAATAGTTCACTTCTATTTGCATTCTTGAGCTTTTAGTGTCTCACCAAATCTACAAGTGTAAGTTAATACCTGTTAAACCTATAGACGTTCCAGTTTGATCTTTTCTTAAGTAGTTATATTGATTTTTATTGTTATATTGATTTTTATTTCAGCAGTTGTACAGATTTTTACATAAGCAGTTTTTGGAAGGCATTATCAAATTATGTTTGTTCCACGTCTTTGTGGCATATATAAATGTATACGATTTTGAAGCGAAGTATCCTAGTTATATGAGGGACTTGTTTTCACTTGGCAAAATAAATATATATTGATGCAAAAACAATTTGTTTGTTCTTCCCTACATTAAGGCACAACCCATCTATATGAATATTATACTTAGCACTTCATCCTCATTTTCTATCACTTAACAATACTGCATTTATAGAGTCTATTATCGTATATTACCAGTCTGTAAATTGTGGCCCTGACCTAGGGTCACAACCACCACTTCTGGGGGCAGCGATCAAGCAATTTGTAAACTACTGTAGTCCTAAGCTGGTCTGGCAGATTGGTGGCGCCCTCTACTGGTTCATGGAAGCATAAATGCTTATATCAATGACGCTTCATTCCACTATTGATGGAGGTGGAGCACACTATGCACCTTTTTGTTTATAATTGACTTGAAAATCAGTGATTTGCAAAATTGCTGCCAAAGTTGCTACCATGGAAACTCGGAGGCAAATCATTATAGTCTGAGAGGCTCGGCTCATGAATATGATAAATGTAGGTGAATCGTCACCGTATATATTGGATTGGGACCTTGGTGACTGATCGGTAACCACGCCCCCTACCTTGGTGGTGCCACGTCATAGTCCACGCCCTTCCATTTCCCCATACAAATCTCCACTCCACGCCCATCTCTTGACCCACACGCACATCAGAATTTTTTCTGCGTATTTACTGGTGTTTTTGTTGGATTTTTCTACAAAATGGGTCGTGCTACAGCTTGTGAACATTGCAACCTTGTGCATGACGGTAAAACTGGAAAAAATTCTACTAGAGAGAAGAATCAAGAAATACCTTGTGAGTTGTCGTCGGCTGAGAAGACTGAAATGTCGACGGTTTGGAAGGCATGATCAGGGGCATCGGAAGCTAAATTGAAATGGGGGGGGACAAGTTCTAAGTTTGACCTTTGGTACCCCACTACACTGAGAAATGCCAGTATACATTACGATCCACAATACCACAATACAATCCAAACAAGGTCTCAATGTCTATCATTATGTGGGTGAACTCTTGTTAATTGTAAGCAGCGCATTATGTTTTTGAAATGTACGCATTTTGTACCTTACCAAAAATTTACAATGATACAGATGAAAAATAGGGGGCAAAACCTTTGTCCATGCTGAACATTTTTGCCCAACAAATTTTGAATTTGAATTTATTTGCATTACCTTCTCCAATACTAGAAAAGAATCAAACCATGTCATCCATACCTTGTCAGGAAACCACGTAGGCTACACTTATTGAATGCCTCTTTTTAATACAACTATATCTCAATAAATGTTTCATTTATAATACTACATACTGCAGGTTTCTAATTTCTATACCATTGTCTGTCTACATTCTTCCCCATAACCAGACTATGGGGATCAAAAGTTTAACATGATTTGAATACATACTTCAATTGTTAAATGTACCATTTTCATTACGATTTGGAAACATTTTTTAGCATCGCAAAATCGAAATCAAAATGAAATTAATTTGAAATCAAAGTACCAATTCTAGTTATTTTATCTCTAGTAGAAAGCCTCTCCCTGTTCTCTAATTTTAGTCCTTTATCCAGCTTTGATAGATGGATAATTAGATAAATAGATAGATAGAATCGTTTATTTCTTCAAATGTAATGTGTTCCAGGAAAGTGAGTTTAAGATCGCAGAAAACGATTTTCTTATTTGAAAATTAATAAGATCAATCGGATTCCAACGATGACCGTCTTTTGGTAATCTGATGCATACTTATAAATATTTGTTTTGATTTTTGGAAAGAAATTAGCGATATACATAATATCATTCATTTGAATGTTCATAGAAACACATCTAGATATATTCAGTTAGTCTTGGAATTTGGTAGATGTATTCATACTACTTGGCAGTAAATGAGAACATTGCTACAAATTATTATTATGAAACTTTTATTCAATAAACATGTTACATTTCTGTAATGTTATACCGAAGTGGAATGTTCCCTCTCAATGTACATTTTACTCTGAGGTTTTCCAGGTTTCCCTTCAGTAAATAATATAAAATGGCAAAAATAGGCATAATCAATGACATAATAAGATACAGTAAATATTATTATCGCTATGAGTTTGATTCGGCTCGGTTACTAGAGTGCGAATGACAGTCTTGATATTGTCCTATAGTCCGTAAGTTGAGTTTTTGCCATTAGGAGACCTGTCTTGTTTAGGTTGTTTTCTGAATCCGGGACGGTTTTTAAATGTGTAGTAGTGTTCTCTTTAGCCTTAAAGGTTAAGTATAGGTATCATCCCAGAGTGACTATTAATCGTTCAAGAGGTTATATCACGATACAGTTCTCGAAAATACATAGTTATTCACATTGTTATTCACATAATAAGAGAGAGTGATTCAGAACTCGGAGAGGTATAACATCAGTAATCCTATATCATTGAAATAGTGGAGCGAATAAAGCATAACATTTCAAATCATAGATGATAATGATAATAATCATTTCCACAACAATACAATAACATTTTTATTGGAAAATGGGATCAACCTTCTGCACACAATGCAGGTCTTCCAGGAGGTCCTTGAGTTGAAGAGATGGAGTGTGTACATTAATTGATGGACATGTCTTATATCTTATCTACAGAGGACTATATAAGTAGCAAGTGGATATAAGGAAGAGGAGGTTTTGGTTATTCTAGTTATGCATACAGTTATATACATACATTTCTTTTGATATTATGCAATCCAATGTTTAAAATCCACTATGGTTTCACTAAGTACATGTGTGGGTCTATTCCCTGCCTTTCCAGTTGCTCTGTGGTTACATGAAATAGTATGAATTTTTGATAAACAACTTTAATTCTGTTTGTGTTTCGTATTCGCTTATTTCTGTCAATACATCATTCCACAGAATTGGTGATCAATGAATCAAAGATTTCCTAGTTCTTTCTGAGATCGGGTTGGAAAAAGTTTCTTACCTTAACTCAAGGCTGTGAAGATTCACTCTCCTTCTATGTAAAATATCCTCACATGTACTCAATGCATGAGCCAGTTCTAAGAGCAACTTCTTGTCATGTCATACCTTGGTCATTGAGCTTCTCTTCCTTTATTGGGAGTATACCCATTAATTTACTTTTCTAATATTTATTGTGATTACTAGATGTTTAAGTTCTCTTACATTTAGGCCTTTATAACTTCCTGATTAGAATAAAATGGTGTCATCTGCAAATAGTATTCTAGGTTGTTTATAAATATAAAGTAGGAAGAGAAGAGGCGCGAAAGTAGTTCCTTGGGGCACCCCGAACGTTACCTCCTGTTCCACTGATAATATTATATGTTTATTAAGGGCACCACTTTGATGAAAATAAATATGTATTGATGTGCGAGTTTATAATTTAATCCCTGAATAGAAATGTCTCATCTTTGAGTAAGTCACTCAGTTCTCTGTTGTAAGGATGGTAGAATTCATCGAGCATCTCTCGTGTTTTATTTAACATGTCTCCAAGCTTTCTAGCTTGTTTCCTCTTTTGGTTTAATACAGGGATACCATTAAACTCGAGATCTCCTCCAGGAGTATCTGTAAAATATAAGCAATGAAAAAGAATTATTCATCAATGGTTAATTCTGCAATCATATATATATGAATGAGTCGAATCACCGTATTTTGACTTGCCTGCTCTGAATCTAGAAGTCAGCTTATAGAACCATCACATGAGAACCATCACATGAGGTAATTCCACCTTTTAGGCATGGTTGTTGTGAAATAAGAATTGAATACAGACTCATGGTTATTCTGAATTAGATTAGCATATCAGACACACTTGGAGTGTAAATGTATGCATCATTGCTTGTGACTTTGCCACTCTCGATTATGTACATTTTACATTCCTATGTTAATTCAGAACAACCACTCAGTGCATTCCATCTAAAAACATCATTTTCCTCTTAACTGTGGGTTATTTGAGTGAGTGAGGTTGATTTATGCCCTTATGAACACATTTTCGATGGTTATAGCAAGGGCGGGAGAGCTGAAAGGGAGGCAGTTTATGCTCTTATCCAGGAAATAGAGATAGAGAAAGAAGAAGGGAGAGAGAGAGAAGAGAAAAAGAGATAGGCACTTTATGGTCATACCCAGGACCAGGTGGGTTATTTGAGAAGATTGGTGCAGTGAACTGTACTAAAACATGGCTATAATATTATATGGAATATTTCAATTTAAATGTAACAGGTAGAAGTGGATACTAATAAAATGTTATTAGAAACGAATGTAAAATAAGTGATGCAATGTTGAGCTGGTTCTGTAGGTCTAGAGGACTTCCGAGCCCCTCCCTAATAAAATGTTTCAGCGTTCTTATTTGTTCTCTTTGCTAGTTTAAGCAGAAATACATACCAACATCTAGGAATCGGAAGACTTTCTCCATAGCTTTATTCCGATCAGCAGAATAATCTTCAAGCCTGATGAAATAGAGTTGTTCTCTCGGGAAATTTGCTAACCAGTCTTTTATATACACAGAGTACATACCCAGATGAAGTCGAGTCTGCAAATGGAGGAGAGGACGACTGATAGCAGGCATTGAAAGCAATTACTATACCTTGGAAGGAGCTTAGACCTACACAGAGAAAATAAAACGAGTCATTTTGACTCTAAAAGGGAGTCCAGCACATGTCGCCAGAATAACTCGTTTTGGGAGTCATTTTGACTCTCTTTCAAGGGGGAGTGAATTTTACTCGCTTAGAAAGAGAGTCAAACCATTTTGACTCCCTTTAGTCCCGTCACGTTTGCAATGAACAGCTGAGCCGGGCACCCGGCTGGCTATAACAATGGTTGTCTGGTGTTATGGCTTGACGAGGTCTGCAGTTGATTTGATGGCTCCGCCATCACACACCTGCAGACATTTACATTTTAGCAGAAGAATCTATATTTCGTTAGCTTTTTAATGTAATCATTCCAGACTTCTACCTTGAATATGACAGCCAAATTCCGTTGTTGTTTTGCAGAGAGGCTTCCCCATTTGTTTTGGTCTGTCCTGCTAGTTCTGGTCTGTAGCGCCGCTGGTGTGAGTTAATATAAACACAGACGTATGGTAGCGCCAAAGCGGCCGGAGTGGTTTGTCTCGGAACTAAAACGCGGCAATGGCGATCAATTCAACTCATATTTCAGGATTTGGTGGTGGTATATGTGCATATATCTTCTTTTCTAGACAATATTGTTCCAGTAATTACTCGCTCAGAACGTTGCTTACTAAGATACGGTAGTTCTCACACCGGAGAAAAAAATGAACGCGCATCTATTTGTGGGGCAGAGCCATCTCTAAGGGTTGATCATGTTCTATTGCATTAGTTTAGGGTCCCGGTACAACATTTTTTTTCTTCTTGAATTAGCCGATGGCGGCTTTTTTCAAAAGTGGTGGTTGCGGAGTGTCTAGGCATATCTGAGAATATTTAGTATTACATGAACAAGTTGATTCAGAAAATCTGTTTGGTTATAGTTGCTCTGGAAGAGAACAAGTGTACATAGGTGATATAAGAGATACTTACTGATTGTTCAACTACACGTAGACTATCATCATAAACACAATGTCTCTCTGAGTATCTCTTTAGACAGCTCTTCATTGTTTCGATGGTTAATTCACTTTCCAAATGGAAGCCATCTACACTGGGTCTTCCAGTCTTCTTGTAAAAATATAAGTACTCAGAGAATAATCTGAAATAGAATATTGTATTTAAAGTTGGAGAGGATTATTTTATAATAGTTATATTATTATTGCAATAGTATCTCTCTTGAACATAAATTACAGGGTGGTACAATTTTATGAATGGTTAAAATTGTCATTTGAAACTGATTATTATACTAAAAGGATTAACAAGCATCAAAAACAATATTCCAGCGGAAGCCTGGGCAGAGCAGCGATGCGTTGAAAGGCTAAAACTAATTTCTCCAAATGTATTGTAAATGTCTAATGAGAAATAAAAATAAAATTGTGATTTGAGGTAGATTTTTTGGTCTCTGGTTTCTGTCAGGGACAATTCTTCCGACGAGATCCTCTACTTCTAGTAACAGTAATAGAAAGTTTAGCATATAAGTATAGGCAAGACCTTGCCGCCATATAGCTGCGACGAGGCCACGCCCACTTGTTGTTTGTGTACGGTCGTCAACCACGTGACGCGCTCAGCCAATGGGAGCGCAGGATCATTGGAACTTTTCATATAACCGACACACCTTCTTCTACGCTCGGGTTGAACAGACCTACATTGCATGTGTCAACATTGATTTTTGAACTTTATGTGCACAGCTGCTAATTGTACATTTTCTGAAAATCTGACCCACATACTTACATTACTCGGTCAGATTTACAGAAAATAACAGGTAACAATTGGCAGCTGACAGGTAACAATTGGCAGCTGTACACATTTAGTAAATTCTTCTAAATTAGGCTGCAATTTGGTCAATACTAGATAAATTCGAGTATATTCGGCATTGCATTGATTCTAGCAATCTGTTTGATTAGGTCAAACTGTATTTTGAATTTTATTTTCGTCCGAAATTAAGGTAATTTGAGAGGATTGGTGATGTCGAATTGTACATTTTCTGAAATTCTGACCCAACTGTGTACCTTGCTTCTTGACTGAATTCTTACAGTTACAGTAACTAGTAGGAAGGAGGAGACTCAGGGATTCTTCTTTTTTGTACTCTTCTAACATGTAATCTCTCAAATATGTTCTGAATTAGGTTATACATGGCTTAAGGACTTATAATGCTTCATTATAAAATGCCATTAAGACAAATAGTGATGAAATGTATACATTTTTCTTTGCCAAAATATGTTTTATATCTTTACACCAGACAAACTACTTTGATATATAATAGTGGAATTGTGAGGTAGCAACACATATATTCATGATATAAATTAAAGAATAAATAAATTCGGTCAAAATTAAGGAATGAAAAATCTACCTGTCTGTTGGGTTCCTGAATATAACAATTATTTTTGCCCTTGGTATGAGATGCCTTATAAGAGTAGACAAGGTAACCTGTGGCTCAGAGTCCTGCTCTGAGTTTCCCTTCATCCTCCTCCAGTTAAAATTATGCCAGAATGTGGTTACACTAAAATCACCTGCAATATAAAATTCATGACATGTATAATAGTTGTGATATGTTAGAGGGAAATGAGTCACAAGTCGCAAAAATGATTTCTCAACGTCATTTATTCACAAGATCTCTTTGTTGGAATGTTCTAATTTTTAGTGGGTTCAGCGCTCAAAGTCATATGACTACATGAACCAACTTTCAAGATAGTGTATTAAATATATCCTTGTCTTTCGAAAGGTCGTCCTATGGAGAACATTTAATTACTTAACTGGTAACTGCCCACCCAGAAATATTGCCAATTCTTTTCAAACAAAAATATATCAAACATAGAATATGGAAAGACTTCTTAGATGTCCTTCATATTACCATCGTTGGAATCGGCTTGATTTCATCTTTTCAAATATGACGATATCTCAAAATTCATTTTTTGCGACTTGTGACTCATTTCCCTATAACACATCACAAATGTACACTCTAAACGCGGACCTCTTTTAATAACGCGATTATGTTGGAAATTTCCCTCCACTTTCGTCCTAAGCTATTTCTGGCGTAATTTGTATCTCCGTAATTTTGCTACTGATAAAGCTAAAGGATTAGGAGATAGATCTCCTAATCCCTGGTGTGCAGTGGTGCATTAAGAGTTGGTGTGTCTGGCCGTGTGCGGCAGTGCGTGAAGGAGGGTGCACTCACCCATTACAATGTGACAAAGCAGAGAAAAAAAACTTGCCCATGCTTGGGTTCGATCTAGCAACCTTGTGATTAACAAGCAAGTGCTTTAACCATTATACTACTGAATCAGCTATCAACATGGTCTCAACTAATCAATCTGAATGCTAATACTGTGTGTTAGAACAGAAAGATAGAGAACAGAAAGAGAAAGAGGGGGAGAGGCAGACAGGAGGATTGCAATTGAAAGAAAGTAAGAAAGAGATGGACGGGAAAGGAGAGGAAGAGCAGGGAATTTTTTTTTTCAGGAATATATATTGAATATATCCAGGTATATGTGTGATGAGTTACAGGAAAATTTGTCACAATATAAAAGAAAACTTAAGAATATTGCTTTCAGCTTTAGATAGCTCATAACTCCCTCAAAATGCATCCGATCTGAATATAAAAATTATCCCATGAACCCCATGAATGTCAGGAAGACAGCCATGCTGATGCCATGCCAATCGGACGATTAGTTTCTTCGTAATAAATTAATTTCGTCGGCCGCATCAAGTCGTTCGAAACGATATAAAATGTATTTTACATCATTATTATATATCAATATTTTTCAAAGTAATTTATTTACAAGATTTCTTTGTTGGAATCTTCCTATTTTTGAAGGAGTCATTCCCCTTAGTCATATGAATAGGTGTACCAAATCTTAAGACATTGCATTGAATATATCCTTGTGTTTTTAAGGTTACCGTATAGAGTAGTTTTATTAGTAATTGTCCAACATAAATATATCGATCATGGAATATAGAACAATAAAATGATTCGATTTAATTTCTGATTAGATATTCTCCGATTTTCATAGTCAATTCACTGCTTATTAGTTAGGTCAGGTTAGGGTTATTGGATGGATATGTATTCATATTTGCACCTAGTTATACAGAGAAAGCCTTATGGGAGGTGTTACTTAAGACAATGGCTAGGCAAGCCTTCTCATTTGGGCGCGCTTGAGTGATTGCCTAATCCTCGCATTGCGTTATTCCAATGCATGATACCTCGTAGAATTATATTCTATTATAATTACGCAATGCACATGACACACTACGCAATTGCTTACTAGTTCTAGGGACTTTTCTGTGTATGGCTTGTAGAATTCATAAATAGACCCAAACACCAATTAGTGAAAGTGTATGATATGTATATATAAACGAAAGCGAATTGTAAACTGCAAATCCAAATTTAAAGAACAAGAAAGCCAAATTTTTTATTCCGGAGCCAAAAATCAAAACAAACCTGTATAACTCTTTATTATATGGGCATTTCTCTCGAGAGGTGCAATAAGTGGGGTGCAATAGAAATATTTTTATCGTATGCATAAGATAAAAATGTAGTTAGCTACAGTTAGCTTAGTTAAAAATAACTGTAATATTACCTACGTACGCAGTTTGTTGACGTGCTTCGCGGAGATCCAAAAGCGCTTATTCAAGTTGTTAATTTCATAATTCTATGTGGGCTAACTATGAAATTAACAACTTAAACAAGCACCTTCGGGTCTCCACGAAGCCCATCAACAAATCCATATCCATAGACATCAACTAAGTCGGCTACTTTTTCAGATTAACACATGATATATGATCAAGTTTTATGCCCATATATTGTTATACCACCAGGTGGAGAGACAGATCCCAGAGCATGCCTACATAGCTACCATTGTATACCAAGTGGCAGGTAGGTAGAGGAATGTCCACCTGACACACACAATAGGTGATACAACTAGTAAGCCAGAGGTGTGATCAGTTGTATAGCTTGGACCAAATAAACACTTTACATCTACAAGCCATTGAGGACAGACTTGTTTGTACTTTACTCCATTTTACATTAACTATTATTTAGGCATATAATATCTACCCAACAGTATATCAATAAAATAGATATAGACGGCATCATGCTTATGCGGACAAATCTCGTACAATAAATTTTCGATTACCGGCAGCTCGTTCCATTCTCTCTCTATATAACTGTATATAAACAGATAACTAGTCAACAAAGCAGAAAATAAGGATATGAGAATTAGGGAGCCCATAAAAACCTCCTCCACCTTATATCCACTTGCTACTTAGTTCTTTGTAGATTAGATAAAAAATTTACATCATATAATCATATGGGTCAGATTTTCAGAAAATGTACAATTCACAGCTGTACACATTTAGTAAATTCTGCTAAATTAGACTGTAATTTGGTAAATACTAGATTAATTTTGAGTATACATTTGGCTGCAATTTGTTCAATACTAGGTACATTCGGGTATATTCGGCATTGCAGTGGTTCTAGCAATCTGTTTGGTTAGGTTGAACTGTATTTTGAATTTTATTTTTGTCTGAAATCTGGGTTTTTTGAGAGGATTGGTGAGGTTGAGTTGTACATTTTCTGAAATTCTGACCCATGTGATTATATCCATCACTAAATGTACACACTCTAGGACGTCCTGGAAGACCTGCACCGTGCATACATGTGCAAAATGTCGATCACCTTTTCCCACATGTAGATAGAACTTTATCCCGTACAGTAGTTGATATACTCTGATGTTAATGAGTATATTCTAGTTACTGTTATACTTAAATGTAATGTTAAATGAAGTAAGTCCAACACTTCTTTCCTTTGACTGACTGGTCCACTGACTGCCTTCTGAATGACTGCTTAATGACTGCTCGATGGTCAATGTACCAGTCTTCTTTTATTCAAGCTGGACACGTAGTGTCTCTCACAGGTGGACATTCCTTCACGTACAATACATAATATACAATGTTAACTATGCAGACATGCCCTCAGGGTTGTCTGTCCACCTGGTAGTATAACATATGCCCCCCTCTCCCCTTAAAAAAATGGAACTACTTTTAGACAAACTTGGAATAAAAGAATTAGTTTCATTTTAAAAAGGTCGAATACAGTGGGACACGAAATGCGACACCACTTTTTGATAGTCAAAAATGGTTGAAATAGCTTGAATAAAATCACACAAACCATCTGATCTGTTACATCGAAATTCCCAGAGGCAAATTTTGAATTCCTGAATAAATTTAGATAAGCTAAACTCAAAATTACAACATAATGGCATGGTCATTTTGTTTCCACACACCTGATTACTGCAATACCTATCACTGGCAATAGAGAGAGTAAAATCAATTTTAGTTCAGATACCTGAAAATATTGACTTCATACCACAAAAAAAAATAAAATAAATAGACAACTAAACAATACTGGTTTTGAAGATATAATATTATGGAATCAATATTCTAATGTAGGAGTCCACCAGCACCACCGATGACACACTTGTCCATACCTCTCAATATTCTAAGGTGCATTACCCTCTTTCTATTTCCATATGAGATTCTAAAATCGCTTATATAATCTACACAGCTAGTTAAAAGAAAGAAATGTAAATTAGTAATTCTGCAACACTGTCAAATTACATTGAACCAAACAAATATCCATCGCTACCTGGTGGCCTTTATAGGAAATAAAAACCAGTTGAAAGTTTGTTTCAATCATATGCCATGAAGTCTTAAGGAAAATACCATACTGAAAGCGGCTTGATTCAGCATGATCGAATTGATCTGTAGTTCCCTATTTTGACGTGTTGGGCTCTCATGGTAAATGAAACAGTATGCGACAATATATTTCAAAAGAAAAATTCTGACCAGAATGTTTTGGCCATAATTATGACCAGCTCTCAAAATCGGGCGGATCTATGAAAAGCATAAAATTGTCTCTAAAATTATAAAAGACCTCAGATCAAGAAAATAGTGTTTACGCCAGAAAATAAACGGAGCCATCTGTTGGATATTTTACTGACACAGGTCAAACCTGGAGTCAAACCTCAGAATCAAAATCTTCCACCTAGACCTTTGTCCTAACATGGGAATGAGCCAAGCTATGGGTTTTGCAACCCACGCCATCAAACAATTCATCACCCCCATGCTAGCCTACTGGCACTATGTTCCAAGACTACGCAGGGTAAAAGAACAATCTACTTTATGAGGGTACCTTCCGATCAGACCAACCCCAGAAAGAATCTCTCAATTTAGTATACAATCGCAGTACTGAATCAAATTTTGGGCATCATAACACGGATCCGACGCGTGGCCTATATTGTTTAAGGTTGAGACCAAATTCCTTTTTTATGACGTAAAAATCCTTATTAAAAAGGTAAAAATTTTGCACTTTTTAATTTTTGTTTGACTTCTATGTTATATTTACTTCCTACATATGGCTAGACGAAAACTTCACAATCAACCCGACACATATATATAGTTAATATATGCACCATCTTAAAGATGGCAGATATATGCGAGACATTATATGTTTTGGTTGCATTGCATTGCAAACCACTTTATAATTTACGAAAAAACAAAAACAAAATTTTGTTCTTTGGAAATGCACCTATCCTGAATTGTTTTCTATCAAATTTTGATTTAAATTTGTTGTGGTGAACATTCTGCAATCATCCATCATGGATATGGCAAACATACCTACATCCCAGTTTTTCCTTACTTTAATAGGATGAAAACAATTAAATTCATGCAGGCACTGCGATGTAAATGACTAGCAATACAATCCCCACCAACACAGGCCTAGTGTAGACTGCACAGCTATGCACTAACGTCATTCCCAAATACAAACCTGCATAAACAACTGCTAACTACCAATTCCAAAATATTAATAATGAATTCATTCCACATTTATGTGTACCAATTACACAACCTTCTCACAAGCTGATCAGACAAAAGAAAAAGCATATATTTATTGGTTACATTGTTTGAATTTTAAGTCTAAATAAAAAAAAAATAAATAAATAGAAGAAATACAATCTTTAATTTACACTTAAATTCTTGAGCCATGGTTGAACAATCTTTGACTACTCCAATTACGAAAAAATAATGTGTTCAAAAACCTCTAACCAGATAGGCCAAAGAAAATAAAAGAAACAAATAAAAATGCAAACAGGTATCCATGCACTAAATACATGGCCTATTGAAAGTCTAATAGTTTAACCAAATGAAGTCCATTTTAAATACTAGTATTCAGCCAATGTCAAAGTATCTGTTATTTTATACCTAAACCAACTGAGAAGAAACATAGTTAAACTCAATTGTGAAACTATTCATTGTTTTTATGGACACCAAGTCAGATTAATTGCCACCAATTATCCTGCAATAAAATGTTAATGGCATGAGCCACCAGCCACATTGCCTCTGGCAATTGAATACTAATCATTGTCACTCATACCTGTCATTCGTGCAGGCCAATGGTTTTCCCAGTCTTTCTTTTAGTTTATTTATAATGTTAAACTAGACACCAAACCTAAAGCAAACAGTAATATAATTATTCCAATACAAATATACCATCAAAGTTCACCCATGCACATGTAAAACTACAAAGTTGATGATAAAATAGTAACTACAAACCTCATAAACAATTGCAAATGTGTAGTAATTTAAAAAGGATTAACATATAATTCAATAATGTCAATAATGTCTATTCAACATTTTGTAATGATAGTGTTATTCAATCAAAGTCTATTCTGTCTGTATCTCCATTATACAGTTATTGTCTCTGTAAAATGTCTTAATTTCATTGCCACGAAAGCATCTTGATTCATACATCTGGCCTCCCTCATCAATTGTGACTTCATGTCACATCCAGTTGATAAAATGTTAATGGTGCCTTGCAGCATTCCTTTGTCACACCTGGAGCAGCATAATGATTCATGTGAATTGTCTACAGTCATGTCTAATGTTGATATGGAATGTAGGTGATGGTTAATTGTTCTGTGTCCTCACATATTGTTTCCACTTAACAACTGTGACAATGTCATTTGTTTCACATTCCTGCTGGCTATACAGCTTGATTTAATGGCGATCTGAACAATGTAGCATAGTCACATCTAGCAATCTGTCCTACTAGAATATATCAAACCACCATTTGTGTCATTTACTTATGCTCCTGACACCATTTATTATACCTTCCGGCCATGACACTGTTTATCGCGTAACCCATAAATTAGTAGTGACCATTCCTGCCATCAAATCATAATGGTATGAACTA
Source organism: Sthenelais limicola (assembly GCA_942159475.1). Lineage (NCBI taxonomy): Eukaryota > Metazoa > Annelida > Polychaeta > Phyllodocida > Sigalionidae > Sthenelais > Sthenelais limicola. The sequence goes on from OW804095.1 coordinate 25,389,337, forward strand.
TAAACTGGTGATTATGCACACCTGGTCCATTTATACAATGCTGCAAAATATTCAAGATAACGAAATCACATTGCAAATGGCAGGAGAAATTCCGCAACAATGTCAGCATCTCAGAACTGTTTGAATTTCGAAAATCGCTTCATAATTGACAATGCTGTGGCTGAATTAAGAAATATTATGTGTGTAATATGTGTGACTCCAAATGTACAGCATTCAGACCATTCAATCTGCCCACGGCAATGACCAGGTTTCCATAGCAACATCACACAGCTATATATGGGTCCCAATCTCACCAATTAAGGCTACTTATATATACATTTATATCCATGCTCTAATCACCAATGACATTGAGAGTACATGAAAAAGTTCTCTAAAACTCCTGGGCAATGTTTGAAAGTCTACTAAGAAAACACCTAGGCTTTCATTGCCTGGGTTAGAATATCATGCCTCACGACATTAGCCATATCTTTCTTAATATTCATGGTAGAAAGTTCAAACAACTTTTGAAATGTTCAGAAATGATTCAGGATTCTCTCTATCCTGCCAAACCTTAGCCATCGGCTCTGCTATACAAGATCTCGTTGTTCGAATCACTGATTCACTAATTCAGTCAAAACTCCAGTGTGGACACTCCTTAATTTGTCCTGCATTCATAGGTTGCCCATGCTCATATAGCCCAGTATAGAGCATGAGAAGAGGGGAGATCTGCAGGAGAGCCCATTTCTAGGGCCCATTTCTAGCCAATCCTTTGCTTGCTAGTATAACTCCAAACTAGCATTTTGGTATAATCTCACCAACAAAAATCCAATAAATGTTTTAAAGATACTTCATCGAGCCTTGGTTCGCCACCATTGATATACTCTGATGTTAATGAGTATATTCTAGTTACTGTTATACTTAAATGTAATGTTAAATGAAGTAAGTCCAACACTTCTTTCCTTTGACTGACTGGTCCACTGACTGCCTTCTGAATGACTGCTTAATGACTGCTCGATGGTCAATGTACCAGTCTTCTTTTATTCAAGCTGGACACGTAGTGTCTCTCACAGGTGGACATTCCTTCACGTACAATACATAATATACAATGTTAACTATGCAGACATGCCCTCAGGGTTGTCTGTCCACCTGGTAGTATAACATAGTCCAATAATAATGATGATAAAATCTAATTATACTAACCCATTATCACAGGATGATAATCCTTTTTGCTATCTGTTTCTAAAACAGTCAACTGTAGGGATTTTAAATCCTTGTCTCCTTGTTGCACATATTGCCCGAAATTATCAAGATTACCGTATACTAGAAAGACAATAAGAAAAATCATAAGAATTTGTTTCATTGTTCATTTTATAAATGTGATGTGTTAAAGAGAAATGAGTCACAACTCGCAAAAAATGAATTTTGAGATATCATCATATTTAAAAAGATGAGATCAAGCTGATTCTAATGATGGTTAACATTGAGGACATCTAAGAATTGTTTCTATATTTTATGTGTGATATATTGGTGTTTGAAAAAAGTTTGCAATATTTCTCGGTGGGCAACTACCCGTAAAATAAGGAGAATGACCTTCGAAACGCAAGAATATATTTACTACCCTGTCTTGAGATTTGGTTCATGTGTTCATGGGAATAAATCACTTTTAAAAATATCGTTTTTGCAAGTTGTGACTCATTTTCCTGAACCACATCTCAAATCAGTTCCGGAATGCCTAGGATGAAAACAAGCAATAACTTCATCAGGGGAAAAGATTTCAGGGCTTTTCTTAGAGACTACATGTTGACAGAGTAGAAAAGGCCTGAGTCATCCTCCGTGCACCGGAGACAACTATTATAAGTGAATGTTATTATTGTCATTCCTACCATTGTTAAGCTTAATATCTTATTAAGCTTAACAGGAGACCCATACACTCCTAAAACACTAAGGTAGGCATGTAAGACCTACACCACACTTACCCTATTTTATACAAAAACTGCAAAGCTATCTGGCCCCGATCTCAGATTATCATTATCATTATGTAGATACTTGTGTAACATGTAACTTAGAAAGGTAGTTAGAGGGTTGGCCCGGAAGAACTGTCAAGGACAGAGGACAAACACACATTTCCACCTATAAACCTTGACTGTACTGTTATTGTATACTAATGGAAACAAAGTTACTTATATTATATATGAAACCAAAATTTATTGTTAGTTTTAGCTTTTGTAATTTGTTTCCTTTGAGAGTCAAGCATACTTGCACCATTGCTGTCTCGTCAACCAGTTTTCTCCCTTGTAATAGTTAGCTATGTGTGGATGCTTGAGGAGGCACTTCTTGAGATCTGTGGTCCCAGATTTGGGCATGCCTGCCAGCAAGAAGTAAGGCAGGCATCTTAATCCCTTGTTCGGGCTAAGCCAGCAGGGATTTTTGTAATTCCTCGAATAGTTCTGCTCATACTGCAAGGAAGGAAACAAGGATCTCGGGATTAATTTTAGTCAGTTAGAACATCAACTTAGAACTTCAACAGTTTTATTGCCAATAGTATGGAATATTTACAAAATAAAATAAAATGTATTGCAATGTTGCTAAATAATAATACATGTATCCACAAACAAGTATACAGATATTTCTCTGAAATTATTATAAGTACAAAAACATAATTCAGGATTCCTAAAGAAATTCGTAATGAAATACAACCGGTTGCTATGGAAATACATTCACTTTTGGTGTCGATAGTTACTGCATGAAATAATGCTGGATTGCAAAGTTGATTGTTCCCGTATATTCATTTTTGTCAGGAACCCATTATGTATACGCACAAGAGCCATGTCAACTTAATATTCTCAAAATTGGCACGTTAATTGATATCACAGAAATTATGCCAATGCAAACCTATGTTTAAAAATAACTCATATACATTATATAATTGAAAGAAACCATTGTCGTCAAATAAAAAAATTTGTTATAAATTTAAAATAAAAAATATGAATAGACCTTACTGCATTCAGTACATCTAATAGTCCAGGTTTTGTGTACGCCTTTCCCCATGAAGATTGGTTCCCATTGTATAGTGTGTGTCTAGGCATATTCTCCGTGGTAATGTGAGGAAATAGGTGTGGATGATAGAGGTAATAAGCGAGGAGAAGAGAGACGAGGATGGCAGTGAAAAGAAGGCCTACAATTGGTTTTCGATGCATGATCCAAGATGATGGCGCCCATGAGTGTATGCTCCAGCTATTTGGTGTTTAGACCCTGATTCTTCTTCCTGTGGGCCAGAATTTGACTGTTTATTTGTTACCATTAAAGGGTCACTAAATGGGTCACTTTTGGGGTAGCAAACAATATGGATCCATAAGTACAACAACCAATGAGTGACTCACAGGCACCAACTGAGAAAGCTAAGGTGCGTATTATGTGTATTATGTATATTGCATGTGTGAATGTCACTCTTGGGAGCTCATGGACATTCCATTAATAATTACTCGGTTGTTATAGGGAGTTGTCTCAGTATGGGGGCTGATGTATAATTACTAATAATGGCTTGTATAGAGTCTAGTTGTTCTCGCTAGCTGCATAATAATAACTCTAGTAGAGCAAAGGTCCACGTTGGAGAGCTGATCGAATAAGCTTTATTGGGTCCAATCTTGTAACATCGCAAACAGTCAATAGGATGGGGTGCAGGAGCCGGGCTATAGTCAGAGCACGCAGTCAAGTCAGTAAGTCAGTAAGTCAGTAAGCGTAAGTCCATTAAATCAAGTAGTTATAGTTAGAAGAGGTCTTGTTAAGGTCTGAACTAAGACCTGGGGGCCTTTATATATAGTTAAGGTTTCGTCATCTTTAATGGGCATTGCAGCGATGATCTAGAACATTCTAGCAAACCTCCAGTAGCATTGCATTAGAATTACTTTTTTTTTTTAAAGATTTTTTTTTAACTGGGGTTACATTTCTCGGAACTCCAGGATGTTCTAATGCGCCCAGCCTATATTACAATGGGTTGTTCTCAAGAAAACATATAGATTCATAGCAATACAGACAGCAAATATAATAAGGTGGGATTATCGCATTAGCGTACTGAAAAGAAACAATTTTCATCCTTATTTTATAGTAGTACAATGTTAAAGATTACTTAGTAAAGAAGGATAGGAAAGGGGCTTGCATCACCCCGGAAGTCCAAGGATGAGCTCCCAAGCAGCTCACCCATGGTGCAATATACTGTAAAATTGACAAGCCTAAATTGTCTAATTTTGAGTTAAAGTTGTCTCATTCAGCCAGACATTCGTCGCGCCCCTACCGGCCAGAAGGCTACCCACACTTTCTTACCGCCACAACGCTCGCGGATTTCTTATCATCCCAAAGTCCAAAGGTACAGGTGAGGTCCAGGTCTGACCGTTATCTCAAAGTCGATCACGTGGGAAAGGAGGGGAGGAGCACGTTCCATCGAATCTTATGTAGAAGCACAGGGAGCGGAACGCACATGGGAGGGTGTAAAACAGGAAATAGTTCACCTGTCAATTAATTGGACCAACGAGACCAAAGCCAATCAGCGCAGGACCAGTGTATTCGTTCTAATCTGTCTAGTATAAGAATAAACAGCAGCATTGGTTCGACCTCTTCTAAGGCTCGTACTGATTCGAAGCATACATCTCTGTGTGTTGCGTTGATTAATTTCTCGCCCAACTACTGACCCTGAATTATTACGAAGAATGGCCCGCATTTCTTCAATACAATACCCTGACTCATGTCATCATGAGGGGGCAATGCCTCAGACCGTGTCCTAGTGCAATAACAGATAACATACTGACTGACTATGGCCAAGTTTGTTTAATACAATTAAATACTTTATTTATGCACCTCTTAAACAATTAATCTTCAAAGCAATAAAATAAGTTTAACTTGAAACACACATAAAATATACTTAGACATTAACACATGTTCATTTCACGATTTGGTCACATTATGATGTAGGCAAATAGTGGTGCCCAAAATGTGTAAACTGTGTAACTTTTTTTCCCCTCATCTAAATGGGTAAATCTCCCTATGTAGCAATATTGAGTCACATTGGGAAATTACTTGGAAAGAGATTATAATGCTATGGTATAATGCACTATATAGAGAGCATGGAACGAGCCAGCAATTATTGAAAATTTATTGGATAGATTCGCCCGCATAGGCACAATGACGTAGGCAGAGTGCTTATGTGGACGAATCAAATCCAATAAATTTTCGATTATTGCTGGCGAGTTCCATTCTATATTTATCATATGAGCATAAAATTTGATCAAATATCATCAGGTATCACTGAAAAAGTATGACACAATTATCAGAAATAGTCCAAGCACCGCCGACTTTGTCTAGATGTCTGTGTCATTTGTTTACATGCACAGAGAGCCAAGGCTCTCTGCGAAGACGGCAGAAGTACAGAGGTAAAGTCAGAGGTATTTTTAGACAACTACATTTTTGTTTTTTCAGCCTTAGGCTGAGAAAACATAAGATTCAGTATGAAAAGTGCCAATCACTGATACTGGATCTACATCTGATAATATTCTTAACTGTGCTTAGCTGTCTGTGAGGTGTTTAAGGATGCCTTATCTAATCCTTTCGATCAGGTCCTATATTTCACACTTCATCGTTATTGTACACTGATCTGATTGACAGGCTTTCTATAGCCAAGGGAGCTCAGGCTTTCTAGGTTTAGCCAAGGGAACTGATTGGCTGTTAGTTAGACCCTTCTACAACTTGAAGCACAGATAGTTAGATGCTTCTCCAACTAAGGCCTTCCCACACACGGCCACCCTCGTAACGCCTACTCTCACACAGGCTTTCTAGGTTTAGGAAAGGGAGTTGATTGGCTGTTCCCCCTCACCCTCTGTACTCCGCCTGGACAGCCCTCCCCCAACACAGAAGGGGGTGGCCAGTTCTTGGTCTCAGCCATGCGTTGCGTGATAAACAAGATGTGTTGACATACATTCTATTTATGTCCTCTATTGAGGGACATAATTACCGCACCTTGTTTAGCACTTAGGTCACGCCTCAACGAGTTGGTGGAGAGGTGTGTGGGTGGTGGCAGGGACTGGGGAAAGGTCATTCCCACTAACCTGGGGAGATGCCAACCAAATATTCCAATATTTTCCTATTTCTAAAAAAGGGTACATGAGGGGAGAACTACTATGAAAACACTAGATAAATCCAGGGTTCCCTCGATCTGTGGTATTTTATGCAACACACAGAAACCCTGCTTCTGCCTGTGTATAACCTTATTCCCCCCCTAGTTATAGTGACTGTGCGATCCCCCTTAATCCACACTTGCCCGCTCACTCCACACAACTTTGAAATGTCTGGATATAAGTTAAAATGTAAACTTTGTAGTGGAAATATTTTGCATTTTCAGTCTAAACATGCCTAAAGTGCAATAACTATAAGTTGATATCAGGCACAAATAATTGAGGCTGAGAAAATCGTTTCAAGTGGAAACGCCAAGTATATGAATTAAGTTGACACTGATTACAAAGTTAAATATGTGAACAGGTGATCAAATCGGTGCATAACTTGATAATTAGTTAACTTGTTATAGTACGCATACTATATGAATATTTTTATAGCACCCCACTTATATGGAACAACTCTCATATGGAAAGTGCATATAATACGATACTATATAGTATAATGCTATGGTTATGCACTAGAGATAAGCACTAGAATATAAGTTTTTAAAGTTGACCTTCTCGCTATCTTTATCTCTAGTTCTCAGTAGTGCAATGTCTCTTCCCAGTTCTCACAGATGGTAGTATACTATATGTAAAAGTTTAATTCTACTAAATCAGTAGTTTGAAAGATATTTCAGTCTCAACAACTAGAGAATTTTGAACTTCCCCGATATTATAGAGTCTTCAGGACGACCCCATATACAATGCTATATGGGGGAGTCTGTGTTGGCTAGAGTGGTTACAGCTTAGAAGGCAGTTCACCCACAGGTGATGCTTCAGAAGCGTGACGTCACCAATCAGAGCATGAATAGTCTGCAGGTATCAATGCAGACATATAGAATCGCACACAGGCACAGGGGGAAGACCGGGATATGTTGGTAGTCCCTGTTTACATAAAGATATTCTGCACACAATTAGGCTCATTTAAGTCCAGTAACCTTCTGTAAGTATCTAGGGGCCATTTCATTCTAATTGTGTATTATATATTTCAGCCTTTTCTCTACTCTAATTATTGACAAAGATACCCTTTTGATTATGCCATAGTTATAACTAGGAATTGTGTAACGCAGTCTACATGTATTTCAATGTTTATCATTGGGGTACATTTAATGTTTTAATTTGTAGTTTGTAACACAATCACATATGTAACATGTAATCTCTCGATATGGAATCAATGCAAAGAGATGTACAAGGTCGGCCGTGCTACAATGTACAATATATTCAATGACTCGGTTTAATTAATACGTGTGTGTATACATACAAATCAGTATTCGTCAACGATGTATACCCGGGGTTGAGGCCCTTCTGTACCCTAGGGACTAGCCAAATAACAACCAAGACTTAATTCTTCTTCGCGACCTTACAGTCTAGGCCCAAAGTTTAGAGAGTTCCTTCAAACGAAGGGAAAGCCTCTTTCTTGCCTCAAACCGCAAAGTGCTATTATAATTCCATTAAGACCGCAAAATGTCATTATATTCCCATTAAAACCGATTAGCGAAGTCGGCTGACATACCATTCTTATTTGATCTGAGGGTTTGGACCTAGAGTGCTTATACTCAGTATAACTTATAATTAAAATTGTTTGAGTATCTTTTTCAGAGGAACGATGAATACATACTCACCGACTTGTTGGAGCCGACAGAATAACTAAGTGTTTTGGGTTGGTTGTCTAGTAGTGTATAGTTTCTTCATGGTCACACATCTCTGATTCCTGTAATACTGGGTGGCGCAATTAAGGTTGTTTTTTTTCTGGAAGAAGGGCAAACGGCTCTCGAAAGGTTGGACCGCCAATAAACCAACCGCAACTCAAATACCAGTCCGTATTTTTTGTTTGGGGTCAATCAATCCAGGCATTGTACAAAATGATGTTGTGGAAATTTCGTCCAATAAAAATATTACGAAAGAATGAAAAAAAATGTGTGATATATCTATATTCGTTTCAGACAATAACAATTATGATGTGTTACAGAAAGAGCAGTCATATAAGTCTTAAAAGTAAAATTGGTATTTCTCAAAGTGTATTATGCACAAGAAATCTTTGTAGGAATGCTTTCATCTTTGGGTCGATTGACCCCAGTTTTTTTTTACTGAATAGACATAATATACTCAAATCTATAGATTTTCATTTATCATTTGTTGTGCTAATTTAATAAAAGTTAGTAAATGTATGAAGCTGTTGATTGTATATTTTCTGATGACCTGTACCATGATTTTATATATCTCGTCGAAATCGGAACAACAGTCCTCCTAGGCATCACTGTGCCTACACCAATCCAGAAAACCGCTTTAATACCTCATCACATATGGTGAATGTAATTGAAGGGGGACATTGTTTACATGTGTGTTTCAGTATGTATGTACCTCTGACATGTATAAAAATAATCATCATAGATCATAATCAATATTAGATCATAGAGATTTCATCATTATTGTCATCATGACAGTGTTTTTATTTGGATAAAACAAGTTTCCAAATCTGATAGTGATGAGGTAAAGCCAAGGTAATGATGAGTGTAAAGCGACTGAATGATTTCTGTACTACACAGACACGTTACGGACCTCTTCCCTAAAAGTAATAAAAGCATTTTATACAACCCATATGAATGAAAAAGGTGTTAAAACCTAGAACTGAAACCTCCGAATCCCACTTTACCTCATCATGTATCTATATAAGTAGGTGTAGGCACAGTGAGGCATGGAGTATAACCAAGCTCAGCAGACCATTGCATGGATGACCTGAGTAAGTTAACCTTATACCAGAGAACTTGTGATCACTGCAAGTGCAAAATACCTTACATTTTGCCAATTTCTATAATCCTAGAGGAACACTCCTTCAAAAGAATCCATCCATATGTTTAGTTTTACTCTGGTATTTTAAAGGTAAATGCCAGCGTCCTCAGCACTGCTGCAGGCGGGAATTCATGGAACTAATGCATGAAAGAATAGGAGTAACACTTTTTTTTTCAAACTTCATCTTAAGAAAGAACATCATAGGTGGGTAAATACAAAAAGCAAAGATAAGGATTTTATTATATTATTTTATATTTCAGGGACAACTGAAGATTATATCCATCCACTATGGAGGTTCAATGGGGAAAACGCATATATTCTTAATAATTTTTTTTAGTTCAATGACCCACTGTGTTTTTTAATTTGGGGAGTGAAATAATATCTCAGCTATGTATATATGCAGATTTTATTAAAGGAAATCACAAGATTCAATCATCTGATATTCTGAAAAAATGGGAGAAAAACCCCTTTTCCTCATTGACTTCTATAGTAAATGGTAGTAAATTTCCGTGGTCACTGAAATAAAAACTAATCCAATGACATCTGTTTTTCATTGGCTTTTTGGATTCCCCCAACCTTGTCTTTCTAAATCCAAAGTTTAAAAAAATTCCATGATTCCTTCTTTTTTGATTGAACACTGGCATTTATTTACCTTTAAGTTACCATGTATCTTATTTCGGATATTGGCCACTCTTATGTGAGCACACATTATACATAATATTATACTTTATTAAATTGATAAATCTGACAGTTCAATTGTTTGATTGTTTATGAGTATATCTGACAGCTTTTTCATCGATTTTCTGACCAACTACTAAATTGAAATACACAATTATAGTCAAGGTCCGTTTAGGGTAAAAGCAAAGGTTTCCACACAACATTCTGACTTATTATTAACATTATAAAATTAGGTCATCTTTCCTTATCCATTCAAACTCCAGTTGATTATGAATAATTTCCAAGGTACAATATCGCAACAGCCATCATTTCAAAATTAGATTAATGATAAAAAGAAATCCCTGAACTATTCAATGAGTAGTAAATGAGCAAAGTTTGGTGAAGCGGTCTATAGCTTAGAGCCGCATCACGTGGTATGTGTAAACTCGTTGGAAGTAAGGTTGGTCTAATTATAAATAACGATCGACCTGCAGCAACCTCTAGCAACTAAATTTCGCCAGTGCTAGCACAGGTAAGAGGCAATATTTGACTTTAAGCTTTCATATAGTGGTAGACTGTTAGCTGTATAGTATATATACTAGTCAGTTGGTATAGTGCACACAGTAGCTCACAGTCGCTACCTGTGCTGATGATGTATGTAGTGGTAGGTGCTATTCCAATGTGTACAGGTATATGTCGACGACTGATGACTGATGCTATAAATATCCACATCGACAGTATATGGGTCAGATTTTCAGAAAATGTACAATTGGCAGTTCTACACATTTAGGACATTCTCCTAAATTAGGCTGAAAAATGAAGAATATCGGGTATATCTGAATATATTTGGTATCGCATTGATTTAAAGTATCAGTTCTGTTACGTTAAACTGCATTTTGAAGCTCATTTCTGTCTTAAATGTGGGTTATTTGAGAGGATTGGTGAAGGCGAATTGTACATTTTCTGAAAATCTGACCCATACATGTAATATTTATTGCAGGCGTTCGTGTGTATAGCGTTTAAGCCATTCCTTTAGCTTCCCTTCAACCACCTGTAGGGACAATAAACACCTTAGACAGGACAATAAAAGGATTAATAACCTCCATTTCGGGCCTGCTAGTGCATTGTTTGTGTATTTATAACCCTTTCTATTCACCTCGGGATTATACACCAGACAGTTAAGGCAAACAGTAAACCAGCAGCCCCTCAGCGTCGGTTATTGATCCTTTATCAGTGCACAAGCAGGCCAGAAATGGGGGTTATTAATACGTTTAGTCTCTACTTCATGTAGTTCTAACCCCTTGACCATGTAAGGTATACAGACTGAAATGTGATGGTTTAAGCAGATTATGTAATAGGGTCAGATCTTCAGAAATGCACAATCCGTAGATCTACACATTAAGTAAATTGTGCTAAATTAGACTGTAAAATGGTGAATACTAGGTATATCTGAGTATATTTGATATTGCCTTGATTTAAACAATCTGTTTGATTATGTTGAACTGGAATTTGAACCTCATTTCTGTCTTAGATTAGGGTTATTTCAGACAATTGGTGAAGGCGAATTGTGCATTTTCTGACGATTTCACCCAGTAACCGACAGGACGGTGTGCTGCATGGCGATGGTAACGAGGGTCTGGTTGTGCATGTCAGAATGCACATATCGATCGCTCTCCTTGTGTAGTGATGCGCATCTGGGCCAATTCCCCTAAAGATGTACAATTCGTCTTTACCAATTCTCAAATAACACAGATTTAAGACAAATATTATGGTCGAAATACAATTCAACATAGCCGAATACATATTGAATCAATACAATACCAAAATATATACTCCCATGTAGCTAAAAGCTATCATTTTCAGGCTAATTTAGCAGACTTTACTAAATGTGTAGAGCTGCCGATTGTACATTTCTTAACGCACTGACCCACGCACAGTATTGTTATGCAAACTCTGCTTGAGTGTCATCACTGGAGGATATATGGGTCAAATTTTCAGAAAATGTACAATTTTTCTTCACCAATCCTATCAAATAACCCACATTTAAGACAAAAATGAGCTTCAAAATGCCGTTTAACATAACAGAACTGATACTTTAAGTCAATGCCATATCAAATATACTCAGATATACCCAAAATTTATCTTTTTTTTTAGCAGAAATGGCTAAATGTGTAGAGCTGCCAATTGTACATTTTCTGAAAATCTGACCCATATGGCCAGAGCGTCAGAATATGTACAATCGGCACTTCTACACATTTGAGTAAATTCGACTGAAAAGTGTTAAATCCTAGATATATATTTGGTATTGCATTGTTTTAAACAATTATTTGTTCGGTTATGTTGAATTGTATTTTTAACCTCATTTATTAGAATTGAACATTTATTATCCATGTAGTAAGTACAATAATGCCTATTGTCGATGACAACTGACATCCCCACCACATGTCATTACAAATCAGGTTTTGCAGCAGCATTTGGCGTGAAGACTTGTTGTAATATGTAACGATTTAATGTGTAAAGCTTTATGTTTTACTATATATAAGGTGTACAACAACTTAGAAATTATCTTCAGTGTTATTATAAGTGCACTGCATGTCCAGTTCAGTAAAAAAAATAACGCTAAAACTGTATTGGGTCGATTGCCTTTGGCGGAGCTATAATCTTGGCATGCTACAAATACTGGCACAGAATGTTTTGAATAGTTTTGGCATAGTTTATGTGATATATATTGACTAGAGTGGAAGTGCAATATGCACAAATGATTATTCATATAAACATGCTATAGGTATGTCTGTATATTGGTTGTAAAATCTTTTAGCTATACGTATACGATGACTAGATCACTTTGTCAATGAAACAGGACCTTAATATGTCGTTATTATGTACTTAAACTATCTGATTAATTTTTCTTTCTTTTACTATCAGCGTTAAACTTAAAATGATAAAATCAGGCTATTCTGAGAATATTTGTACTATATATGTATAAAAATGTCTTGTTCCTGAATAAAATATTTTAGAAATCAAATCAAATCCTCCCTGCATGATTTAGCTTGACGTATCAAGTAATTAGATTCGTTCTATTTAGCAAAATAAGCATCCATTCTGCACCTGTAATTATCTGGTCTAGGCGGAGGTTATTGGCGAAGTATATGTGTATAATGGTCAATTCTCACGAAACGGCCCACAGGCATTCCCAAAGTTCCGAGGGTGATATATCGATAGGGACCTGGACCAAAATATATGTTCATAGAATATTTTGTATTTCTTCTAATTCATTTTTTTTGGGGGGGGGGGGGGGCGCTGCATTCCAACGCCCATTGTATTGAGCTCATCTAGTAATGAAAAATAAATATTTAGTTATTACTATTATGCCCAAATTGTTTCCCAAGAGGTTGACTTAAATTTGGATCAAAACGTTAAAAAAGGAACTACAAACAACAGTGTTTATATCCGACCTGAATGAGTGGAAAGAATCCCAGTTGGGGTTGGAACGCAACACAAGACAATTTATGATTTTGATTTTGGCTGCCACAGGGAGAGATTTTAATATCAGTATTCCTAATTTTCGATGTGCATCGTCAAGCATGTGTACAATCGGTCATGTGGAGGATTAGGAGTTCCAACGAATTTAAAATGACCCCCAAATAGCCCCACATTTCGCGAGAACCGACCGTATAGGGGTCAGATTTTCAGAAAATGTACAATTGGCAGCTCTACACATTTAGCCATTTCTGCTATATTCTGCTAAAAAAAGATAAATTTTGGGTATATCTGAGTATATTTAATATAGCATTGACTTAAAGTATCGGTTCTGTTATGTTAAACGGCATTTTGAAGCTCATTTCTGTCTTAAATGTGGGTTATTTGATAGGATTGGTGAAGAAAAATTGTACATTTTCTGAAAATCTGACCCATATGTTTTTATATATATATATATCGACGCCACTTGGCATATGTTGCGTTAAACTTTAAAGCTGCATTCACAGTTAATATTGATCAAAAACGTTGCTGCTAGGCTTAATGAAATGGCCAATTGATGGTCCGCCGAATTTCCGAATTTCTTTTAAAAAACATGTTTATTTCGTTACAAATTCCATATTAATGGTAGGTTCATTGTGTGAACAAATTTTAAGTTCAGTTATACATCAAAATACATTTGAAGTATTTAATCATTCTGACTCGACGGTCGGCACCCCCGCTTCTTCCTTGGAAGAAGTCAGAATGACTCTATTTACAATTTCGAACGGTGCACAGACTACTAGTGTCCAACGAATTTCCTCTTACTCCATGTGGTTACTTCTCTGCCTGCATTCAATAATTTCCCCGCTGAGAATGTCTATTGACGCATGGAATACTTAGTTTAGGTTGTTGCCTACAGCCTAGCGTACTTAGATTGTCGATTCAGGTACTCACAATTCCACAATTGGTTTTCGTTTCAACCTCCACACTCAACCAACACAGCTACATCCACGCCATTATCGCGTTGACCATTTCGATCCCTTGTTCCGTTCCGTACGAGCCGGAAGTCACGTTCACTCTAATCAACGTAACCGGCAAATGGGATTCAAAATGGATAGCGCTGTTTATTGACTGAATAAACAGCGCCGAGGCCCGGGTTGGACGTGGGGTGAAGCGACGGGTGGGTGGAGGGTAATTCGTCGGAAATTTAAAATAAAAACAATCTAAAAGCGTTGAAATATAACCCATTTACTTCCTACAAATAAATACCTTGTGCGGATACTTTCTGGACCCACCATTTGATTATAAATTGTTTGTTTACGAACAGCTTTGAATATCAATAAACAGTATATCAATGTCAACCGGATTGGGACAATATAGTCTTAATTACATATGACTCTGCTAGACAATATAACATACTGACATTATTGAGACAACCATGCATTGTGACAGCAGCGAAAGATCGATAAATTCTATTCATGAGGCAGACACTGGTTTGAACATTAACAAACAACGAGACTCCTCAACCAATATTCCATATACTATATATCTTATCAACAAAGATGTCCTTTCATTTCTTACTTGAACTGATAAGAACCTCTTCCAACCCACCCACACACTGTAAACTTGTTTTTGGTCCCTCCTCCTCCTCTTCCTCCTTCTCCTCTTCCTCCTCCTTCTTCTCCTCTTCCTCCTTCTCCTCTTCCTCCTCCTATCACTTCCTTCTCCTTTTCCTATCACTTCCTCCTCCTTCTCCTATCACTTCCCCCTCCTCCTATATCTTCCTCCACCCCCTATCACCTCCTCCTCATATCTCTTCTTCCTCTTCCTATCTCTTCTTCCCCTACTATCTCTTCCTTCTTCAGATATTCTTCCTCCTCCATCACCCAAAGTCTATCTGCTGTCTTCCTCCTCCTCTCCCTCCTCCTCTTCCTCCTCCTCTTCCTCCTCCTCTTCCTCCTCCTCTTCCTCCTTCCTCCTCCTCCTCTTCCTCTTCCTCGTCCTCCTCTTCCTTCTCCTCTTCCTCGTCCTCCTCGTCCTCCTCCCCTTTCTCCTCCTCTTCCTCTTCTGACAAGTCTTGATGTATAATGGATCTCAGGAAAGAGAGAGTATAATTACTGGTATTATTCCTTATGAAAGAGAGACACTGTAACTCAGATGTGTCGTCGTATACTGGTAACCCTTTTATTATACAGCTGTTAGTAAATGTGGTTAGTGTATAGGTGGCGTGTAGGTATAGCAGCTCTGCTCAGTCCTGGCTCAATGCCAAGACCTATAGCCTGACGCACTGATGTGTCACTTCTTCCTCCTCCTCCTCTTCCTCCTCCTATCGATGTCCATATCCTGGTATTACCAGGAAGTGTGTTCAAAACAGCTTCACTGAAAAAAAGATTGTATAAAATGTTTGCAGTCAGTATTATATTATACCTAGAAAAAGCCCCAACAAACATTAAGAATCTACAAATATCCTCAAATATCAGCAATAATGATGATATACATGAATAATAATTATGTCACAAAGTGGTACAACAGTATATTAAACTCAATCAATATTGCAGGTCTCACATGATGCAGTCCCAGTCCCAGCCCCAGCCCTGGAGGCCACCACCGAGGTGGACCCCCACCGCAGAGGCAGTGGCTTCAGAGAGGATCAGAGAGAATGCCAAGAACAGATGTGGAGGATGTTGTGGTAGTTGTAATCCCAAGTACTACCATAGAAGGTATGCAGGCATTGTAAGTATTATGATATTATTATAAATTATTTATTGTGACCCCGAGCTAGGATTGAGGTAACCGCCATTGCTGCGGTACTGGATGTATTTGTGAAGTGCCCTATTCTTTTTATAGATGTTAAAGTGGCTAAGATCACTATTTGGCTATGTGTCATTTGGAAATGTATTTGTAGTTTTTGATGACTTGCTTAAGTAGGTACGTTTGTGTGGAATACCAACGCTATATATTCCTTAGATTAATTGATATTTGTTAATGAAGAATGTGACAGAGATTCCATTGGGGAATTCAAATCTAAGAGAGAAGTAACTTGACGAAGAGCGCCCAAAAGATGGCAGCACCAGTTGCCGTCGAGGTAACTCTCCTGAGAGCTGGCGCAGGCGCACCAGACCTCTACTGTCAAGACAAGGATAGTAGTGGATCTCACCTATATCGCATTTAACTTTTTAAAAACACATGTGATGAACAGTTCCAGTCCCGGATTCAGCCTTCCCCTCCTATAAGCTTACTGCTAGTATAAGGCTGTTGTCTGTACAACTGTAGAATAAACGATTTTGGCCACTTTTCACCACTACGCATGGGTTGGCCCTACTCATATCACTAGCAAAGTTCAGCCACCCAGCTACTACCAATTCTATAGCGCAGGGATTTGAGCACTCAACTGCAGGGGAGAAGGTTGAGGGTTCAAACCTCGCTCCAACCAGCTTTTTTTTTTCATCCTCTACTTGTCGGGCCGTGTAGAGTGACAGCTCTACACGGCCCGGGACCGGACGGTGGGTGGGTTTGATGATTTGTGGTGAGGGGAAAGGCAGGCTATAGAAACAAAATATCCATATAATGTACCAACGATAGTACAAAAACTACAACGATAGTACAATCTAAATTATATTCGCAAGGCGCCGACTCGCAGGTGCCACTACTGGACCATAGGGTGCTGCCCCAGTGCATGGTAAAGGGGTGTGAAGTAGGAGCTAGGCAGGAGGTACATAGTGACATATATACCCTGTCCCGTCCAGGTGTTATCACTTAACCAGTTATTATAAGGGGCGTCGGGACTTTCCCTAAACAACAGACTTGGGTCTGTTGGTTAGGGAACTGTTAGGGAACCCCAGCCGGCGGCACCCCCAAAATTGGAGTTTTAAACTCTTAAATACTCGAGATATACATGTTGTATATTTAATACATTATACAAATATATTAATCTAGAACATAGTTGAAATTCAGGCAAATTTTCCCAAAATCGGGAGCTCAGTGGCATGTGTCACTTTGAGATTGGAGGTGTAGAATAGTTGTAGACTCTTTTTTGTGTGCAGGTGTACTAGAGATATCCAGAAATCTTTTGTGAAGTGAAATTAATTGATCTTTTTAAACCAACCTGTTAATGTTTGGCCGTAATCAACGAGAATAAAAGGCTTCTTTCCATTCTCGTTACCGTAATCGAATAAAAAAATTGCTTATTCACTCACATTCCTCATTATCATTGTGTGTTGCTCTCTGACACCACTTATAACAGGGTTACCTGGTAGTTTGATCGATTGATAAAATAACTGGTAAAATGACAATTTAAGGCTATTTTGACTACTGTTCATCAATAGTTTGCATCATTGTCTTCACAGCTGTATTTCACTGCAATGGGTGTATTCATCGCTGGGGGAGTTATGCTACTACGGTCCATACAACCTATAATAGAAGCTGGTAGTTCATTAGCCGAAGCAGGATCCTGTACAACATTAAACGTCACTAATAATGGTAAGAGCATCCCACTATTATTAACAAAAATAATATTTTATTATCTTATTTATTTATCAAACCCAAAGTAGCTCTGATGAAGGGCCAAATCTGGCCCGAAATAGGTAAGTAAATCAACAACTTCAAATAAAATTTGACTGACTGTTTATTTGAGGATTTTGCCACTTACTTTTACCAACTTAGAATATTTTATATATTGTCTGCATAATATATTTCATAATGTATATTAGTCAGGGCATCGGTATATGTAAACTCAGCATTGGTAATCTTCATATTATATGAAAAGAATAAAACTAAAATGTTTAACTGTAGAATATTTTCATAATATTCTTGAAATTTTAAATGGAATGAAATATTGCCAATATTTACTTATATTTACCAACCAGAAACTAAACACTAACTCCTATATACCCCCCTATTGTAAATCCCTCTATACTAACCTTCTTATCTACCCTCTATTCAGTATGAAATAAGAAACATTTCACTCCATTTCTCACCTATTTACATATGAACTGCTAACATTCCATAATTGTTATTATCATTATCGGAATGGCAAAGCATTGCCCAACTATTAAATTTTGATTCTTATGTTAAACTCCTTTTGTCTACTCTGCAGACCCGGAAATGTAATGAAACGTTCGTTTGTTGTTATATGTTGTTACCGTATTGATATGTTCTTAGCATTGTACAACCCAAGATGGCAGGATATTCTTGAATAAATTCGGTTTGCACAAACAAACAAAAAAGAAGATAATAACATTTATGATCAAGTTCATTCATTTTCTTGTACATTATTTCTGCAGGCACTCTTGAGTGTAAGAAATGTGAAAAATCTGGAGCCTGCCCTGTCAGCATTCCCTGTGTTCAGATTTTTGTGCAAGGCAAATTTGGATCAAAAACCCATCAGACCTGGTTAGTAAATGATGAAGACTATGATGAGGTAGGAATTAATTGCTTTATTTTTTAGTATTAGTCCGGTTCCTTGTGCAATTCTGTAAGGTTTTGATGGAGAAAGTGAAAACTATACATTTTCGGAAACATCAGGACCCATATAGATTATGAAAATCAATGGTATCCAAAACGTGTCGGCCATCTTGGCCGCCATATTGGACAATCCAAGATGGCCTCCATTCCAAACCTATGTTAAATGAAGATTCAATCTAGGCTGATTCGATAAGAGATGTTAGTGGTTAGCCATTTGACGCTAGGTGGCAGGTGGTGATGGGTTCAAGAAAGATCAGTGACCATAAGTGACCATAGCCAAACCGCTTGCCAAACCTAGTTTGATGGAAAGTTATCTTAGTTTCCAAACAAACTTGCATGAACCATTGCAAAGATTAAGGATAGAGAACAAAATGTTCTCATGGATTATCGAAATACCAACCTATAAATAGCCAGACATAGACTTACAGACATATCATTTCCAACTGAATTTTGGTATCATATCTTGTCATCTTGAACAACAAATGTAAAACTAGGCCCACGACATGGGTTTTGAGGAAAGAGATTAATTTAAGGTACTACTACTACTACTACTACTACTAATAATAATAATATTGTATTGGCCTTAAATGAATAGAAAACAAAATGTTCAATGGCTTCATGTAATTTCAGAAAGAGATCCCGCAGACAAATAAGAATTAACTTTAATAATAAAATGAATGCCATGAACATTAGGTATATGGATTTGCAGGGGTCTGGAATAAGCTTTGGAGCAATATCCATATCGTGGACGAGTGGACTGATGGAGGTACTTGTCCACCGGTTGATACAATTGTAGATGTGAAAATAACAACTTAAATGTTTACAAAACGTAACCTTTTATTTTTACATATGAAGAAAACATTACGTGGGTGTGGCTAGTGTGATTAACCCAAGTTATGATCAGAATTAACTCACTATTTAGAATTAATAATATTCCGGTATGACCTGACTAGCCTCCTCATTATTCTGAAATTGATATGATCGACGTGATAAAGCTGACGATATTGGAATTAATTTGGTTTGAATCTGCCAAAAATCCAAAGAGCTAGGAAGGAAGAGATAAAGAAAGTGTATTTTATCAGGGGAAAAGATGCGGAATAGTCCCCCTAAAAATGTAAGAACCGATAATGACAGGGACTCTCTTATTATAAACGTGAAAGAGTGGGTAATGGGTAGGTATGTACATTTTTTTCCACCCACACTACCACCCACACTACACTACTACTTCCAGTCCACCCACAGTGGTACTTGCCCACCAGACTCTCGAGGGGTAAACCCCTGTAAAAACATATACAAGTAATATTAGTGCTCTGTTGACACGCAAATTTTATGAATACATTTGAGAAATTTCGTGGAGGATGAAAGTTTGTGCCAATAATTTGGGTTATACATTTTTTTTCATTGAGTTTTTACTCTAATAGTCCATTCTTTATTTTTTACTTATCATTTTTTACTTGTTATTTTTTTAACAGTATGATATAGACAAACTAGTAACACAGCGTAGAATCACCTAAAACAATTGAGAAAGGATATATGAATTAAGACATATTTTACAGATTTCAAGCTACCTACTACTGTACTGTTGGATGTGTATGTGTCAGATTTTCAGAAAATGTACAATTGACAGCGGTACACATTAAATTTTAGTAAATTCTACAAAATTAGGCTGCGATCTGGTCAATACTAGGTAAATTTGAGAATATTCGCCATTGCAGTGATTCTAGCAATCTGTTTGGGTAGGTTGAATGGCATTTTGAACTTTATTTTCGTCTGAAATTTGGGGTTTCTGAGAAGATTGGCGAAGTTGAATCGTACATTTTCTGAAAATCTGACCCATGCAATAACAGTGTTCAAATGTCAAAAATAGTTAGTATACATCAGTAAATTTCTATGATTGCAGCAGAAACTGTGTTTTGTGAGGACATGGAAGTCATGCCAGGATGCACTGGATAGGGTGCAGGAGGAGAAGGAGGAGTACAAGGTAGGCAAGACATATGACTGCGCCTGGAAAGACCCCTGGGTTATCCCTGGCCATCAACTCCAGCTTTGGGGCTTCATTAGTCCAGGTCTCTTTGGGCTGTTTACTTTGGTGTCCTTAATCATGCTCATTACAGCCTATTGCATGTGTGGTACTGGCTACTTGTGTAAACAGCGGCCACCACAGGACATCGTTGAGGAAGCACAGCGGAGAGATGCAGCAAGAGGAGTTGGAGTCAACCAACCACCTCCTCCACCCGGTCTTGCTGTTGTGGCACCATACCCTGCACCAGCTGGGAAGGCATTCCAACCACCAGCCTATGGAAATGTGAACCAGGGAGTTACATATGGACATGTGAATCCTGCTTTTCAGACAGATTATGGACCTGGATTTTCTGCAGGTGCTCCTACTAGTCCAGCTGCTCCACCTCCATATTCTAGTGTGGTAGCACAGCCCATGAGGTATGAGAGTGATGGCATCACTCCAGTGGCTCCAGCCTATCATGGCTGAATCATGGTGAAGGATACAGGGCAGTAAAGGGCATCATCAACCCCCTTGAACCTGAAAATGTTTTAGTACAGATGTGAACACAAGTTCTCAAAATTTGTCACCAGAATCAAATCTTGAATAAATAACTGACTGGATAATCATGGACATCAAAAGGCATCGATTTTCATATTAATATTTTCAGAGATGAATTACGGCTAAGCAAAGTGTCTTTCGTTGCCAACCAAGTGTGTAAAGTTTACACATTATATTCAATCAATGCATTTATCTGTGATAAGTAACTACCCACAATAGTATATACAATGCATGTTTACTTTACTCACTGTTACAGAATACAAAGCCAATTGTACATAATTAATAGATTGTTCCTCTATAAAATATGTTCTTAACTTTGTATCTGCTGATTGAACAGAGATGGTTGAAGTATTTTAGTCCCCCAAAGGCATAAGTATTATATTTCAATGAATTATCTTCCTAAATCAAAACATTTCAATGAAGTATTTGCATGGTAATGAGTTTCGTTATTTTAGATTATAATGATGTAGTTGTAGATATTGATTGTATATATAACAACTGTCTAACAATCTGTATGAACTTATATGTATCTATTGTGTACATGTATCTGGTACATGTATGCATTTATGCATTTACTGGTGTACTATTCCTTTGAATTACTTACTTTCAATGCAATACTTACTTACTTTCAATAGAAGAACTACCATGTGGTTGTCTTGCTTCAGCATTTCGAAAATTGCAGTAAATGCTGAACATTGTTGGAAAGACATCTTTTGTTTCAAATTTTATATTGGAACTGGATAGAATATTCAAAATATTCTGTTGTCATCAACTCTCTTAGCATAGGAACAATGACAATACGCATGAAAAGAGAGTCTGCAACTATTCTACGCCTTCAATCCTAAATCCATTTTAGGACTCAGTGGAAGACCTACTCTGTAGAATTGTACGCCCCTTTCATGATTCTGTAACTGTTGATGAAACATGAATAAAAATTCAATATATATAAATCTATATTTATCTGTAAAGATGAGTTTTCCCCATCACATTGGAATTACAATTGATCAATATATTTAAACTATGAAAAGCATTGATAATTTTACAATATAATGATTATGTGACGTTACCAAGTATTATACCCAATGATATATATGTACATTGCAGGGAGACTGTTTGATCTGATTCTCATCATTTTGACTAATGTAAATAAAAGAGATCTAAGGACACCAAAAGAGTGCTGAAAGTTTATTTTTCTATTTTATCAACTCACTTGAATTTTGTTTCAAACACCACATTTTGAGCTAATAATTTCAATCAAAAAACATATTTTTCTAATTTTTACTAAATGTGGGAACATTACTCACAATGGAATAACGTAATAAAACTAGGAAATTTTTCATTGATGTTTATCCTGCATGTGACAATGCTAGTGCCTTATCATGGCGTATAGCATGGATTGGGGAATCATTGGTGTGTATAAACATGCACAAGATATGTTTAGAGAGTCTGCACAATGAAATACACATTACTGCTTTGCCGAGTTGTTAACCTGCCTGCAATCTGTCTGATAAAAATCCTTTGCAAACTATGCTTGTTCATTCCCTTACTATTCATTTAGAATGTACACAGTTGTTATAACAGTTTTATTTCAGCCATGAACCTGTACAAATTATGAAGTAATATATAGGCAGGAGGACAAGGGTTTCATACTCTGTGATAGACACTGGTCTTCTGGGTGTAGCGTAACATAAAGGTGTTATAAATATAGACAGTTCTTTAGTACCATATGAGCTTTACTCCGATTCACAGATGTTTCTGACGATTGATGTCTGACCAAATAAAACAGTTACTCTGAGGTAGAAGCCATTATGGTAATACAGTTTACTTGGTGTAGACAGTTCATTCAGGGAGGTTTTTTTAGTTGTTTTTTTGCATGCTTGTGAGAGATTGATTCGTAATTTCTTTGTATCTTTGTACAAACTTATATATATATATGTGTTACACATGACCTGTGTTACACATGATCGTGTTTTTGCCCGATTTTGTTGAACTTGAACGAATATACAAATATTGATGTTTAAAATCATCTTTCTGATATATTACTAAGTAATACCCAACATTGTTCTGTTAAAGCACGACGCTATATCTATGCCTTTAAAAGAATGTTTTTAACTTTGTTTTTCTGTCACTGCTTAGGCATAACCGTGCAGGTTAGGCTGTTGTTCGCTTTGCTATTATATATCTGCCTCAAAATTGACGGTTAGTTCTATGATGTATGTTAAATATTGTCACTAAGTATTCACTCTCGTTTTTATTCTTTGTATTCTTTTGATTATATCTTTACTCAACTAACTACTTCTGCAATGTCAACTCGCGGAGTAAGCCTTTAAATATAACAAATGTAGTAAGTTCTTTTGTAACATCAGGCAATTCTGAGAATAGCACCTACGATGTAATGTCCCTAGTCCTAAATAACAATATTTTTCAAATCAAATCAAAATCATGTATGTACAGAGGGAGTAGAAACGAGTGGCATATAGTTGAAAGTAATGCCAATACTACTACTAGCACCAACAATCTATAAGTGCATCACTAGTATGCTCTTCCTGGTAAAGGGCAATCAAACTACCTGGGCTGTATGTGGTACTATTGCTGACAACAGTCCTGTAGTGTCACCTGGCATGAAGTGAGTAAACTATATACCTGTTGCGCATCTGGTGCTTCAGTGCATCGAGTGCAGTTTATCTGCTATTATCCTGAATACATTTTGGTGGTACAAGGATTGCATTGATATCATTTTCTAGGTCTGAAGGTAGACAAAGTGGTTGGGATTCCAATAGGGGAGTTGCATTTCTCACTGCGCATGTCTGTCACAGTGCATCCTGGGACGGATTCAGTTCAGGTCTGACATACCAATACTCGGCAACATTTTTATTGCAAATTGCAAATTGCAAACATGTTTTTTTCAATATTACAGCTTTAATAACTGATCAATGAAAACCAAATGCATGATGGGAAAGATTGGGACTTGTGTCCTGGAAACATGTATAACACATGGATATTGATATCAGAGCATTGATATATATTCCATGCTGAACATGGCATGTTTTCTATAGAGTTTATACTGTACCATTAGTCCCATAATTCCATGCGAATCATGATTCAAAATGGCGGCTATGCAAATCCCCTATTGGCTGGTGTCTGAAAATACATAACCTGGAGCACACTGAGGGAACTTCATTAAAGCTGATGTTTCTTTCCCTCTGCTGTCGTTGTGGTTGCATTCTACAGTGCATTCTCTATCCAATAATTATAATAATTATTATTATAAACACCGCTGGCAAAGCCAAAACCAAAGGCAAAACGCATCGGGTCGCGAAATAAAATGCTGAAGCAGTAATCACAACGAGTTGCTTTCAGTTGAGTTGACTTCCATCTTCAATACTAATTATAATAGCAGTTGAAGAAGTAGAGTCAACTCTATAAAAAAAACCTGATCAAGGTGTAATGACACCGAAACGATGGTTCTACTTTCGTAAATAAATACTATTGTAAATAAATAGAGCAACCGTAAAAATCATGATTTGCAGATTTGATGTTATTTTCCGTCATAAAATTTATTTAGCGACCCCTTACGCATTTCACCTATGTATGTGTAGCTTCATCACAGGGTTATGAGGGATAATGTTAAAAAAAGAGCAAAATAGCAATATATGATAATGATTAGGGAATTGTTCTCTTGAATAATTCTCAGTCATTATGGCGGGAGAACGATTTTCACTCGACCTCACGTCACACCGCTACGTCACACAAACTGTCACGTTCATCCAGACGTCCTCTCACGCCTCCATATTCCCATCGTCAACAGGGAAAAAATTTTGTTCCGGATTCCGTGGGTGGCAGAAGGTAACTCACTCCCGGGACAAGGTTTTCAATAGGCGTACAACATGCCTTGTCGAAAGGGTGCAAAGAAGCCAGTCACTACTCCTACCAGGAAGGCTTCGACTAGGAAGGCGAAAGACAACACGCCCGAAGGTCCAAATCCCACTCACAAGACAATGGCTGACAATCCTCCGCCAAAGGCGCCTGCCAAGAAGAAGAAGGATACGCTTCCTCCGCCGGCTGCGCCTGAACTTCCCAGCAACCTCAGTTTCTTGGAAGGATACATTAACAAGGGTGTCTTTGACGGATACTTGAAGAAAATGTGTGACTCCGTCAGGGCTGAAGCAAGAACTGCGACTATCGCTGAGTTTGGTCGGGGCCAGCCGCAGGCAATGGGTAGCACCCAGAGCCTCCCCGGCAAGGCGTCAGTCAAAGCTCCTGCAAGCCACGAGTCCACGAAGGTTCCCGCCAAGAAGCGCCGCAAGTTGGGCGGACGTAAACATGGTCATCGCACGCCCTCATCCCCGTCCGGGTCCTCGTCCTCCTCGTCCTCGTCCTCCTCGTCAACTTCATCACCCTCCTCTGCATCTTCTACTGAGGAAGAGGTGATATTTAGGTCGTCTAGAAAAAGAGGGAAGAAGCGAAAATTCAAGACTTCGGCCGAGGCTCGTCACCCATTCAGGGAGGAGGCAGCAGTCTCCTCCTCGTCCTCCGAGGACGAGATGCCGACGCCTACCCATCTAAAGAGGCTCTATAAGCATACAGATAGTGTCACCAAGGCATTATCAAGACAGCACGCAACTATGGGAAAGAAAAAAGGTAAGAAGAAAGAACTACTTACGCCCGAACTCATGCTTCCTCCTGACATGGCGGCCAGGGTGAAGGAGGAGAAGAGGGACCTTTCTTTCGCCGAATACGCCTGTGGCCTGGCGCTTATGTTGTGTTCATCTATACCTGACAGATCTAAATCAAAGGCCATGGCACTCCACTTGTCCCAGCTAGCTCAGGATACTGCCTCACATGGCTGGGACAGGCCCAAGGTGTGGTCACAAACCGTCGTCGACTATATCCTTGACGGATCACTCAGCTGGTCTGACGCCAATGAGATCCAGCAGCACCGCACACGCCTCAGCTGGTTGCCACGCAAGCCCACTGCAAAGAAATCAGGTGTACATATACCGTGTGCTAAATTCAATTCTGACGAGTGTTATAACCAGTTTTCCCACACCGAGGGTGCGGTGACCCTCGTTCATTGTTGCGGATACTGCTTTTTCGCAACAAAGAATAGAGAGTTGAGTCACACAGCAAGGGCGTGTAATAATCGTAAGAACAACACGCCAAAAGAGGGTGCCTACAATAACAACGACAGGTCCGGGTTTAAGAAGAACCAATGGGGGAAAAGTAGGTCAACCAACGAACACGTTGGCACCGATAATGCAGCCGATTCTAAGTCAAAAAACTCGGTTTGAAGGGGCAGGACGATACACTTAACCCTTGCCTCTCCACTGTTAGTGTTTCTCCGAAAGTATTTGAATCGGTTTCATGTTCTGTTATACCTATATTCCCGGATATTTCTTCTACCCACCTTGCTCGTGCATCTCCACTTATCTTCTCTAGTTCTCAGGAAGTAAACAAACTGGGTGCGCATGCGCACAATTCGCATCCGCCTAGAATCCAAGATGGTGGTCATCGAACAGATTTCGCCACTTTGACAAATGAAGTTCATCATATATTCCACGATTCAGATCGGAATAAGTGTAATCAGACCTACTGCGAAGGAAAATATGTCGTTCCTCGCCATCACAGCTCGAATGGAAGCCTCCATTCTAACGACAATCCATGTAAACAACCAGAGAAGGCCATCGACGCATCGGTTCTCGATGTACAGCCACCGTCACAATCCTCGGAGCTTCTGTCGACACGCCCCCCTCAGGTATTTACAAATCATGACAGCCGTCCCAATGTCGGCAATGTGACTAACAATTCTAACCCACACGATAATATTATTGAAAGTGTCCCTGGTGATGGCCACGCCAACCAGATGTATGATATGTGTTGTGATCCAGTTGGTGATAGTGAATATTGTGTTATCGATTCGATCGGTCATAGTGAGGTGGGCGTCAATGCCAATTTTGATCGATATGAAGAATGGCCTACACCTATCTCCAGTGTCTCTAGCAATTTATCCGACATTTTTAATAAAGTTAAAAGAAGTGGTGTCCCAAATTGGAGGGGGGCCAGGATCCCTCTCCCTTCTAACTTGAACATAGAGGCGTGGACAAGCCTTGCTACGGGTCATCCTGACGATGACATGGTCCTCAGTGGCGTAGTGTTCGGGTTCCCTATGCAATATACCGGGGGACCCATGCGCGGAACTGAGACCCAAACAAACCATCCGTCAGGCACAGCTTACAAGGATAGTGTTAACTCCTATATTCAGGTAGAAGCAAGCCTGGGGGCCCTCGCTGGCCCATATTATACGCCACCTTTTGTACCATGGACAAAGGTGAGCCCTCTAATGACCAGACCCAAATCAGATGGTTCTCGTAGAATTATAGTCGATTTGTCATACCCTGACGGGGGCGTGAATAGATATATTCGAAAGAACTCATACAATGGTGTCATAACTCATCACAACCTACCAACCATAACAATGGCTCTTGATATTATACAGGGAATTAATTCACCACAGTGCTAAATGGCCGTGATCGACCTCAAGAGGGCCTATAGACACTTCATGGTATGTCCACTTGACTGGCCCCTCCAGGGCGTACAACATGAAGGTTTATTCTACTTCGACAAAGCTATGCCATTTGGAGCCAGGATATCTTCCCTGATTATGCAAAGAGCAGCCATGTTTATAGTCAGAGCCCTCCGTCAGAAAGGAGCCTCACCACTTATGTATTTGGATGACCTCCTACTCATCGCCAAGGATGAGGATACTGTCCGTCAGCATTATGATCTTGCTGTCGACATTATTAATTCTCTCGGCCTGACGGTGGCTGACAAGAAACTACAGCCCCCCTCACAAAGAATTACCTGGTTGGGCGTGGATTTCGACACAAAACAAAATATCATCTCAATAACAAAGATTAAGCTTGACGAGATTTACAAGTGTTTGGCTGACGCCAAGCTCAAATCTTTCCTATCAACGAAGCAAATGCAGCAGGTAGTCGGGCGTGTGTCGTGCAGGTAGTGTGGCCCACCTTGGCAAGGTCGTCCAACCGGCCAGATTATTTATGCACAGGCTTCTGGCTGCTTTACGAGCAGCTAAAGGAGGGAGGATTTATATAAACGAACACGTCAGGCTGGACCTATCCTGGTTTACAAACTTTCTTCCGGAATATAACGGTAGAACAATCATCCCTACAGCAGAGGTCGGCCGTCAGATCTGGGCTGACGCATGCATGGTTGGCTCAGGTGCAACTGACGGCGATGACTGCTATGCTTACATCTTCACTGACGAGGATAAACAATCCAGGAGCATAAATCACCTCGAGGCCCTTAATTGTGTTGCTGCGGTCAGGAGATTTGTAAAGAAATCTGACACAGGCAAGATAGTTGTTGTCCACTGCGACAATACGGCCACAATCGATACATTCAAAGGTGGGAGAGCGAGAGATCCTACCCTGGCGGCGTGTGCCCGTGCATTATGGTACGTCCCGGGCGTGTATATGGAGATCCCAGACGCTCTCTCTCGTGCTGCCTTGTCAGAGAAGCATAGAGTTCAGGCCCATAACATTGTCGTCAAAAACCATCTTACAAGTGTCGACATTAATCCTGAATATTTCTCTTTGTCTAATTTCTACTAGGTAATTCAATGGCGGCCAGGCTAGCGAGAGCAGCTCAACAGAGGCAACGTTCTGCTCTTCGTCCAGGTACGGTCAAGAATAGGGACTCTGCGGCCACACTATTCCTGGCGTTCTGTTCTCACCTTCATATCAACTACAAAAGACCGTCACCACGCCACATTTGCTGGTTTGCTGAATACCTGCGACTTAACGGTTCTGCTCCTCCCACAATTGCCAACTCTCTCAGCCTCCTCCGCTCATTCTATAAGGCTTCCAACCTCGACGTCAAACCATTCAACGATACTAGAGTTGCCAACGCCATCAGAGGAATACAGCTCACTGTACGTCATATTCCCTCTCCTAAGCTGCCAGTGACGCCAGAAATCGTTGCGGCGTGCTTATCGGCCGCGGCCTCTCATCCCTATCCAACTCATATATCTCTAGCTATAATCCTGATGTTTGAGGCGTTCTTGCGTCAGTCGAACCTGGCCCCTAGATCCGTCAGCCAGTTTGATTCATCAAGACATCTCACATTTGGTGACATAAGAGTCACTCATGATAGGCTTCTCACAGTCATCTCACTGCTCAGACTCAGCAATGTATTCTGCCCAGTTCAAGCATTTCACGCCCACCGTTTGGCATCAAGAAGGACGAGGATGGAGGATCCCCTCTTTACCTTCTATGATGGAAATACGATGACCACTACCTTCTTTGCTAGACAGTGGCGTGAACTGCTCACCATCGTGGGTGCTGACCCGTCAGCAAATTCTTTACATTCCCTCCGTCGAGGTGGGGCCTATTTTGCTTTCCACACCAAAGGGGCCTCTATCCAAGACGTCAAATCTCATGGAACCTGGCGTACTGACGCAGTCTCGTCTTATCTGACGCCCACGCCATCACAAACTACCTCCGTGCATAGAGCCTTTCTCCAACTATGACGCAGGTTTGGGACTTGTTCAGACGTGTACGACAAACTCAACAGACATTGACTATTCCTGAAAGTGATCGATATATATTAAAAAATCAATGCTTTCCCCACTACGAAAATAAAACAACTTAATTAAAATCTGTGTTTTCCGTCTTATAATGATTAGGGAATTGTTCTCTTGAATAATTCTCAGTCATTATGGCGGGAGAACGATTTTCACTCGACCTCACGCCACACCGCTACGTCACACAAACTGTCACATTCATCCAAGACGTCCTCTCACGCCTCCATATTCCCATCGTCAACAGGGAAAAAATTTTGTTCCCGCCCACCTCCCTAAAAAACTATCATAGATGAAGGAACATTGTTCAGACGTGTACGACAAACTCAACAGACATTGACTATTCCTGAAAGTGATCGATATATATTAAAAAATCAATGCTTTCCCCACTACGAAAATAAAACAACTTAATTAAAATCTGTGTTTTCCGTCTTATAATGATAATAATATAAGTAAGCAGATGGTAATTAGTTTGATATTGTGAACATACAGAGTTGGCAGTGTCAATTGATTGTTTATCTGGTTAATTTAGTGTAATTTTTAAAAATTGGTAATTCTTCCAAGAAAAACCATGGGAATTTGTTGTGGATCAAATTAAAAAAAATATGCTAACAAATGGACCTAGTCAGAGGAGGATCTCTATAGGTTGTACCACCTAGGTTCTTTATAATAATTAATAAATGACAATAACTATCAAAGCTTATATTAGGGGCAATAAGCATGCGGTCTGGTGGGGGCCAGTAGCGGTCATATTGATCTGTATCTCTATTATTTTTATTTATACAAAAAATAGGCAAATCTTTTGATAAGTTTATCATAAAGACTTGTGCAGATACTCGCAGGAAAGGACTTTTTATTCTTAATCAAATATTGTACAAATTAATAAGTATGGATCAGTATGAATCTGGAAATTCAGTCCTTAAGATAATCCTAAATGTGAGGGACCAATGTTCGTTCTTAAAAGGTTCCAAATACGTACTAATTAATGACCAATTAGCACATGCGTGCTAATTGATTGTCCAAATAATAATGTTAGAGATGATTATTGTTTGTTTAATGATAATTGATATCCAACTATCATTGCTATGCTAATTAATGAAGGAATAACACGGAATGATATGGTTCCTGACTTGATCTTAAGATCGCCCAAAGGTAACTAACTTTATTTCTGGTTTCAACACACCTGTCAGGTGTACACCTCATTTGCATAACAAGCCGTGCCCGGCTGTTCCGCCTATTGTCTCATGGGGAGGCCCAGGCGTTACGTAACCTTACGTAACAAAATGTTTAGTACAAATGTATTTATATTGGTTGCTATGGCAATGAATTTATTGAAAGATTCTTTTCAAGAATGGACCTACTTGTTGCCCCATAATAGAGTAACACCCAGCTTAGCAGAGCATTCATGGATGACCTGTTACCTGTCACTTATAGAATCTGCATACATATATCTGGGTATGATATATTACAGTAATATTCCCTTCAAATCATAACAAAATGTGGCATCAAGTAGTTGGCGGAGGTGCGGCTAAAAGGCCTTACTGAAAGTCTTGTGACTTTTTAATGCTGACTCAGGTAAATCTAATAAGCACGTGAGAACTCTATTTTGCAAAATACTTGGCCTCTTGCCAACTGTTACGTCAATGGTTACTACTTATAGATCTCCTTTTGCAGGGACACTTCGTCAAAAGTCTTCATGCATGGCCGTGTTCAGAGTCAGACAGTTCTTATACCAGCTATAGATAGATATATATCAACCAACAGAACTACTGTAATTGATGTTTGATTTTTTATATATGTTGTATCCTTCCTGGCCTACCAGTGCATTGCTGGTGCATAATCCCGAGGTGAAGCGCGAGTGCACCAGCACTGGAACCGTCCAAGGGAGATACTATGATAATTACGATATATTATATAGGTAATAGTGAGACAAACTAGCTACACAATCTAAGAACAAATCCATATAACATTTTAGTCATACTGAAATCCTCACTAAAATTATTTGATAGTTTACAGGGTAAATCCGACTTCCGATTTGGATTTAATAATGATAAAAGAAATCTGAAATATTTAGGTAGTAATTGGGTGATTCAATCTATAGCTTACATCTATATCACGTGCGTATATGTTAATGAATTGGAAGTAAGGTGGGGTTAGTGATAAATAACGACCAGCAGCAAGCTCAATCAACAACTCAGCGCCAGTAAAGGTAAGAGGCAATGTTTCAGCTTTTATATAGTGGTAGAAGGTTAGCTATACTATATAGGGGTCCGTATGGGGGTCGTTATTTAGTTGGTATCGCCACTTCATGTGTGATTCTGCTATAATGTGGACTGGTATGTGTGGTATTCCGAGATATAACATGTATTCAAGAAATAAGACGGCTGAAGACCAATTCTATATTATATATATCCAGGTTCAAAATATGGGTCAGGTCATTACAGTCTAGGCCCGAAGATGAGAGAGTCCCTTCAAACAGAGGGAAGGCCTCTCGCCCTAAACCTCAAAGGGCCATTATAATTCCATTCAGAACGCCTAGTCCTAGGCCAGGAAACCGATTAGCGCAATAGGCATCCAATCACTGACATACCATTCTAATCTGTGGATTTGGGCCTAGACTGATCAGAAATGTACAATCACCTTCACCAATCCTCACAAATAACCCCTATTTAAGACTAAAATGAGGCTGAATCAGTTAGATATACAGAGATACCTCAGGTATACCTAGTATTGATCATCATTTTTCAGACTAATTTGGCAATATTTCCTAAATGTGTAGAGTTGGCGATAGTGAATCTGACCCATATGGGTCAGATTTTCAGAAAATGCACAATTCAACTTTGCCAATCTTCTCAAATAACCCAAATTTCAGACGAAAACAAACTTAAAAATACAGTTTAACCTAACCTAAGAGATTGCTAGAATCAATGCAATGCCGAATATATTCGAATTTACCATAGTATTGTGCATTATATATGCATACATAATATGGATTGGCATGCAAACTCTTAATTGCCATCGCTGGGGGGATATGAAGTGTAAAGACTAGAGCTACAACTTCATTTCAATGCTATGAAATACAAGGCTATTTTTGATAAAATAGCTGGAGGAATAACATCAAAATACATGCTGGGGTGTAAATCCATATCAAAGGGAAGACATTGGAAGTCAAAACAACGATTAAAAGAATAAGAGTGATTAATCCTCTGGGTGTTCGTAATCACTTCTGGGTGTTTGTGATCATGTGAAAATTAATTCAAATGTCACAAGTCGCGAGAAATGAATTTTGAGATATCACCCTATTTGAAAAGATGAGATCAAGCCGATTCCAATGAAGAGATCTATTGAATAAAACACTTATCATATATCAATTTTGCGACTTGTGACTCATTTTCCCTTTAACACATCACACAGTGGAAAAGCAGCACCCATTCTGCACCTGTAGTCTAGCCTTTAGAGTTTATTGACGTCACATGATTATATAACAGTATGTTTATCCACGTCACTGTCAAATATTGTGTTAATGACTAGCTACGACTTTCTCCGACTCACTTGTGCAAATAAATCCCTGTGCCATTACATCCGTATCAAGGGCTCTATTATATATATATATGGGTCAGATTTTCAGAAAATGTACAATTGGCATGCCAATCCATATTATGTATGCATATATAATGCACAATGGGACCGATCAATAGTCAGTCTGGCACACAACCCCCCACCCCACCCCCACACACACTATCCCCCTACCCCACCTCATGCACTCATACCTGTTGCTCTAGAATTACACCTATAGTATAGAGATAACTAAGACTACGGCATTCAACTCATCACAGTGTCAGAATCTGAATACTCTTTTTATATTAGTTACCACAGAGACAGGTAAGCTAAACAGATTTCTGCAACATACAGTTGGGTCAGATTTTCAGAAAATGTACAATTGGCAGCTGTACACATTTAGTAAATTCTGCTAAATTAGGCTGCAAGTTGGTCAATACTAGGTAAATTCGAGTATATTTGGCATTGCATTGATTCTAGCAATCTCTTAGGTTAGGTTAAACTGTATTTTTAAGTTTATTTTCGTCTGAAATTTGGGTTATTTGAGAAGATTTGCAAAGTTGAATTGTGCATTTTCTGAAAATCTGACCCATATATAGTCTGGTTATATTTCCTGTGTATACATATATTACCTTTTGTTAATTATTATAGGATCAATGGCCGACAGTGCGGGGATGCTGTTGCACTGTTTTGGTTTGCCTCGGGGTTATTTACAAACAGTGCACCAGCAGGCCCGAAATGGAGGTTATTAATCCTTGTAATCTCTGCCTTTGGTGGTTATATCGCCGCCAACTAAATCGAACAAAAACTATTTTTGTCAGATCCTTTCATTGATCCTTAGCATATGGTAGAATAGAAAAGGTATATATATCGCTGAAAACGAAGAAAAATAGGCATTTCCTCACAAATCCATGGCGTTTTCTCGAAATTTCATTTTCTTTATTTTTCTGTTCTATAGTGGTAATTTTGGATTCTATTCGGGGCGGTGCCATCCTACCATTTTCAATTTGATCAAAGATTCCCTGAGGTAAAACAGATAGAAGAGAGCCATATTGAAAATTATGGGACTCTAGTATAAACCAAAATAGTTAAATACTTTGGAAGGTCACATCAGTCAGAATGTTGGGAAGGTAAAAGTGTTTGATAGATTGATATTGTTTATTTCCAGATCAAACAGTTACAATAGAAAGAATAATAATACATGTCTGGAGATAGGTGCTCGCCTCTGTGCTAATCATAGCATTTCCAGAGAGTCCTGTTACACTAAATAAATTATACATTGTATAATACATGTTACATCAGTGACCATTGGTAGTTAATTTAATTGTTGTACAGTGGGTAATCATAGTTATACTAAGTTATACCAAGTATAGATATAACAGATTCTGTTAAATTAGTGTCTCGCAGGGGTACAAATTGCCCTTTTATTAGCAATATTTCTGGGCGGACAATTACTAGTAAAGTAGCTAAATATCCTCCATAGGATGACCTTAATTAGAAACACAAAGATATTCTTAATTAACTGTGTTGAAATGACTTCAATGATTTCAAGTTTGCGACTGATTTTCCTATAACACATCACATACGGCTAGAAAATTAGTTTAGTGCTCTGAGCGTTATTATATCATGGTAGTGAATTGTACAAACTTGGCAATCCTTTTTGATCCCTGCCACCTTGGGTCATGTTACTTGCTGATACTCATTGTTGTACTTACAGCTTTCATGACCTCCCACCTCCCTCCCTCGCCCCTCCCTCCTCAAACACACTTTCATGCCTTCACACCCGTCACTTATAAATGGCAAAGTCATGAATAAATTACTAGCGCTGGAACTACGTTTACCTGAGCTTTTACTTAATACCTTTAGTTCCTCCAACCTTTAACTGGCATTATGAATGATTTGCCTGTGGGTATTAATTGTCTTGAGTCTTCATTGTTATTTATTCGAGTTCGTTTGATCAGTATTGTCCCAGTTTATTGCTATGAATAGGTTATACCTTATCTTTATTTGATTAGGCCTACTTTTATAGTATACTTCTATCTATGTGTATATTGGGTAGTAACCCCCCCTCCCTCCCCCCCCCCCCCGCACGTTATGTGACGGGCCTGCGTGCCTGGTCACGGGGGTGATCACCGCAAGCCACATTGTACTGGAACATCACCTTACTTGTACTTGTTTGGTTTTTTATATTTTCTTTTTGACAGATTTAAATTCAAGCCTTTATTATACGTCCATCCCTCTTGAGGGGTGCAACAAGTGGGGTGCAATAAAGATATCCATATAGTATGCATACTATGAAAATTTAGTTGTCTAAAAAGAGCTCCATCTCCGCAAAGCATGTCAACAAAGTGAAAGCTGTGCGAACCCCCAAAATCGGTAATGCACCGGTGATTCTAGTACTATGATTATAAAAATACATAATACGAACACACCTTTGAATAGAGAATTGAATTCTCTATCAAATGATATAAGTTTTATTAATGTAGCTTAAGAAATGGCCGCGATATGAACTTCTTTAATATTTTTCCAGTAATATCTGATGACATAATTATCAAATTTTATGCACATATAATAAATACAAAATAGAACTCGCCGTCGTAATCGAAAATTTATTGGACTTGATTTGTTCGGCATTGTGCTTACACGGACGAATCTCGTCCAATAAATTTTCAATTACTGCCAGCTTGTTCCATTCTCTCTATTTATTAGCCATTTTTTAATTTTACAAAATCTATTATTTTGCTGACAATTCAATGATTCTGGATGTCTTTGACCAGACGTTATTCTTCCACAAACTCCCTATAATATAACATTATCAAATATCCTGAAACGATTTACAAACAATGTTAATGTAAATTTTCTTTACTAAACAGTCTACTTAGAATTAACTTGGTTCCAATGAATCACACCACCATTGCAAGGGTAAATGCATGGATTATTGTATGCTAAGCCAAAGTATGTGTACATAACCTTTTTTGAGGTTATATTCATTTTTTTATACAATTATGCCAAACATTTAAAGTCAAATAAAGTCAAGTGGTGATACCACCATACATATACATCTCATCTCACCCCTCTTCATAGAGAAACTGTACCCAACCTACTAAAATTATTGACCATGCCTAATTTTGCTTTAATAAAGTGATTTAATGAAAGCAGGAACACAAGGCTTCCTAGCCAGAAGAGGTATATGTCTCTTGTTTAAAACAAGAATTCTTAAGAGATAGTAATTTTTCAGCTACTATAAACCTACCTATAGGGAGACTAGGAAGACCTGTGTAATCACAGATAGTTCTGTAACTTTTATTATTCGATTTATTCTTTGTCCCTTTTTCCGTACTTATTAAAATATAGATGTACAACTGGAACTAAAACTATTACATACACAACACTCATTTCTTGGTGGGGTGGGGGGATCACTTGAGTTAGTGTAAGGTGGTGTGTGCCCTGTACACCTCCACTCATCCCCATCCCCACCAACCTTTGCAAGCAAGCATTTACCACAGTCTAGGTATACTCCAGCTATAGTATAACAATTCATTACTCACTCAATATTGCAGGTCTCACATGATGCAGTCCCAGCCCCAGCCCTGGAGGCCACCACCGAGGTGGACCCCCACCGCAGAGGCAGTGGCTTCAGAGAGGATCAGAGAGAATGCCAAGAACCGATGTGGAGGATGTTGTGGTAGTTGTGATCCCAAGTACTACCAGAGAAGGTATGCAGGCATTGTAAGTATCATGATGGTCATCGAAATATAAACATGGATTATATTTTATATTTATCAAACCCTTTATCAAGAACCACAGGGTGCAATCCTACACAGTTATGGTGAAATACTACAAAAATTATTATCCAATCACTTTCAGAATCTTTTTTTTTCTTTTTTGAAATATTTTATTTTCGCTGGATTACTTACACTCCCTATATTACTTAACTGAATCTGTTACATTCATGTCAGCTGATATAATTAATATATAAATTCTTTTTAAAGGTATGTATGCAGAAGTAGTTTGTAAAGTAAAATCAATTTATTTTCTCAACACACTAAAAGAGCGATTATCAAAATGACTTTATTTGTGTTATTACTATTTAACCATTACCTTGAAGGTCTTGTGCACTGTTGGTATATAATCTCTGGCTTCGCCTCGGGATTATACAATATCCTCAATCATTAATCTTTTATACTATCCACCAGTGTTTGGTTCACTGACAGCCTATTTGGGGTTAGGTGGTATTAGATCAATAGAATTGCATACAGGTTAACTAATTACTTGGCTAAACGAGCATCAACACTAGGCAAGTGGTCAGTAGGAATGAAGGTGTAATATTCTAAGCCAGTGAAACCAAATAGTTAGCTAACTGATTTAATATATAATGCCCTTGATCATTTAAAAAAGAACTTTTTAAAGCCATTTTACTTTTCTCAAACATACTCCCAGTGTATATATAGCTCAGTATGTATGTTGTGGCATATCTCAATCAAGATTGTCTCATATCATATATGTATCTAATTAAATGGTATTGTGTATTATATTGGATATCATTCATCATTTGTTTCTTTTTCTTCACAGATTTTTTACTTGTCAATGGGACTAATGCTCGCAGGGGTCATTACACTACTACGGTCCATACAACCTCTAATAGATACTGCTCAAGCCTATAAAGAGCAAGGCGCTTGCACAACATTAAACGTCACTAAAAATGGTGAGAACATCCCATCACTTTTAACAAAGTTCAATTTTATTTTGTATTCTTTTAGCATATTTATACTAAGCAACATGAAATACATAATAGTGAAGGTATCGTCATATACAAAATTAGCATTCATAAACTTCATATTATGGGAAAAGAATAACTGATATTAAGGAAAAATATTCAATATTCGGGAGAAAAATGTGTTCATAATATTCTTGAAATTCTAAATGGACTGCAATATTGGCAATATTTCTATTTGCATTCATATAATAAATAGATTTTAGACCC
The DNA here is from genome assembly GCA_942159475.1 of Sthenelais limicola. Classification (NCBI taxonomy): domain Eukaryota; kingdom Metazoa; phylum Annelida; class Polychaeta; order Phyllodocida; family Sigalionidae; genus Sthenelais; species Sthenelais limicola. The sequence continues at coordinate 25,427,592 of OW804095.1, forward strand.
CACTAAGAGTACACCCTGATGTACCCATATCAGAACAAGCTAAACTCTTATAAGCATTAAGGCCTTTAGAGGTCTTTCCACACCGAACCACCACAGTCATGTTTTTAAAAGGAAGGTATAATTATCATCCCCGTTTTCTGGACAACATCAATAATAGAATTCATTCATCTTCATTTACATGTTTCCTGCAGGCACTCTTAAGTGTGAGGAATGTGAAAAAGCTGGAGTCTGCCCTGTCAACGTCCCCTGCCTTCAGGTTGGAGTGGACATTAATGTTGATTCAAAAACCCACCATACCTACTTACTGGAGGACTATAATGTATGTATATTGTTTATTTCCTGAAAACAGTACATGTATGATAATAGATATATGATAAGTTACACCGGAAATGGGTCCTCTCGCTTCTATGGCAGCCATAGCTCTTCCAGAGGGTCTCTTAGACTAGAGTTTTAATTTACATTTTATAGATATAGTGGTATAAAGTGACTAGTTACCTACTCTATTGCAATGGGATGCGCTAGCTATAACTTTATCAAGGTGGGACCCGTACTATGGGTTTCCTTGTGTAAATGCTTTTTGGACATTGTCCTTGTTTAATTTGGGTTATATATGTTAAGTTTGGTGGATACTAAGATAAAAGAAAGATGGGCTGTGTGTTTGTATAGGTACTCTATCCCATTTTCAGATTTTTCCTTGTTGTATGCTAACCTTAGAAATGAGTTTTGTACAGATTGTAGCCTGTCTAGGTGTTCTTTTCTGTGCCAGGGCATAGAACATGTCACAAAAGTCAAACACAGGGCGTACCATAGTCTTATAGATTAGGATTATGTTTTTACTGGAGAGGGCCTGGTTGATTTTGGCAGTGGCTCTCAGTCTCTGTATTCCCTGTTTTATTTTTGAGGTTAAGTGAGGGTTGAATGTCAGGCTGCTATCAATTTCTAGGCCAAGGTATTATTGTGTGACATGTTCTAATTCAGCGTTGTTGAGGCTTAATGCATTTGTGTTTGATTTTGGTGTACGTAGGGCTATGCTCATGGCTTTGCTTTTTTGTACATTTACTGAGATCTTATTTAGTGTGCACCATTTCCCCACCGCATCCAGGTCTTCTTGGAGTTCTTTGTATAAAGTTTCTCCCCGTGGCTGTGAGTGGAATAGTACTGTGTCATCTGCAAAGAGTTGTATCTCTGACTGTGTGATAACCCTGTGGAGGTCATTTATGTACAGTAGGAATAGGAGAGGCCCCAACACCGTTCCCTGAAGGACTCCATATGTGACTTTGGCCCTGCCGGAGGTAACACCGTTTGCCTGCACTCATTGGTATCTGTTAGTGAGGTAGTCTCTGAACCAATCTATCACTTTTGGTGATAGGTGGAATGATGTTAATTTTCTGAGCAGTATCTCATGGTCTACCGTGTCGAACGCTTTTCAAAAGTCCAGGTAGACCAGGGATACAGGGTCTTTTTTGTTTTTGAATTCATATATATATATATATATATATATATATATATTCAAAGAGTCTTCTGTGTGCTTGTTCTAGTGAGTGACCTGCCCTGAACCCATACTGGAATTTTCTATGCCAACGGCAAATGTTCTATTTGAAAGAATAGCCAAGATTAATGTTAGAAAATCGTCAGGGTGTGAGAAAATTAACTCTAAGATCTACAAGGATGCAGCATCCCAGCTGATCCCACAATTGCTTACTCTCTTCAATACATCGATTGAGACCGGTATATTTCCAAATAAGTGGAATATGAGTATAGTTACAGTAATACCTAAGAAGAATCACCCTACTACAGCCAATGATACAAGGCCTATAAGCCTGATGCATATTTTTGGAAAAATGTTAGAAAAAATTGTAGTGGATAATTTGTACCAATATTTCGAAAAAACAGCATACTCACAGAAGACCAATATGGCTTCAGAGCAGGGAAATCGACTGGGGATGCACTATTCAGACTAATTTATGATATTGATAGAGCAATTAATTCTAATAACTATTTGACCGCCACTTTCATCGATTTCAGTAAAGCCTTTAATAGCGTCCAGCATGACATACTACTGAAAAAAATTGGATAATATTGGAATTACTGATAAATACAGCGCTTGGATAAGCTCTTATCTTGGTAATCGCTCACAATATGTAAAACTAGACAACTTTATGTCAAAACCCCGTAATGTACCGTGTGGGGTCCCCCAGGGGTCAGTGTTAGGGCCATTGCTCTATTTAATATATATGCATTTGAGTTTTCTTCTAGCTGTTCTGATATGTAATCGTTTTTTGCCCTAACCAGCTTCGAGTTCATCCTGTTGTGGATTAACTTGGCATTGTCCCAGTCTGCCTGTTTGTTTGAGCTGCAGGCCTTTTTGAAAGCCTTACCTCTCTCCCCTGCTAAGCGTTGCAGCTCACTCGAATACCATGGGGGTTTTATCCTTGCCTCAGCAATGTGTCTGACAGGGCACATCCTGTCCAGGAAGAAATGTAGAATGAGATACTTTCCCAGCATTCATCTACATTGTTTGCCTGGTTGTAGACCAGTCTTCATTGGTCAGAATTTCACATAATATTTTTGTGTCTAGGTTTTTCCAGTTTCTCGTGACTATTGGTGCTTTCTCATATGAGTTTCTTTCTTTCTTCCTGGTGATAAAGATCGGTAGGTGGTTGCTTGCATTGTTGTTTATTATGCCCAAGTTTTTTTAAGGTTTCCCCTGCCGAAGGCCTTTGGCGCTCATACTGGGAAACCTTATATAGGTTCCAGTTTTTGCTGCCTGTTCTTTGCGCGTCCGCGTCGCCCCCTTATAAGGAAACCCCGACTCCGCCTGTTCCCACCTGAATTTCTAACACACTTGCATAAACATCATGGTGAATTTACGCTCCTGCAAATTGATAAAAATCGCTATTTCCGCTCGAAATAAATTGCCAAAAACATGAAATTCAGAAAGGGCAAGCTTTTCTACCCCTATATATGTGTTTATATCAAGCTCAGTTTATGAATAAGTCTTATATAAGCGAAACATTTCAGTTGGCCTAAACAACAAGATTGCCAAAGTATGGTCTACATTATCAAGTCAGGTTGCAAGAAAATGTACAATTCGCCTGCACCATTCCTCTCAGATTTGAGAAAGAAATCAGGTTCAAAATACAGTTTAACATAACCAAGCAGATTTGTTCAATCAATGTTACACCAAATATACTCCAGATATAGCTAGTATTTGTCATTTTTCAGAGTAAATTAGCAAGATTTACTAAATGTGTAGAGCCGACAATTGTTCATTTTCTGACGACCTGACCCTATTGCCGTATTGGGTTGTGGCAGGCACATCGTGGGGAAATTACGCTCCCGCGAAAGTACTAAAAAAACACTATTTCTATTCGAAATACATTACCAAGATGTTGAAATTCAGAAAGAGCATGCTTTTCTACCCCTATGTATTTAATTTCATCAACATTTCTATTTAAATAAGAAAGATATGAGGGTGACTGTTATGCAACATTAGTAACGCATATTGATGAATGGAGTCCTTGACAACGCTTTTTCCCATGCGGAATGTGTAGGCCTAGAGGAGTGCATGGGGATCAAATGTGGGGGGAAGGGAGGGGTCATTTTAGTCTTGGTAAAGGCCTATATTAGGCCTATAATAAGGTGATTTGGGGGAAACTGTTGTTTCCTTGGTCCCAGCCAAATTTTCTTGTTAATGTATTTTGCATTTGTGTATATCTGGTCTATGGTTTTGGCGGATTTTTTTGTGACTCTGGTTGGTATGTTTATTTGTGGTAATATACCACTTGGTGTTAGTATGGGTGTGATTTTGCATGTATCTTTGTCTGTGTCATGGTTGAAATCCCCCATTACATAGATGTAATTTTTTCTGCCTTATTTTTGTGATTGTGCTTTTATCACTGCTGCTAGATTTGAGTTTGGTGGGCGATAGACATTTATGACAGTAAATTGTTTTGATTTTGGTTTCCCGCATGTGACCACTTGCAGTTCTAGATCTTTGTTCTGCATGTTTAAGTGTGCATGTGTTTGGTCGTCGAGCGTGTACTCCTCTTTTACGTATATTATTAGACCACCACCCTTTCTCTTGACGAGATGTGACCAACCCGCCCTCTGTGGGCGGATAAGCCCCTCTCTAAAATTAGTGACGTCACCCAACCCATCAGCGTCCACTCCCCATATAGACACGACCCATACTTATGGCCTTCTTTTTAACGTTTTCCCTGTAAGTGGCGACCTCTAATTCGTCTGAGAGAAACTTGACTTAGTTAGCTACCCTTTTGTCTGGAAAAAGTACTGTGTTCATGGTCCAGAAATGCTGTTTTCAAAACATTCATGCACCCTCTATCTGTTGTCACTCACTCCTGCCATGTTTACATAGCTTCAACCACCCAACAGCTATACCCTTACTATAGCCACTGCCACCCTTACATAACACCCACATAACACCCAGCTAGCTTGTTGACATGTAGGCTATTTATAGGGTGGGTGTTGTAGCCTACCCAACACGTTGGTGTTGTGTAGGCTACATTATTTGATACTAAATCAAATGGATATTGTAGGTAGGAGGGGTAGAGACAGGGTGGGTGGGTGGGACGATCTTTTATTTTTAAATATAAAAACAATCTAAAAGTGTTCAGATCTGGTGAAATATAACCAATTTACTTCCCACAAATAAATGTCTTGCTGCGGTAATTTTCTGGATGAGCCTGTCAGCTCTGGATTGCTGATACTGAGGAATGGTTATTTGGCCATCCAGGACATTGCTGTTTAACCATGATTCCTGTATGGCCAACAGATCAGCTTGTGTTGACCGTAGGAGGTCACTGATTTGCTTGATTTTAGGGAGTGCACTTCTTATATTCCATGATATAAGAGTTGTACCTTTTTCTTTCCCTAGTTGTTCTGCTTCCAGTTCTACACTGTTGGACATACCCAACAGCCCCTTATGGATGCAGCAGCAGTAGTTAACTTGTCGATCAAATGGCTTTGGGTTATAATAGGATTTGTGAATGTTGGTTTTACAATTCACTCGGTAATACATTATAAACATAGATATATTGAACAATATACATGAATAGGTAGTGTAAGCTATGGTTATATTTTGGTTTCAGATTATAGTCATTTTTTTTTCTCTTTCTTTCTTTCCTTGCTAGTTATTATTTTAGCTTTTCATTTCTAGTCATAACACATAATCTCTTGATATGTATTTGTATGCAGTACGTATTTGGTTTGTATACCTTTTTACTCTCTTACTTACTCCAGTTTCTTTGGCACCTTTGGTGTGTTGGTTTCTCTTGCACAAGTGGGCTGTAAGCACATATATTCATTACCTTATGAAGAATATAAGGTAGGAATTAATCACTTTAAAATGTGTGTTTTTGTAAATTTGTTTTTCATCTTAATTTGAATATGTTAAATGCATAAAGATAGTATTGTATTGGCCTTCCTAGATTTTAGGAAGGCCTTCAACACTGTTGATCATGATATTTTAATTGTAAAGCTCTGTTGGCTTGGATGAGAGAGTATCTGAGTAACAGATACCAGCGAGCCTCTAGCGAGTAAATAATTTGTTTTCCTCAAACAAACTTGTAACTTGTGGTGTCCCAAAGGACACCTCTTTGGGGCCACTTCTATTCTTGGCCTACATAAATGACCTCAGTGAAGTGATAAAGGATTGTAACATTCAACTGTTTGCAGACAATACTGTTATATAGAATAGATTGTCACCTGTAGATGGGAAGGGCGGCAATACTCTCCTTCAGGAGAGCCTTGACCTTATTGACCGGTGGTGCAGATGTAACAAAATCTCCTTGAACTTGAAAAAGAGTAAAACCATGCTAATAACAAGTCATTGAAACCCAGCCCACTCTTACATTCTCTATGGGTAAAAAAAATCTCCAAAACACCCACTCGTATACATACCTTGGGTTAAATATAGATGATAAGCTCACATTTTCTGATCATTCAAAAGCAAAAATTAACTTTGCAAAAACAAAGCTGAAATTGCTCTCAAGGCTGAGTTACTGCTCCTCTAAGGAAACGGTCACTATGGTATACAAGGTCTTATAGGTATACAATACTATAAAGTATTATAGTCAGTTGGCTGGCTATGCCAATAATCTAGTAGTATTTTCTATATTTTCTTGTGTCTCAGAGCATTAAGATATAGACAAAAATAGCAACACAGAGTAGAATAAACTAATACAATGGATATACATGTATATATTGTTACAGTCATCAAGATAAATAATTCATGCTCCTTGGATACCTACTACAGCATGGCTCATTTGTTTATGCGTATATCTCCATGAACTAACTCACCCTCACCCTCAGCCGCCCCCCCCCCCCCCAACCATGCTCACTTCCATGAAAAAATTGAGTTTGAATGACTGATAAATAATAGTTACTGAACATTTAAAATCTATAATTGCAGGACAGAAATTGCCTGGTGACAAAATGGAAGTCATGCCAGGGTGCACTTGATGAGGTGCAGGAGGAGGAGAAGGAGTACAAGGTTGGGAAGTCATTTGACTGCACCTGGAAATACAAATATGCTACCCCTGGTCGTAAAGATTACCTGTGGGGCTTCATTAGTGTAGGTATCTTTGCAGCACTTGTGTTTTTGTCCATAGTGGGGATTACTATTGGCTGCTGTATGTGTGGTACTAGCTACTTGTTTAAACAGCGGCCACCACAGGACATCATTGAGGAAGCACAGCGGAGAGATGCAGCAAGAGGAGTTGGAGTCAACCAACCACCTCCTCCACCCGGTCTTGCTGTTGCGGCACCATACCCTGCACCAGCTGGGAAGGGATTCCAACCACCAGCCTATGGAAATGTCAATCCTGCTTTTCAGACAGATTATGGACCTGGATTTTCTGCCGGTGCTCCTACTGGTCCAGCTGCTCCACCTCCATATTCTAGTGTGCAAGCACAGCCCATGAGGTATGAGAGTGATGGCATCACTCCAGTGGCTCCAGCCTATCATGGCTGAATCATGGTGAAGGATCCCAGGGCACTAAAGCGTGTCCCCAACCCCTTTGAACCTGTATATCTTTTTTTACAGAAAATGTTAAAATCATAACACCAATTTTCAAAACTTGTCACCATAACTAAATCCTGGATCGGCAGTTAACTGGAATTACATAGACATCAAAATGTGTAAATATTTGTATTATTTTTTCAAGAAATGAAATGTGACTGAGTGATATTTCATTGCCAGCCAAGAACCTGCATTTTTTGGGGTACACAAAATATTAAAATCAGGACACAAATCGTCAAACCTTGTCGCCACAACCAAATGCTGGATCGGCAGTTAACTGGAATTACATAGACATCAAAATGTGCCAATTGTTGTGTTTTTTTTTCAAGTGATGAAATATGACCAAGTGTTAGTTCATTGCCAACCAAAAATGTAAAGTTTAAACATTATATTCAATCAAAGCAGATCTGTGATAACAAACTACTCAAAATAGTATTATACAGAAGTATTTACTGTTACACTATACAAAGCCAGTTTTACACAATTACTAGATAGATTCTTTATGAAACATGATCTTAACTTTGTAACTGCTGATTGAAGAGAGATGGTGGAAGTATCCTATTTCCCAAAGGCATAACTACTATATTTCAAATAATTGTATATCTTCCTCTTCAGTATAAAACACAACATTTCAATTTCAAGTATTTGTGTGGTAATGAGTTATGTTATATTAGATCAATGTTATAGTCGAGCAGTAGATATTAACTGTATATACGTGTGGTCTAAATAACTCTTTAGAGAATTGTGAGGCATATGTCTACATATATGGATTTACTGTATACTATGTCATAAATTATCCACTTACCATTATTAATCCATCCATCATGGAAGAACTGTTATTGAGATGATTACAACGTTTTTGACTAAACTACTATTCTATGACAAATAAAGACTTTTTTTCTTATCCTATCTTATCTTATTGTTGCTAAGCGTTACCAACAACTTACATATCCAGCACATCTTACACAGAGTGTTTTATTGAAACTTTATTTCCATTTTGTTATACGGGTCAGATCTTCAGAAAATGTACAATCAGCAGATCTACATATTTAATAAGTTTTGTTAAATTAGACTGGGAAATTCCATCAACCCTCCTGGTTTTATCCATTTGGGAAGAAAAACATTTTTTTGACGTGGCTTTAGGTTGAGAGGGACTGGGCAATGACTTAGACTGGGAAATGGTCAATACTTGATATATCTGAGTATACTTGATATTGCCTTGATTCAAACAATCTGTTCGGCTGTGTTGGACTGAATTTTTAACCTTATTTCTGCCTTAAATTGGGTTATTCGTGAGGATTAGTGAATTGTTCATTTTCTGGAGACTTCACCCATATATATATACATACGGTGTACTTGGAAAATAGGTCCCTCCTCTTTGTTGGAGACAATCCTTCAGATGGGATCTTCTACTACTGATAACAGTAATAAATATGTTTAGCGCATACCAAGCAGTACATAGATAGAACATGATGAGAATGTGGTACAAGGGACACTATTGCACTATCCAAGATGTTTGTTTTTTGGTGGCCCACAAGCTGATAGGCGAGTGGGTTACGAAAAAAAAGAAACATCCAGAGAATATGATGGCACCAGGTGGGCGCTGGGGGCGCAACGTGATTTTGTGGCATTTTACGTCCATAAATATGGATTCTTTTGTAAGATTTATAGGCTGGCATTGCCCACCATCCCGCCCACTATTCTCAAAGCTGTCCCGCCCTCCACCCGTGGCCAGTGACATTAAAATCGTTTCGTTTTTGTGTCCAATTTGTGCTGTAAGCATTGCCGATGTATAGGCAATGCTTCCGCACACATATAGCTTTGTTTCTGGATGTTTGGCTGGCCTGCTGGTGGCACTACCTGATGGGAGGGTGAGAAACCATTCTCTAGTTTACCACATTACCACAAGGTGTACACCACAATAATGAAGCCACCAATGTCTGATTTTGACGTCCTCATGCAGATAAAGCGTCAATGCGAGAGGTCTGTCACGCCGTAATTATACCAGTAAGAGCTAAAAAATCTTGGTCCAATCTCTCCCTAAGGCTCTAACTTAGGCACTCATGTAACTTTTGGGTGTTGGACAATGAGAAATAGAGGGGGTTTCCCGATCATGGAGGAAGTTGTCCAGTACAATTGCATCAAGGAGTAATGGCGAATGTTCTAGCTTTGGTGTTATGTGTTACATAATTATTTAATTATGCCATTTCGCCAGCTAGTCGAGGACAGTGCAATATTGTCCCCGAGTACCACATTCAAATTTAAGTTCTATATTTACTTCCACGTTGCTATGCTTACCTTATATGACTATGTTTACTGGGGACAGGAAGTCATACCACACGCGTGGAACTGGTGCAAATTACCACACTACTCCTGCCCATACAAGTAGCATGTGGTACATACTTCAGCGTGGAGTAAAGTACAATACATTATTATAGTGAAGGAATTTGGGTCAATAATATATCTTCTCCAGCTGGGAGAGAAAAAGGTCTAGAGCAAAAGAGGCTTGATCATTTTATTTGAACCTAATGTATATAGATAAAAAAATCAAGAACATAACTGTCCCAGATTGGGTTACACACGTCTTGTCTAATGGATGACTGACATTTGTCAGTCGATCTCAACTTTGTCTTCTCCCCCTCCCTTTAAACGTGTACCTTTCCTCACCTGCCTTCCCCCGTCCCCTGGATAACAAAGATCACAACCCAGGTAGTGACTGCTATCTGGTGGAGGTATGACTATCGAGTGGTATAGTTTCTACTGGCTCCATGAGGGCTACGTAGCCTTGCAGTATGGTCAATATGGGTTGGGGCAAGTCTTACATGCTTACATAAGTGTAAGGTGTTTAAAGGGTCACTAAATGGGTTCATGGTCACTTTTAGGACAACAAACGTTATGGACCCTTAAGTACAACACCCAAGTCTCAATTTCTTCTCTCCATTTATGTCTAACGTATTGTCGCTGATAGGCACCGATTGAGAAAGCTCTGGTTCAGCACAAGAGGGCACTGAGGGTGCTGTGTGGGGCTGTGTGAACCCAGAAGGTGGCTCCTGAAATGTACACAATACCTCTCCCGACTTGTGTATTATGTACATTGCATTTTCATTTCAGGATTTAGCGACCTTGTGATGTAGGCTAACAGTGGCACCCTGAATGGTGTGTTAAATTGTGGAACTACTTTTTCCCTCTTCTAAATGGGTAAAGCTCACTAAATGTTAAGTTGTACCACTGGGGCTGTTACATTTGAATAATAGCAAATAAGTTGAATTTGTCATGCTTGTGAGGTGGGTCAGATAGTACAATCAATAGCCCTACACATCTAGTAAAATCTTACAAATTACGATGCGCAATTATAAACATTTGGTATATTTTAATGCAATTGGTACTGGATGGATTCATGATATTTTTGATGATGTTGAACTGAATTCTAGTGTAGGTTTGGTCTTAAATTTTGGTTATTTGAGAGGATTTGTGAAGGTCAGTTGTGAAGACACCATCTTATTTTTAACTGAGCTGCTGGAATGATTTCATTGGGAAAGTGTCCAAAACAAAAGGTGAGAATCTCCGAACCAGGTTGACCAAGTTGATTGCATTGGATTTCTGTCCCTTGACCACCAAGCAAACCAAAATCTCAATTAAATATACAATAATAATATATGATAATAGTATCAAGTTTATATTATTCAATAACTATAATTGATAAATTGTTACAGAAAATACTATATGAAATGATAAAATAATGCCTCTTTACTCATTCACTAACTGATCAATTATACATTTTGGACATGAAATAATGATATTTCAGAATCAATAACAGAAAGTTAAAAAGTCATTAGCAACATAAAGCTCAAACAAAATAATTGACAGCCAAGATCATAATAGTCTCTCAGTAAACAGACTTTAAAGTAGAAAGTTCTGGCTGCCACTTTTATAAGTACACCATAATATCCCTAATTCTTGCCATTTATAAGTTTCTTGCCAACTATAGGCTACCTGTTTTATAATTAAGTTATTCCCAGCTTCAAACAAGGTGTGTGTACTGAAAAATGTGGGTGGGGATGTTAATGAGAGCCTTATTAAATATAATCTTAATGAATTAAACCTATTTATCAAGTAAACCTACTTACAGTGAACCAAATGTTTTGAATAATATACATATGTAATACCGCTGATATAAAGGCATACATGCTAAAACGCATTGATTGATTGATCAATACTTAATTCTGTCTAAGCTTTACATGAGAGGAAGTCAAACAAAATAATTTCAATTTCAATTTCAAACATTCTTTATTGTCTTTTCTCTTACAAAGCAATTTTTGGTGATCCAAGTCTGGCGTGCCAGCTCTTCCTATGGGTGCCAATTACATTACTTTGTTCATGGGACAATTAATATTTTATCATTTCAAACAAAATAAGGTAAACTGACCTTTAGATCAGATCCAGGGTCTTCCGGCAGCTACATGCTACAATATGGTTATTTGAGAGGATTTGTGAAGGTCAGTTGTGACGATGCCACCTTATCCAGTACCAAATGCATTAAAATATACCAAATATGTGTAATTGCACATCATAATTTGTAAGATTTTACTAGATGTGTAGGGCAGCTACCTTAGGATTATTCTATAATAAAACCTTACAAAACTCAGTCAGATTACAAAAATAGATTTACTTGTGTGTTTACCACCTTTCAAATAGTATTAATAAGTAGTGAATCAGTCATTTATCCTGTGCAATGGTCCAGCAGATTTCTCCCACAATTTCACGGAATTGGGGCAATTTGTGATAAAAACATCAAAGTTTGCCTGAAGAGGACCCATTCTGAAATATCAAAAGTGTTGCCATGGGAACAATTTCAAGGTAAGAAATAGTCATCTTAAAAAGGAGATGCAAAGGAGATCTGTTGATCATAGAGACATAAAGTATTTATATAATCACATTAATCACATAATGTACACATCCTTAGAATATGATGTTCATATTGCTTGCTATGGCAACCCATCTATTGAAAATTGGTAGTTCTTTTTAAAAAATCGACCATAATCGAATAATTCCCAGTCCAGCGAGTTTCATGGATAACCTGTTTGTAGCGTTTCACTTATAGAAAGTGTATGAATCTGTATACATACATCTCTGCTTATGATTATATCACTAATATTTCCTTCAAATTATTACAAAATGTGGCATCAAGAAGTTGGTGGTGGTGCTTTAAAAAGGCCTTGGTGAGAGTCATCTATTGAGCTCATGATCATTGGTTAAATGCAAAATACCTGGCCTCATGCCAACCTTTATATATATACAGCTATGGCTACTTACTATAGACCTCCTTGTATAGGAGGGACACTTCGTCAAAACACTCCATGCAAGACCAAATTCAGTGTTAGACAACCTTATCAACCAACTACTGAACTACTACAACTGATGTTTGATCTTTAATACATCTTAGGGATATATCTTTCATGGTAGATGAAGATATACCGTAATTCTAACTAGAAGCCTCCGTGTATCACGGGTAGTAATTCATAAAATATAGTTTCCATCCTTGAAAAAATATTCTGGGGAAACCAATACCCAGGTAACCTCACCCGAGACCAAAGGAAACCACCCTGAAAGTTAGGGCCTTGTACATGCAGCCAGTAACAAGCCTTTACAACTTTATATAAAGCATTGAATGTCGTACACGGCAAATAATTAGTGTGGATAGATAGGTTATAGAGAAGAAACTAGCTACATCTAAGAACAAATCTCTAATCCCTATATCATTTCAGGCAAACTGGAATCATTTTCGAAATTGTTTTTAAATAGTAAATAATTATGACTACAGATATAGATTATAATCAAACATTGTATTGGCCTTTAATTGAATTTTGAAAAAAAGAAATAATTAGTAGGTAGCAATATATCATAATGTGGTCCATCAATCTATTGCTTGTGCGTATGGGTACGGGAGTTCGAAGTAAGGTTACTGCTATGCGGGTTAGTTATAAATGAATATCATATATATATACAATACTGACCTTCAGCATACTCAACAGCTGAGTTTAGACAGCACCGGTAAAGGTAAGAGGCAATGTTTCAGCTTTTATTTTCCAAGATGATATGTGATGTGATACAGATAAATGAGTCACAAGTCTCACAAAATGGATTTTGAGATAACATCATATTTGAAAAGATAAGATCAAGCGGATCTCAATGATGGTAAACATTAATGACATCTAATAAGTATTTCTTTTTTTTGTATGGATGACGACAAAGTTAGCTATATTTCTTGATGGCCAATCACTATGTTAAGTAAGTTAGAATACTCCTTAGGTTAACCTCAGATAACCTAGATATATTCAATACACAGTGTCGAAATCTGGTACATGTATACATGCTACCAGCAGCGCTATAAACCTGAGAAATGAATAATGCAAAAAACATTTTGAGCAAGGGTTTTTGTGGAAAAACGTTTGAGGAATATCATTTCATTTAGACTATTTTTTCTAAATACACCACATGTGTATACAAGTGTTTTCATCAAGAAGTATTAGCCGAACCATCAACCCTATTCCTGGCTATTGTGTACGCGTGAATAGGGTCAATCACTTGAATGGGCTGTATGTACAGCCACAAGAAATATATGACCTCATTGGGTTGCATTATACTGTAGGTATTATTCTAGTCTTAACAGACATGAGTGAACGAGGGCAGGGGTGGATATGCCAGACTGACATATTGATCGGTTCTCTTTTGTGTATTGTATATGCTGATACACGGGTCAGATCTCCAGAAAACGTACAATCGGCAGCTCAACAAAGTTAGTCAATTCAGTTAACTCTAAGCTTAAAAATGACAAATAATAGGTATTTCTGAGTATATTTGTCATTGCTTTGTTTCATAGAATGTGTTTTGTTATGCTGAACTGAATTTTGATAATCATTTGGGTCTTAAATTCAGGTATTTGAGAAGATAGGTGAAGTTGAATTGTACATTTTCTCACGTCCTGACCAACACAGGATCGGCATGCAAAGTGCTAATTACCATTGCTGGTAGATGTAATATGTAAAGACAAGAGATACAACTTAAATTCAGTGCTATGAAATACAATATGCTATGTTGGATTAAGCATATAACAGCTGGACGAATAAGGTATCTACATGCTAGAGTGTAAACAAATATTAAAGGGAAGAAATGGGAAGTCCAAACAGGGTTGAAAGAAGAAGAGTGATTAATCCCCTGTGTGTTTGTAATCATGGTTGTGGAGTATAATGGAACTGTGTAAGATTTATTTCTAGTTGAAGGGCTGTCGGGCTTTGTTACAACAAAGAATATAGTACAGAATCTTTAGAATACAGAGTAATTTAAGTGCAGACGAATGCAACCACTACCCGAACATGACCTATTTACCTGTGACCTAACCTAAATCAGTGATCCGAATCTCTCTGAGGTGAAGGGACGTTTTTAAACCCTAGTTTATTATATAGTCGAGCGTTTCAGAAATGTTCAAATGGATATTTATATATTAAGCAAGAACAAGCATCCAATGTGCACCTCCAATATTATGCCTTCAAGACACCGCCCCTCTCCCTCCTTCCCCACTTATCCCCAAACCATTGCAGGCATAGTGGCATAAATTCCAGTGAGTATTAATTCTCCTGCGTCTTACATTCTCCTGTCTTTTCCCTCAGCGAAGTGTTCATATGACTAATATCATGTGACCAAGCCTCCCCCCCCCCTCATCCCCCTATAAAAAAAAATAAAAAAATATTTGCTCTCACCCCCCCACCCCCATCCCCCTATAAAAAAACAATAACAACAAAACTGTTTGCTCTTACCCACCCCACTTCATAGCAAAACCTTACCCTGCCTAAAATCCAGAAGATTTGTTTGTTTAAAACAAGAATTTTTACATTTTTCATAAACCGAAAACACTCCTTGGGTGGGGGGACCACTTGAGGTGGTGTAAGGTGGTGTGTGCCTTGTCCCCCTCCACCAAACCCCTTCCCCACCACCCTATACCAGCAATCATTTATTAAAGGATTAATGACTCTCATTGAGGGACTTCTGATGCACTGTTTACTGTTTGTATTTACTGTCTTGGAACTAAAAACATTTAAGCAGTAATTAATACAGGTTAACTAATGAATTGGTTGAAGGAGCTCGAATATTGCACAAGTTACGTAGCAATATTCTAAGCGACTGAAACCAACAAGTTAGTTAACAGATTTGTTACACATGCTTTCAATGATGAAAATAGAAAAAAATAAGTAAAAGATTTTAATTTTACCAGTCATCTTAGTGAAAAACCGAGATTGGTTGCCATGAGAACCCATGTAAATCACTAGTGAAATACGCACTATGTGTAAATCACTCTAGATATGGGTCAAATTTTTTTAGAATGTACAATTGCGAAATTTGCAACCTTTGCACATTATACTGAATGGGTATTGCAGACAAATGAATCAATCCTTATGATTCTGGTATCATTGGAAAGCTGACATCCTAAGCTTTACGAAAATGTATACATTAGTATACATATTTGTAGGTTTTGTATGTGATAAATCGCTCTAAATGTTTATATCCTTATAAAAATACCTCAGATTTACTACTTTTTCACATTTTACCACCATTCTGAAAAAAAACTAATTGTTCTAGGTGTTACATTTTACCTGGTTTTATTCCTTATACATATCTATGACAACTTGTGAAAGTTTAAGCCTTCTACTAATCCTCATCACTGAATGTTAGTTCTATACTGAATTGTCCAATATTTTCTGGTCACTAGGGGATGCCCGGTATCAAACATAGATTGTTGTATACTGGCTAAATATTTAACTGTCACATATGATTTAAAATATCTAAACTACACTTTAACATATTATCAATGCAATCCTGGTACAATTAGGACAGTAATGCCGACATTAGCAGGGCCATGCTTCAATGTTTACCAGACCAGACATTTTATACAATTTGGTACCGGGTATCCCCATGCAGACATCATAATATAAACCCAGTTTAACTGCAACTGGGGAACTAAGATCCTGCACATATGATCCCAGTACCTATCCTAATATGCATACCAAATGCCAATCTTCCAAATTAATTTATTATAAAGATATGAATGCAAATGATGTCAGGGGGATACCCGGTATATTGAGGGATGCCCGGTATGGCAGGAAAGGTACAACTTCAACAGACACTCAAACAGTTTTCATATGACCAAGCCTCTGTTTTTTCTTCTGGAAACCAAGACAACCACCATATAGAGTTATTGGGTTGGTATTTCTGGGATTTCTTGGATATTGTCAACGAGAATGAAAGTGACCAAACATTATACATACCCTTTTATGGTGTGGAATTATTGTTAAGATGTTTAGGAATCAACCATCTGCATGATATTCATCAGTCTAATCATTATTCATATGTTTAAAAAGTTGTTTTCAACAATACTTAGTGAAGCATTTTCTTGTCCCATGAAAAAAGGAAAGATTAATATAGCCTCACAGTTAATAAGAATCCAAGTGGGTATGCCCGGTACCATCATTGTTTAACATGATTTCTATGCACATTTAACAATTATTTCTCAATGGGGATCATGTTAAGTTAGTTTTTATTAATCAGAAATGTCATTTCTGTAATTCAACATACTTTTAGGACTATGGGGGCAGGCATGTTAAGACAAATGTGATATGATTTGATACCGGGCATCCCACACAAATCATTTTCTGTTGATAAATGATAGCAAAATAGCATTATTATTGTAGGTAGGCTCCTTCTATTATATGTCAATGTCCCTTGCGATTCCTTTGTCAATGTACAAGTGGAAACTTGTTCATAAACACAATAGATACCTTTTTTAAGCATATTAAAAGACAGGTTGATACCGGGCATCCCCTGATACCGGGCATCCCACATCCAATCCTACTACCCTTCACCAAGTCCATTTCGAAGCTACAAATCACCAAAAAACTTACCCATCAAACATATCATGCCTTACTGTACATATGTATGTGGTTTTATGCCTCATTTCCATGCAATTTGATTCAACTTTAATCAAAATCATGATACCGGGCATCCCTTGGCATCCCTTGAAATGTAGAATTTTTGTCATAAATTCTACTCATGTGACTTTATCTTCTCTACTTTTTTGCATTAACATGGCCGGTTCCTTCCCCGAACATGTGGGAACGTTAAAAATGAGATGTGGAAACTTTTATTTTTCTCAACCCCTTTATTTTTCTCAACCCCTATATATTTTTATTTAAAAATTGTATGATCCATTACATTGATTTGTTATCATTTATTTAAGAGCCTGTATGCATTACTACACATATCTCTTATGTACTTACTGAGTTTCATGTGCTTCTGCCCATTTTAATAGCAACAGTGAGATGTCAGATTACATGTACTTTTTAGGGGGATGCCCGGTATATAGAGGGATGCCCGGTATATTTGACAAGGTATTTGTCTCATGCCAAGTGAGGTGATATTTAGTTAAGGAGTAACTTGAACATTGATCAATTGTATACCAAATATATGCTGTTCATGTACTTGCTAGGTTTCAAGAGGTTTTGTCCACTTTTGTAGCCACAGTGAGAGGTCAGATATAAGGTACTTTACTGGGGGATGCCCGGTATTATATATAAAGGGATGCCCGGTATCAAAGATAGCTTTCTATTACCAGTTTTCTCAGGGATACTAAACATGATAAATAGGTAATAAGTTGCTATATTGATGGTCAAGATGTATATGTTACCAGAAAACATGTTTTCACCCTGTTTATGGCAACAACTGCAGCATTACTGAATTTATATTAGAACTACATGTTACTGATCAAAACACTCCTGTTTTGGGGAAATGTGATCCATTTGCTTTTATGTCTCACATAATAACCTTTCATAACACATAGTTATGGATTGATATACTTGTAAAGGAACATTTACTCGTTATAAGGAACTATTTTTTATCTAGAAGTTGAATCATTATAGCCTGAGTTATTCAGGGTATAAGAATCTGCCATTACATTTGATACCGGGTATACCCTAAAAAAATATCACCTTGTTTTAACTTGAATAAAATATGACATATTGAAATCTGGTGAGTATAATTGGTGTTTTTAGGTGGTGGGAACATCTATGATAACAGTCATAAGGAATATGAGTTTATACTTATTAATTTTTTTTTCAATCTTCCTAAACCTCACAAAATCGCAATTGTACATTCTAAAAAAATTTGACCCATATGTTGTTTTCAGAGCAATGCGTGTATAATAAAAAGGGTTAAGAACCTCCTTTCGGGCCTGTTGGTGCACTATTTGTGTATTCATGATCCTCAGCTTTGCCTTAGGATTATACACCAGCATTGCACCAGCAGCCCAAAATGGAGGTTATTAATCCTTCATTTTAAGGAATTGATGGCCCCAATACTTTTGAGGCAATGAATAGTACAGTTTAGTTGCCGTTTGTTGGGATGGCAGGTCAGTTGTAGGCGTACAGACCAAGTCTACTAGTGTTGAACCTCCGGTTCCGTCCGACCGCTAACATTTATAATTTTGTTGTTAATGTCAGTAACAACCCAATAAATGGCGACTAAAGCCATTAGATCATTTGGTTGTGTTGCTTTGGCTGGGTCTACTGGCCCAGGAACAAGACCGAGGCGAAGCTGAGGCCTTGTTCCCTGGGCCCGTAGACCAGCTTCAGCAACACAACCTCATGATCTAATTGCCCACTAGTCCACTTCAGCTTTATGACAGCTCATCAAATTGTGGGGGTGTGAGGATGTGGGGGTGTGGGGTGGTCTAATGTGCTGGTTTAGCTCAATGGCATGAGTGGCATGTTGTGGATTCGAACCCAGGAGCTGCCAGAGTTGTACCTCCTTCCCATAGATCCTAGAGCAAGACTACCATTGAGGTGATCTAGTCCTGGTAAAAGATGCAAAAGAAACCAATTCAATCAATGTTGCAGGTCCCCCAAAATGCAGCGACAGTACATTGTCCTGCCAATGAGGTGGACCCACACCGCAGAGGCAGTGGCTGCAGAGAAGAATAGAGAGAATGCCAAAAACAGTTGTGGAGGATGTTGTGGTAATTGTGATCTCAAGTACTACCATAGAAAGTATGCAGGCATTGTGAGTATCATGAGGACCACCGAAAAAAATGGATATTTGTGAAGCCCTTTATCAAAAAAAACATGATTACACAATTATGACCAAAACTTCCAGAATTCCTTTTGGGTTAACTGGGAATGTAGGTTTAAATGCTAGCTTGTACTGAAATATGATATATTTATGTAAACCGGTTTAACTAGTTTATATAAATGCAGAAGTAGTTTGTAAAGTAAAAGTAAAAATCTAGTAAAAATCTAGTCATAATAGGTCATAATAGAAAGCGCACACAAATGGGGATTAATATACTCAAGAAACCTAGATACCCCACGTCTAAAACGGGTAGAGATTGCAGCATGTAGTTTCTATTCAATTCCTCCAACCCTGTAGTCATTATAAATCAAGTCATTTCTTTTACTTTTTTTCAAAAGTACTCCCAGTGTGTCTATAGCTCAATAGAGATTGTCTCATATCAAAAAAATCTTTTTCCCACACCTGAGTCCTCTAGACCAGACTTACGCAAAAGCAATAGTTCTCATTGGGAACTCAAAGAGGGTATAAGAATTACAAAATATAATCATATCGAATGTGTGTCAAATTAAATGGTTTTGTTTATCATCATAATTATTGGATATCGTTCATTATTTGTTTGGATCTTTTTCTTCACAGATATATTTCATTTCAACACTGGGACTATTTATCGGTGGAATTGGTCTCTTACAACGGACTATAGAACCTCTTATAAATACTGCTATATCAAATCAAGACCGAGGCTCCTGCACAACATTAAACATCACTTATGGTGGTAAGAATATCCTATTATTTTTAACAAAGTTTGATTTTATTCAATACTTTTGTAACTTATATATAGTTAGCACTAATAAAATTGGTGTTGACATCCATGACTTTGTAGTGAATCTCAGATTAATCGGCTTAGTTCGGTTGGAGTAAGCAAGACAACATAAATAGGAGAAACACAAAACCCAGCTCTATAAGTCCTCCACTGCATCAACAGTCTAGTTTATTCAATCAATCCAGTTTCAAGGTTCAAGCCCAGGTGAATATCTGGCAGATATCCAGCCTCAAACCCGCCTAGTCTAGATTAAGCCCATCTTTTGTACCTAATTATCTTAATTGGTTCTCCACCAGTGTTACACCACTGTGTTGGTGTATACTATAAATGTTCCTAAATTATATCAAAGATCCTGGAGAGCTACAATGAAGACACTTGTATGCTGGTTGAGTTTCAAGATCAGGAGTGGGGGAGTGTGTGTGTGTGGGGGGGGGGGGGGGGGGCGGGTAGGGCGTTACCCACCACTCATCCTTTATTACTCATTGCTACATTGTTACTACCAGGCTGGCCTAGTGACTGTCACGCCACCTAGCGGTATAACAAGCTGGACACAAGAGGTGTCACTGGGGCAGGCAGAAAACCAGTCTCACCCAGTACTACAACTTCATATTATGGGAAAAGAATTGTTGGTAGATGAATATAGTCAAGATATTCTTGAAAATCTAAATGGACTGAAATTTTGCCAATATTTCTATGTGAATTTACTTTTTTTCTTCACCCAACAATTTGCAACTTGGCGGGTGAAGAAAAAAGGAAATGTTTGGGAGACATTCATTTGATTGTCACAAGTGGTAATAATACAATTCTAAAAGTAAAAGATAAATCCTTGTTATTATGATTAATGCTAGCTAATGTTCATACAAATTGTGCTCTTCTAGACATATATTCCCCATTCATATTCTTGCTTCATCAATTATTCAAGGTAAATAAATAATCCAAGTCAATTTCATTACTTTATGTAGATTAGATAAGATCTGAGTATGTGTGTGAGTGGAGAGTTATTTGCCTGCATCAACATTTACAAAATATAAGATGGTAGATATTTGTATATCCAACAAGATTAAGATACACATTTTAATCTTGTTGGTATATCTAAAACAAAGTATGAGCAAGGAATTCGGTAACATTATAAACCCCTAAACTGAATTCAGTAGTATAGAAATGTATTTGTCTAAACTAACTATGCTGCCACTTCATGTTTTTGGTTAAATAAAATATTCTGGTGGGATTATGGTATGGTGGGGTAAAGGCAGGGCGGGGTTCTGACTGGCGGGGTACTGACTGGTGGGGTATTGGCATGGGGGGATATTGGCAAGGGGGTTTTGGCTGGGGGGGTTCTGAGAGCCGGGCTTTTCCTAGGGGGGTTTTCACTGGCTGGATTCTGTCCGCACACCGAGGATCATAGGAGGCAAGTGGGATCGAGAAAAAGAGAGAGAAAGAAGCGGAGAGAGAGAAAAAAGGGGGAGAGCGAAAAGGATAGAGAAAAAGAGAGAGAGAGAAGGGAGAGAGAAAGGGAGAGAGAAAAGATGAAAGAGACATCAAAGAAAATTTGTGTTTTGTTTTGAAACTTTTATTCAGCTTCCTGCCATCTGGGCTATATCAATACAAAACAGGGCACTACGGATCATTACAAGATCTAACAGATACCATTGTGTAGATCAATTTCACGATCAATTTAATTTAATGCCCCTCAAGAAAAGACGAAGGTTACATTTGCTGCAACAGGCAAATCGTATGAAACACCTAACTGAGCACCTTGACCAGAGGGAGGTCAGAACTAGACAGCATCACCCAGACAGAATTGTTATGATCTGTCCACATCCAAGATCTGAGCTTATACGAAACTCAATTTATTACAAGATACCTTTTTATTGGAATGGTTTGCCCACTCCTTATCATCGTATTGTTAAACCCAGTGACTTTACGTCCATGGCCAGGAACAACTATATAGGGCTAGACGATAAATTCATATATTGATTTACCGTTTGTGCGGTAGGTTACTTATGTGACCTCCTGACCAAGCGGTCTCTGAGGAAATTACCTGTATATATTTACATGTAAAATATCACATGTAATGATCGATATTTTTGGCTCAATAATTGAGCAGTTACATTTACATATCTTCTCGCATCATATTGTATTTTCAAACAGTAATTATATTATCGAACATTAAAACGAGGACTGCTAACAAGGCGTTGACTTGTTAGCAGATTGTTTCCTTGTTTCTTGTAAAACCACTGTGTCCAGCAGAATTTGGGAACCTCCCACTACCGGGGAGTATCGAATTCGCTGATGTGGCAATAGCCAATAAAAGTAAAACAAACAAACAACAACAATACAAAAAAAGTGTGTCAGCTATGCTGACGACGTCTTGTCACGTTGCCTGCGAAAAAAGGAATGATGATTTTTACATAACTTCATGAGTGATTTACAAGACATTCCAGATATTCAATTTTATGATTCAATCCGCTTCTACTATTTCATTATTCTTTCACACATTCGTCAACTAACTACGTTACGGATCTAAGAAAAAGTATTTCTAATTATAACAATCAGTAGCTCAATCCACACCCGTATCATCATTATATCCGGCTAATTTACAGACATTTGCACACAAAGTTAACCTTTAAACAGGGAAAACAATCGCCATAACCAAATCCCTTACAAGGGCCTTCCCTTTATGTGTTAAACTTCATGGGACGGTTCCTCACATTGAACATTGATTAAACAAACACCTTTTCATGTGATTCTGTGCTCTTTCCCAATGCAAACGACTTAGAACTAACAGGATGGTTTATATATATACTGACTAAAGATGGTGGATTCTGTTTAGGCGGCCATTTATATAATGAAAAAGATTTCTATCCCACTAAAAGTACACCTATGTGTGGAACAACCCAAACAGTTTAGCATTAAAGCCTTTTGAGATCTTTTCACATGTGTAAAGAACCATCAGAATTTTAATTGGAGGATATTCTTATGCCTCCTTGTGTCATTTACCATTATGGCCTACTAAAATTCCATTTTTGATTACTGCTACATGTTACCTCTATGACAGTCCATGTCCCATTGAGGAGGTGCAGGCCACTGATTGGCTGGCCTGGACCTGTCCAATCACAGGTAGGGCTAAATTTCTGTCATCAGCGAGTGTGGAATTAACTTCTATCACTGTGCTCATAGGCAATTAATTTAACCCACATCATTCGGCTGGCATAACACTGCAGCCAGCCACCCCCTGCTCCCAAGTGGTAGTGTGTTTGTCCCTCACACCAATTATATGGACCGTACAGCAGGCCTGTGCTAACTTGTTTTTGTTAATACACTCTGACAAAGTTGGCATATTCTAAAATTTACAGGTTGAATGAGCCTGGAATTATCTTAACATATTGTCCGATAATCTTGCCCAATTTATTGGGCACAGAACAAAAATTATTGCTGTGACAACTGGGCAAAATGTGACACCTATAGTGTCAGAGCAACGGAATAGTGCCTGCAATGACGCTGAGCTAAGGTTGCGGTCACCACAGTTTCTGCGGGACTGAACGTATTTGTAAAGTGCTCTATTGTCACTGATTCTGGACAACATCAATTTTAGGATTCATTCATGTGTTTTATAATTTTCAGACACTCTGGTGTGTTACAATTGTGAAAACACTGGAGCCTGCCCTGTCAACATCCCCTGCCTCCAGGTTCGGGTGGAGATTAAAGTTGAATCAACAACCTATCAGGCCTGGTTATTGGATGATGAGATTACGGTAGGAATAAATTGCTTTTTAGTGTTTATTTTCTTTATCATATTCTATATCCACCCTAATATGTAAAATGAAGATTTAATCCAATATTTGCTATTTTATTTTGCTTGCCTTTTTGTGTGTGTTGAACAACTTTCGATGATTATCCCATCAAAATCAAAATCTTTTGTTTTGTTATTTTACTGTGCTAACTATTATTGGGCTGAATGGTATTATGATGTGCTGTATAAGTTTCTGGACTGTGAAATACATCAGCTCCTTTACTAGAATAAAGCCCCATTATTGTAACTCATTGTGGCTATTGTTTAACCAGTTACCTGCCAAGTACCAGGAATAAACCCTCATCCTTCAACATCAATACTTTGTTACTTTTTGTGTTACACAACTTGTAACACCATGTCTATTATTATTACTGCCACCTGGTGTATACCCTTGGAGTACATTTGCAGCACCTCAAATGCTATAATGTTAAAGTACTATAGTCAGTTGGCAAGCCATATAATGGCAATGCATATGGCCTTTAGGATAAATTAACAGTCTTCTCTTTATTTCCTTAATTGATATCTCAGAGCTATAAGATATACCTAATACAAAGATATATATATATGTAGTGTCCAGGAAGCATGCAGACCTAGGAGTTCTGCATACGCGTAATTATAGAAATAGATTGCAGATGCAAAATATATTTTTATGATTAATATGAATCATTAAATTGCCTGCAGCGAACACAGGGGCCTTCAAGGTTTGTTTCCCCATTCTCCTCAATCTCCATGAGAAGAATGTGGGGATTAAAGTAAACCTAAAATGAGATGGATCAATGTAAGTGCATGTACCCTTCTATATTCCCCTATAGCCTAGTGGTTAAAGCTTTGGACTTCCAAGCAGGATTGTGAGTTTGAGTCCCAGAGCAGACAGCCTTTTTACATTTGTTTCTTTTTCGAGTCATTTTATTTTTTAATTTCACTAATATCTTCACATCTGGGACTCAGACTTCTTTTAAACTCGCAGAGTCTAAGATCGAATTAAGGGAGAAAAGTCGGTTGGATGGGGTTTGGAGATATATAGGTTCTCTGTTATAGAGGTATGGCTGGCAGTCGTAAGCTTGTGTTTATTTTCGGCGAAAATGGTTTTCGCATGGGCCACTATATGACTAGTATCAACTATTCACACAATCAGAAGGCAAACACTAAACACCAAAACCCAGATCTATCAGCCCTTGCTAGCCTCTCACATTTATTCTCCAACAAGTACCAGGGCATTACCAAGTAGTATGCAGCCTGAGTATGCAACATGGTTATTAAGGGGCAAAGACATACATGTGAATGAAAGGTTTGGATACACAAGGTAAGATATCACATCAGAATTAAGAATTATAGCGGATAAAAGCACACTATGACACCTAGTGACTAAAAGACATGAATATTACACATCCACGCCCTGTGGAACTCAGCCTGGCCATGTAGAGAGGTGTCGGACAGCCAGCAAGCAGTGCCAATGGAAACCGGGGGTAACTGCTCTGCCTCTGCACCACCAAGCCAATGTTATAGTCACCAATGTTATAGTCATCAAGATAAATAATTTGTGCAACTTAGATACCTACTACTACAATTGTTTATATACCATGAACTAATCCCCACACACAGACACACACACATCCGTCCATGAAATAACTGCATTTGAATGACAGAAAAATAGTTAATAAACAGTTTAAATCTATAATTGCAGAGACACTGGTGCCTGGTGAGTTCATGGAAGCCATGTCAGAATGAACTGGAAAAGGAGCAGAAGGCAGAGAAGGACTACAAGGTTGGGGAGACATATGACTGCACCTGGAAATCTAGCTATGCTACCCCTGGCATTAAAGAGTACACATGGGACTTCCTTACTATAGGTATATTTGCAGCACTTACTTTTGTGTCCATAGTGGGCATTACTGTTGGCTGTTGCATGTGTGGTACTGGCTACTTGTGTCATCGCTGGCCACCACAGGACATTGCTGATGAAGCACAGCGCAGAGAGGCACCTCCTCCACAAGGCCTTGCAAATTATGGACCTGGACTTTCTACTGGTGCTCCTACTGGTCCAACTGCTCCACCTCCATATTCTAGTGTATTGTAAAACCCATGAGATAACTCAGCTCATGAGTGGTGGCATCAATCAAATTTTAACATCGACCAATGTCTTACTGGGTGCGGTGGAGGATGGAAAAATCTGTGAATTGTAAACTGGATTTTTATTCAGGCTAAAAAATGTATACATAGGCAACGGTTGTGACATACAATGAGGTAAATTTCATGGGTTTTTTATTAAAGAAAGAATCAAAGAGTTTAGAGAAATAAAAAAAAAGCAAAAATATTTCAAAAAATGCAAACAGATTTAGACTGGATAGACACTTGGTGCAAGGCCAACAAATTTTCTATGAACGTAACTATTATAAGACACAATACATAACCTTCAGAAAGAAAGCAAAACCAGAAACAGATCTGAACCTCAGCCTTACCCTGGGTAGGGAAACATTGTCCCAAGAAGAGGAATATAAATATTTAGGCCTCATCATTGACAAGATTCTCTCATATAAAATACATGTAAATAAACTGATCGATAAATTAAAATGGAAGGTGAAACTATTGTCAACCACCCGCCATATATTTACAAAAAAGGTGAAAACTGACATAGTAAAATCACTAATGTTCCCGAATATAGACCTGGGAGACATTTTCTATTCCTCAATAAATAGACAATTATTAAAAAGGTTGGACTCACTGCCCAATGCAGAAATGAGATCAAGTGAGATCAGTTTAAATATATTACCCAACAATGTGAGGAGAGAGGTGCATACTAGAAAGTGCGCACTACCTAACACAAGCACAACCTAGACAAAAAAAACTACCAACTAGAAGCCATTCGAAAAAAAGAAAAAACCTAATAATTAATCGCCCCAAAACGGCATTGTACCACAACAGCGTTCTCTATAAGGCTAAGATGGCCTGGAGGTCATTATCAACTGAGAAACAGGTCATAGAATCATGGAAACATTTCAAGAAATTAATAGAAAACACATAAAAAGTAATTTATATCAATAACCTCTCTCCGGGGAGAGAGCTTCTCTAATTCTCTAATATGAACCTCTCGCCTGAAACTGCAAAGTGCCATTATAATTCAGAGTTGAGAGAGTCCCTTCAAACTGAGGGGAAGCCTCCCAGACCGTAAAATGTCATTATAACCCCATTAGCGCAGTAGCCAAGACTGTCGATCCCTTGACAATAAAATTATACTAAGAGTTGCACGGCTCAGTCTGGGCTCAAAGATCAGAGAGAGTCCCTTCAAACTGAGGGAAAGCCTCTCGCTCCAGACAGCAAAGTACCATTATAATTCCATTAGCACCGTAAAATGTCATTATAATCAATCCCATTAGGACGCCTACTACAGGGTCAGGAAAGCCATTAACGCAGTAAGCGTCCAATCACTAAAATACCAACCTTATCTTATCTGAGAGGCTATGAGTCCAGACTGGGCTCACATTAATGTCGTGAACCAATAAAATCTCACAAAATCTCCGTTATTCTATATGAATTATTCAAATATTGTATTGGCCTTAAAATGAAATAAAAAAATAAAAAATGTATTATTAAGAAGTCATCCACCGTCTATTTAATATCAACCTATAGACTTCACAACATCATCCAAAATCCATGACCTCCTATCATCTTTCTCAAATCATTCATCGTCTTATATATACCTTATACCCAAAAAGGAAAAAAGTATACTAGGTCTGTATAATAATTATTATGTGTCGCGTCAGGTGGCTAATGCCGACTACTGATTGACTAATTTGACTAGAAGCTAGAGTTTAATTACGTAATTAATTTGACTAGTGATTGTATGATTTCATAAAGTAATTTTATTATTATTTAATTATGGTCATATAGACTGAAAATGTTGTATTTGAAAGATGACCTTATGAATGAAAGAAAGAAAGAAACAACATACATATCTTTCGGCATTTAGGTTCTATTCCTAATGAATAGATGGGGATGGAGTATCAAATTACAGCAGCCACACATGTCCACGCAAACACTTTCTGATGTCAGACTTTCCACATAACTTACATGAAAAATTGTTTTCCTATACTAGGTCCGGTGAGTTATTACTCATAAGATGTTTCTTTTTTATTATTTAATCCAGTTAATCTTTTTTGTACACCTTTCTTGTATAAATAAAAAATGCTTTGAATTGAATTGAATTGAATTATTTAATCCAGTTATAGTTGGCTAAATTCAATTGCTTCTTCCCTGAATGTATGTATCTTCTACCGAAATTTCTCACTTAATGGTGATTAGAGACAAAAGGTAATTTACGACTAGATATAAGAAGCTATATGGGTCAGATTTTCAGAAAATGTACAATTGGCAGCTATACACATTTAGTAAATTCTGCTAAATTAGTCTGCAATTTGGTCAATACTAGGTAAATTCGAGTATATTCGGCATTGCATTGATTCTAGCAATCTGTTTGGTTAGGTTGAACTGTATTTTGAAGTTTATTTTCGTCTGAAATGTGGGTTATTTGAGAGAATTGGTGAAGGCGAATTGTACATTTTCTGAAAATCTGACCCATATGAATCGATCTATTATATTACATTTATACTATATGCAATACATAATATATAGATAATACAATATATCATTTATACCAATAACAGAATATACATGTGAAAATGAGTCATACATGCTTCCTGAGCCCACGGAAGCATTTTCTGATGGACCTTGAGATGTTTTTGTTCTTTTATAAATATCTATCTGAGAAATACAAATCACATGCACCCTTTGCTATCCGCCTACTGAGATCTAAACCCAGCAAATTCCCCGCGCTGACTCCTCGTCACTCATGTATAACCACCCTTAATGAGAGTCACGTGTACATGGCTGTCCTACACCACTTTGGCACGGACGGTCTGTAAGGAAACACAAACAACCACATTTCCCGCCACTGGAAGAGATCCAGTTAACGAGTCTAGGATCTTCGCTCCTCATTCTACTTAGGGTTGGTATTTCTTGGTTTCTTTTTTAATATATTTATTTTCTACCATTGATATATGTGGATATTTCTAGCAAGCTTAATAGATATCACAGATATGATACACCGTATAGTTATTAAATGCAGGCTGGGCTAAGATTTCCGAGAGTCCCTCCAAACTGAGGGAAAGCCTCTCCAGTCTAGGCTCAGAGTTAGGAGAGTTAGGAGAGTCCCTCCAAACTTAGGGAAAGCCTTTCGCCTCACTCCAAACCACCAATTGCCATTAAGATGCCATTATCATCTATCCCTAATTAGGGCCAGGAAAGGTATTAGCGCAGTAGGCGTCCAATCACTGAATACCATTCATATCTTATCTAAGAGGCTCTGAGCCTAGATTAAATGATGACTTATGGTTCCTTGATCTTGTTTATTAGAATGTTTAATTTTTTGGGTACATTTATTCAAGTTCAAATTAGCTTATCCCCCACCCAAATCTTTGCACTTTATCAAACAGTTGTATATATTAGTTTATTGCTTTATATATGTATAATGGCCAAGGCCAGCGAACGGACTACATAAAAGTGACTTCCATTAATCATGCTATATCTCCAGAAAGGCCAACCCTACCTATATTTCTCTTATACCCACTTATTCCAGACATATTGTTCTATGTATGAACATGATTTCAAACATTTGGTACAATTCCTTATTTTTGAAAATTGAATGATATTCATTTTAGTCATTTTTGTGTCTCTACAACGCTTTTTTTCTCTAAGATGAAATCATGTTAAAAAATATTAAATATAGACATTTCAAAAGCTGGGACATATCCTTAATATCTGTCCTATCAAATCATCACAACAAAAAACGTATATTCCCATACCAAAATATATGATTGTCCTTTCATCTCATCAAGGGAGCAAAAACATGACTTTGGCTAATCCTGTCTTGTCCCTACAACGCTTCTAAAAACGTCCGCATTTTGAGGCAAATAAGTCAAAATGTTAAGAAATAACATTTTTGTAATCTACAGATGAATGGTGCTCCTACCAAAAAGAATTAGAATTTTTGATACATTTTTTGTTTTTGTTTTTTGTTGAATTAAAATCGTCTCTACGACGCCATTTTTCTTTTCTTTACTGCCTACTTCCATTGGCATATAACTCCATTATTTCTGCTTGACTCAATTCATGCCATCCAGTATAAATAGATTCAAGCCTTGTATTGATAACAAATTCAATATAAACACTCAGAAATAGGCAACATTGATCTTCTAATTTTTCGGAATTTGTCTCTACGATGGGGGCGTCGTAGAGACATTTGTCTCTACGATGGGGGCGTTGTAGAGACACAAATGAGACAAATAACATAATTAATTGACTAAATCGTATTGATTCTGATGTATTGAAGGCCTTAGACAGGTTTTATGGGTGTATGGGATGAAGAACAGGGGGGGCGGAGTAATTAGGTCTTCTCAAAGGAATACAAAATATCAGTTTTTCATTTATTTTACTCTTCGTTTCTCCCACATATGTCCTCTCCCCTCTTTCAGACTTACATGTCCCTAATTCGTACACCACCCCCTCTTCCTCTCCAATCCCCTCAACAATCTTTCATCATATGTGATGTGTTTCAGGAAAATGAGTCACAAGTCGCAAAAAGAGATTTTCCAAAGTTATCTATTCACATATTCTCAAGAGATCTCTTTGATGGAATGTTCTTCCCTTTGGGTGGTTTAGCACATTTGGTCATATGAATTAATGGTTTTTTTTCACTGGGTACAACACCTCCAATGAGGGTAGGATGTTCTGGTGGAACCCAGCTTGTGGGAAGATGTTTTTACATCTCAGGCAGACACTTTATATACAATGATGGATATTATGAATTTTTTATTTATTTGATTTGAGGGATAACCACTTTTAATAGTGAGAGCCATATTTTGATATGTACAGGAAAGTCCATTTGTATTTCATGTTTATATGATACTGGAGCAGCATAATATACAGATCATTTGCAAGTGTAATAGAGCTAATGAGAGTGGCCGCTTCCAATGGTTTGATGATGCTTAGTTCACAGCATCGCTATAAATGATTTGGCAACAGTTTGTTTTTCTTTATATAGTCAGCAGTGTAGTGAGAATGTGTACGGTTCAAATATAATATGCCCAAGCGCCCTCTACATTCATTGTTTGGACTGGACACTATACATTATATAAGAACATTTGAGTTAATTCATCGTCTGTTTTAACCATACTTTCTGTAGGGGTTTAAATGTCTTCATGTTGCCTATATTTCTTGTTCTGGGTGAGAGTTGATTCCAGATATTTGTTGTTTTATTAAAGACTGTTATACCACTATTGTTACCTGCAAAACCTGAAATGTTAATCTTTTAAATCAGCTAATCCCTTATGGTTCACCAATAAGGATAATATAATCATTCACTAAAGCTTTATGAAGTGGTCACTCTCATTGACAGAGGTTAACCCTTCCTTTCTCCAATACACCAACAATGATTATGTTTATTGCCTTAAAAATTGTGAAATATGTATAACTCATTTATTATACGATGTACATACTGGAGAAGATGGGTCACACTAGTAAAAGTGGGTACCCTACCTGATCTAATATAAAACCTCAAATAAAACTTAGAATAAGGGAAAATAAAACTTAGAATATAGAAACACTTGTTAGATGTCCTAGTGTTTACGATAATTGGAATCGGCTTGATCTCATCTTTTCAAATATGATTGTTTCTCAAAATCCATTTTTTTGCGATTTGTGACTCATTTTCCTAAAATACATCACATATTTACTCTTTCTTACAGGGCCTGCCACAATTAATATGTCAAGATGTAAAACGCCATCAAGTAGTATCCTATAGTTCCCTCTCCAGCTCCTTCTCTTACTCATCCTCCCTCTTCTCATCCTCCCTTCAACTCCCTCTCTTCATGGCTTTCTTTACAAAACATTAATTTATTCCTCTTTGCCAGGTTATGTTTGATAATAGATTTTTCTTTTGGACTTTGCATTTTACACATGGTAGTGCTACACATGGCAGTGTAATACATGGCAGTGTTACACCAATGGCAGTGTACCATATGGCAGTGTTACACATGGTAGTGTTACACATGGTGGTGTTACACATGGCAGTATTACACATTGTAGTGTCACCCATAGTAGTGTAACACATGGTAGTGTTATACTTGGTAGTGTGACACATGATAGTGTGACACATGGTGGTGTAACACATGGTAGTGTCACACATGACAGTGTAACACATGGCAGTGTTACACATGGTGGTGTTACATATGGCAGTGTTACATATGGTGGTGTTACACATGGTAGTGCTACACATGGTATTGTTACACATGGAAGTGAACAGATGGTAGTGTTACACATGGTAGTGCTACACATGGCAGTGTTACACATGGTAGTGCTACACATGGCAGTGTTACATATGGTGGTGCTACACATGACAGTATAACACTTGGCAGTGTTACACATGGTGGTGTTACACATGGCAGTGTTACACATGGTGGTGTTACACATGCTAGTGCTACACATGTTATTGTTACACATGGTGGTGTTACACATGGTGGTGCTACACATGACAGTATAACACTTGGCAGTGTTACACATGGTGGTGTTACACATGGTGGTGTTACACATGGCAGTGTTACACATGGTGGTGTTACACATGGTAGTGGTACACATGGTGGTGTTACACATTGCAATGTTACACATGGTGGTGTTACACATTGTAGTGTTACACATGGTGATTTAACACATGGCAGTGTTACTCAAAGCAGAACAGGGTGGTATTACACATGACAGTGTTACACATGACAGTGTTACACATGGTGGTGTTACACATGGCAGTGTTACACATGACAGTGTTACACATGACAGTGTTACACATGGTGGTGTTACACATGGCAATGTTACACATGGTGGTGTCACCCATGGCAATGTTACACATGGCAGTGTTGCACATGGTAGTGTTACACATGGTGGTGTTACACATGGCAATGTTTCACATGGTGAAGTTACACATGACAGTGTTGCACATGGGAGTGTTACACATGGTGGTGTTACACAGGGAGGTTACATATGGATGTTACACATGTTGGTGTTACACATGTTGGTGTTACACATGGTGGTCTTATACCAGGTAAATATGGTTTGTTATATTTCGAGTGATAGAATGAATGACTATCTATCATTTCCAATAATTGTTCACTCATTTCGAACCATTATTAAGATATGTCAAGAACAGTTTTTTAATCAATATCTCTATCATGAGAATTGTATCTACAACATATTTTGAGTTATTGATTTATTCCAAGAGATAAAATTGTTTATGATGTTAATGTTTTTTGTCATAATGTTCACATCTGACATGTCTGAGACTGAGCAAAACCATTCCTGACCATTTCCAATCATTTCCTACCATTTAAGAGACATTGTAAAAACAGATTTCCAGCCAATGTCTCTACGATGGGAAGTGTCTCTACAACGCATTTTGAGTTATTGATTTGCTCCATGAGTAAATATTTTTTTATAATTGTTTTGTCATGTAATCACTTCTGCCATGTCTGAGATTGAGCAAAACCATACCTGATCATTTCCAATCATATCTGACTATTTCAAAGACATTGTAAAAACTGTTTCCAAGGCAATGTCTCTACGATGGGATGTCTCTACAACGCATTTTGAGTTATTGATTGGCTCCAAGAGTAAATATTGTTTATGATTGTTTTTGTCATATGTTCACATCTGACATGTCTGAGACTGAGCAAAACCATTCCTGACCATTTCCAATCATTTCCCACCATTTCAGAGACATTATAAAAATTGTTTCCTTGCCAATGTCTCTACGATGGCATGTGTCTCTACAACGCATTTTAAGTTAATGAGTGATTCTAAGAGTTAAAATTGATTGTCACTCCCAATATTTGCTGAAATGGTTGACGGTATATGGGGCAATGTGCAGGTCGAGAATTAGCTAATTCTAAAGCTAATTTGTCTCCCAATAATAGCATTTGCATATTGACATATTAATTGACCTTTTTTTGCTGAACCTGTCATAACAAATAAATATGGTTTATGATATATTAGGTCATGGAATCCCTCCTGATATGTCTGAGAGGAAGCACAATCATGTCTGACCATTTCCAATCATATTCAACCATTTCAGAGACATGTTAAAAACTGTTTTCCAGACAATGTCTCTACGATGGCAAGTGTCTCTACAACGCATTATGAATTATTGGTTCATTCAAAGAGTTATAATTGATTTTGACTCCCAAACTTTTGTTAAATGGTTGACTGCATGTTGGGTAGTGTGCAGATCAGAAATTAGCTCATTTCAATGGTAATTTGTCTCCCAAAAATGAAATTTGAATATTGAAATATTAATTGACCCATTATAGCTGATCCTGTTTTAACAAATAAATATTCTTTATGTTATATTAGGTCATGAAATCCCTCCTGACATGTCTGAGAGTGAGCACAGGCATTTCTGACCATTTCCAATGTTTTTTAACCATTTCAGAGACATGTCAATAACTCATTTCCAGGCAATGTCTCTACGATGGCATGTGTCTCTACAACGCATTTTGTGATATTGATTAATTACAAGCCTTAAAATTGATTTTGACTCCCAATATTTTGTAAAATGGTTGATTGCATGTGGGGTGGTGTGCAGATCAGGAATTAGCTCATTTCAATGTTAATTTGTCTCTCAAGAATGAAATCTAAATACTGAAATATGAATTGACCTATTGAAGCTGACCCTCTCATAACAAATAAATATGCTTTATGAGTCTTCTTGTCAAGGAATCACTTTCTACATGTCTGAGAGTGAGCACAAGCATTTCTGACCATTTCCAATCATTTTCAACCATTTCAGAGACATGTCAATAACTCATTTCCAGGCAATGTCTCTACGATGGCATGTGTCTCTACAACGCATTTTGAATTATTGACTGATTACAAGACTTAAAATTGATTTTCACGCCCACAATTTCGTGAAATGGTTGATTGCATGTAGGGGAGTGTGCACCTCAGGAATTAACCCATTTCAACGCTAATTTGTCTCCCAAAAAACGAAGTTTGCATATTGAAATATTAATTGACCTACTATAGCTGACCCCCTCATAACAAATAAATATGGTTTATGAGTGTTTTTGTCATGGAATCACTTCTCACATTTCTGAGAGTGATCACCACCATTCCCGACCATTTCTATTCATTTTCAACCATTTCAGAGACATGTTAAAAACCCATTCCCAGACAATGTCTCTACGATGGCAAGTGTCTCTACAACGCATTTTGAGTTATTGATTGATTCCGAGAGTTCAAATTGATTGTCCCTTCCAATATTTCCTGAAATGAATAGCAGTATGAGGGGCAATGTGCAGGTCAAGAATTAATCCATTTCAATGGTAATTTGTCTCCTAATAATGGAATTTGCATATTGACATATCAATTGACCTTTTATTGCTGACCCTGTCATCAAGAATAAATATGGTTTTTGATTGTTTTTGTCATGGTATCACTTCTAACATGTCTGATAGTGAGCACAACCATTTCCGACCATTTCCAATCATTTTTAACCATTTCAGAGACATGTTAAAAACCCATTCCCAGACAATGTCTCTACGATGGCAAGTGTCTCTACAACGCATTTTGAGTTATTGATTGATTCCAAGAGTTAAAATTGATTTTCATTCACAAAATTTTGTGAAATGGTTGACTGTCTGTGGGGTAGTGTGCAGATCAGGAATGAGCTCATTTCAATGCTAGTTCGTCTCTGAATAATGAAATTAGCATATTGAAATATGAATTGACATATTATAGATGACCCAGTGATAACAAATATATATCTTTTATGGTTATCTTTATCATGGAATCACTTCTCACATGTCTGAGAGTCAGCACAACAATTTCCGACCATTTCCAATCATTTTCAACCATTTCAGAGATATGTTAAAAACCCATTCCCAGACAATGTCTCTACGATGGCAAATGTCTCTACAACGCATTTTGGGTTACTGATTGATTTATAGAGTTAAAATAGATTTTCATTCCCAAAATTTGGTGAAATGGTTGACTGCATGTGGGGTAGTATGCAGGTTTGGAAATAAAATCATTTCAATGCGAATTTGTGACCCTCTGATTAATCTTGTACCTTAATAGTTTTATTGACCTAATATTGCAAGCATTGTCATAACAAGTAAATCTGGTTCAAGGTAAATTTTTTAATAGAAACACTGCCCACATTTCTAAGAATGACAACAACCATTTTCGATTATTTCCAACCGTTAGCAAGCTTGTTATAACTACTTTACTGGACATTGTATCTTTGCATGGTAATGTCTCTACAACGCAGTGTCTCTACAACGCAGAGTGTCTCTACAACGCAAGCTGTGTCTCTACAACGCACAATTTTAATTTCTCTAATAACTCCTGTCTCAATTATCCTATCTCTACAATTTTGGGGGGATCGTAAGACCATCGTTATACCTACTGTTTAAATGCAGAAACATGATCATCAGCAATATTTTGATCTTGTTATTAAAAAGAATAGAAGGTCTAATTTGTATCAAAGAAAAATTAAAATGATCTGCAAAGTTCAATTGCTCCTAGTTTTTGGCAAAAATTGCCTACATTCTTTATACTTGAGGATAATGCAGGTACAAGTGTCTACCTTTCGAAAATATATAAGAATATTTGGTTTATTGAAGTTATCAGGGCTAATTAGGGCTAATTAAACTCCAAGGTAGGGTGGGCGTCGTAGAGACATTGATTTTGATAAGTAAGTTTGGAGAGCCATAACTCAGTCGTTTTTTATTCAAAGTCTTGCAAAATTGAGAATCAATAGGCCCAAACTATCTACTTTAAGTCTGCCAAAGGAGGATTGATTCTAACAACTTTGGTCCAACGGCTCTGACAGCATGAAATGTAGTCCGTTCGCTGGCCCTGGTCGTATATATTAGTTTATTGCTTTATTAATGTCTATAATACTTATATTATTCTCTCTAATCGCCTTTCTTTTGCATATTTCACACCAAACTTTGTTGTGGCATTGTGTTTTGTGCTTTTGTGTTTTTAACATTTGTTATCGACTCCTCAATTTCTTTCTTTTGCCTTTTATTTACAATCAAACCCCGAAGAAATTTCTGAATCATATATTACTTAATGTTTTAGACGCATTTGTTTTCTGTAATCATTTTACTCGATATTTTGATACCTTCTTCTAATACAAGACTTATAATTAAAGATGCTACCATTGTTTATAACGTTCAACTACTACTGCTGTTTATTTGTGTTTTGTTTATTGAGATCCATACAAAGACACTAGGGTTAGCTGTTGCCAGGTCTTCGTTTCAATGACATAACCCATAGTAAGGTTTTCTAGAAAGATTTTAAATTCAAAATATGTGCAGAAGAGAAGGAAGGCAGTAAAGAAAGTAAGAGAGGTGTTTCCAAGTTATGAGAGGGGGTGAGAAGGATAAGGGTGATTGGTGATTAGTGAGTTAAAGGGGGTCTCCACTGGTTGCGGTGATGTTGCAATGGTTCTATAGGTGGAGAAGAGTGACGAGGTCCTCCTTATATGGTTCAATGGCCACCTCGCAACTCCTCTCCACCTACAGAACCATCCCATAAACATCGCAAGGCTTACCGCAGAGCTTACCGCAGAGCCTACCGCAGTCAGTGGAGACCCCCCTTTAGTTTAGTTGTTCCTACGACTGACATAGATCCACTAATAATAGCTGCTGAGGTACTAGCACTGTTGGCTAAGTAATCGATTAAATCATATATGATATATGAGATATATGTACATGTGACATACCTAGGATATCAACAAGATTAATATTGCAACCTGGCATTTACAAGTTTGTTTTTACGCGGCCTTAAAGAGTTCAAACATTTCTGTGCACTAGAAAAATACCAGGCAGAAAAAAAAATCATTAATCAATTGAAGGTAAATGGAGTTTTAAAAACTGGTAAAAAAGAAATATTGAAACAGGGTGAAAAATTCTATAAAGAATTATACACCGAGTTTAAGATAGATGAACAGATCGCAGAAACCTTTATGAGAGGAGAAAATATATATGAACTAGACGAAATAGATAATGATATATTAATACGCCCCTTTGAAGAAGAGGAAGTTAAAAAGATTATATTGTCTATGAAAAATAATAAGTCACCAGGATGTGACGGTTTTACTGTCGAGTTCTTTAGGTTTTTCTGGTATGCGATATATCAAATGTTTATTAATATGATGCATTTTAATCTCTCTCAGGGAAAAATATCTGAAAGTCAGTCAAGAGGAATAATAAGTGTCATACCCAAAAAAGATAAAAATCTAGAAGATCTGGAAAATTGGAGACCAATAACGTTACTCAACGTTGACTATAAAACTATATCTAAAACTATTACATCAAGATTAAAAATGCATATTACAGATATGATAAAAAAAGATCAATTTGGCTTTATTCATGGAAGATATATAGGCACAGCAGTCAGAAAGATTGATGACACTATCTTATCTGGAAAAAAATCGACAGAAGGGACTAATAGTAGCTTTGGACTTCTCCAAAGCGTACGATTCAGTCAGCTGGGCCTTCTTAGAAAAAGTCTTAATCTCCCATAATATATGTGACACTTTCAGATCGTGGATAAAATGTTTATTAGAAAATTCTAAAGCTGCCTTTTCGAACAATGGTCATATATCCAACTGGTTCGACATAAGAAGGGGAGTTAAACAGGGAGACCCAGTCTCATCTTATTTATTCACGATGATAGTAGAGAAGCTAGCAGAAAGCTTGAGAAATGATAGTGAGGTAGAAGGAATAAAAATAGGAGGATATGAGAATAAAATTATACAGTTCACAGACAATAGCACCATCATGGTAAAGAACGAAATATCCCTAGTAAAATGCCTCAGAAAAATAGACGATTTCTATTTAGCAACTGGTCTAAAACTTAATGCAAAAAAATCAAAAGGCTTCAGAGTTGGAAATGTTGTATTGTCTAATAGAAAGGTATTAGAACTAAACTGGGAGAAAGAAATAAAAATTCTAGGGGTCACCCTTATGTCGCCAAGAAGTGAAACAAAACTATCCCTAATAAATACAGTTGATCTTATGCAAAAAATAAAAAATGTAATAAATGCATGGAGGTAAAGATCCTTGACAATTAAGGGTCGAATATTGGTCTAGAATGTTTTTGTTCTACCCTTGGTTCAGCATACGTTATCATGTGTTTATATAGACCCAAAGAAACAAAAGGAGATATTATAAATATTATCACCTCTTTCATATGGAAAGGAGGATCTAATAAAATAAGTACTGACTTCTTAGCACAGAATTGTCAGAACGGTGGCCTAAACCTGAGATGCATAAAAGAAATAATTGAGACAAACAGGTTAAAATGGGTTCAAAGGATGATAGAGAACTGTAATTCATCATGGTTTAAAATTCTCGAACAAGATCAGGGAAAATCAATTGAAAATATATTCTTGATAAGAAATAAACCTGGTCATGCATTGAACAAATTTTATGAGGAGGTCTTTGATATTTGGAATAAATACTATTTCTCACAAAAACCAACTAGTGTGGATCAAATCAGGAAAGAAAGGTTATGGGGAAACAAATTAATTGTATCTAAAAAAATCCCCATCGGATGGGAAAGAGGCGAAAATCTTGGAATTAAGGTAATTGGAGACATATTAAATGATAGAGGCGAATTAATGTCAGAAAAAGAATTCCAAAAGGAATATAACACCAATTTATACCTACCAAGAAATATCATAGAAAAAGCAGTGCCTATAGAGTGGTGGAATACACTTCGTAACAACATCCAAAACCCTGTTAAGGATGTAATAGAAATAGAAATAAAAAACGAAAAGATCGATGTAAAAAACGCGAGTTCAAAAATGTTATATAATGCTCTAGTTGCTAAGAGAAAGCCCAAATGGGAAAAGATATATGAATGGCAAAAAATTCTAGGTCTAGATGATAAAGAGTTTAACGCAATTGACTGGAAAAAAATGTTCTATAACCCTTATGCTGTTACCAAAGAGTCAAGAATCCATGCATTACAATATCGCGTTTTACATAGAACTATTACCTGCAATGTCAAATTAAAAAACATGGGAATAATAGAGAAGAAAAATGTTCTTTCTGCAGATATAATGATGACATAATACATTTCTTTGTAGAATGTAAGAAAACAAAAGCAATGTGGCAAGAGGTATTCCTTTTTATTGAATCAACAGGTTACCTGAATAGAACAGATGGAGATAAAATGATTCTTAAAAAAAATGGAACTAAAATGGAGATAAATGCAAGTGATATTATTTTTGGGATAAGAACAGATAATAATAATGCCAGAGTAATAGGTTGGATTATATTACAAATGAAGGCTATAATACAAAGGCAAATATTGTTCCATGAAGGCGTTTTAACATTCAAGATGATAATATCCGAACTGGCAACGAAGAGTAAAATAATATTGTATTGTATTGTAAAATAAGACTCAAAATGTAAGCAATGAAACCAAAGAAATATGGCTAAAGCTAAATGCTGATTTGCAATTCTACATGTGAGGATCTAAGCCAAAACTGAGGTACGAATTGCTAAAAAAAAAGAGAAAACATTATGAAAATGTTCCTGTTAACAAGTTGAAACTCGAAGAGTCAGTCATATTACCAATAATACATTAATGGAGAGTCGCACGATAATAATGTGTATTATTTGCAACCCAAAAGATCTGGGTCAAAATATCCTTTGATTTGAACAAGCAGGAAAGAGCTATGTAGTTCTAGATGTATAAGCTCGAGGTGAGGAGGAAGTTTTGTTGATAAGCTGAATAAAATCATGTTTCAAAAAAAAAAAAAAAGAGTTCAAACGCTGGCAGTCCTCTCAGTTCCCTTGTAAGGTCATTCCAGAGGCTGTCTTGTATGCTTCTATGGTATAATTGTTTCTTAGTTGGGTTTTCCGTCATAATAATAGATTTGTATTTCCATGTCAAATTTCCCGTCAGTGTCGAACAGTGTAATTTTAAATTAGAGAATATGATAAAGTATGTAAAGAGGAATGCTCTCTGTGAATGTCACAGGTCTTCCGAGCACCCCTTGAGCCCCGTCAGTACTAAAGCATCGTGCAATCTTACTATTTGGTTACTTAGTTCAAGGAATCCCATTTTAGTAGAACTTGTATAAGAGAAATTTAGTAGATGGTTCACTTCTTTGTATCACAAATTGAGGAACTCATAGATCGCCGGAACGCGTTGGGTCTCTCATCCTGAAACCTAATCTTCATAATAAATCATCAAGTTCAAAAAGTTGAACTCTTACTATATGTGTGATAAACCATCTTTCCAAACTCATTCCAATTATGTATTAGTGAATTTGACTCTTTAGCGATGGTGTTGATGTTCTAGTTTGTCATCTTCAGGATTTTTGTTTATTTTTTCGTTCATACTTAGTCTGGGATTTATCGTATTATAAGTAGTTAGAAACAAGCGATGCGCTACCGTATTTGATTAGAGGCATACATCTCGTTCCCTTATTTCATACATAACTGTGGCATGAAAACATTATAATTTCGCCTCATGATGTTTAATAACTACATAAAACAGAGGTTCCGCAAGCAAACCTAATTCAATTACATTGCCGTATCTGTGTCTTTTTTGTGAATTACGTCGTATTTGCAAGTATGAAAAATTAATTGTGCGATGAAAAATTTTGCTTTACATGTTACCTTACGTTTTAGCTTAACCCCTTTTTCCGTTTAACGTATATTTGTATCATCACAGATATTTAAGTTTAAGTTTAGGTATGGGTTAGACTTGCTGAATCTCCCTATTTACAAAACGAACCTAGCTGCAAGCACAGGGACGCCCATCTAAAGGAACAGGTTTTCTTTTAAATGCAGAATATATCGCAATAAACTTATAAGCATTTATTAATCTTGATAGTAGTGATTTGCAATGATTTAACTTCAAAAACGATAATATCATCCACAAATATGCAAACATTCCAATGGTCTTTGGGCATACTTCTTTCGTCATGTTATTACTCATTTGTATAAAAAAAAAACTCAACATGATTTCGGATAAAGCAATCCTATTTATTTCTTTTGGGAGAAATGTGGAGGCTGACATATCCTGGGGACTTTCCACAATGCGGTTCGGTGATGTGTGATATATAAACTATTAATTGTTTATTCATCTTTCATTAAAGTAAAAAGTATAAAGCACTCTTGCATAGAAGTGCGTTTATATTTTGGCGACCCGCCAAAAAAACCTTTAGAAGTTCCTCTTAGATGTCCTAATGCTTACCATCATTGGAATCCGCTTGATCTCGTCTTTTCAAATATGATGGTACAACATATAAAACATCACATGAATCCCAGAGTACCAAAAGTTTCAAATACATGTTAATACTATTTTTCCACGTGGAGTATTGCTGTTAGTTTGATTTCCTATTTACCACCAATGAGTTGGCTTTGTAAGGTTGCAAAGCTATCTTTTATATTTGTATTCATATTTATTTACATTCATAATGTTCTTCCATTTGTTCCATGAGGGAAGTTCTTTCTATATTTTGATGAAATTAAAAACTAGGACAAATGAAAATCAAAAACTAAAAACTAAAAAAATTTAGTGACTCGATATGACTTAGTCAGTTAATTACTTAATTACTACTCTTTCTCCCAAACCAAATTTATTATTTTTTATTTTTTCAAATCCTAGGATGGATTCACAAGCAGACGCCAGCCAACGGACCAGTTTGGATTCCCTACCTGAAGGCTACTTCAGGCCTATAGACCCCACAGCAGACAGGAATGAGTACCAGAAACCAGGCAAGCCAAAACAGAATGCACACAATCCTACATCAAGAGATGACCCAGAGCGCAATGGAGACCAAAATAGGCAAAACCCGTACTTGCAACCAATAAAACAGGAGTACCTCCATCCTCCAGAAACAGGAGACTACTACGGTGAATCTGGGAGAGATGACAGGTATTTACATTTGAACAGAAA
This sequence comes from Sthenelais limicola, assembly GCA_942159475.1. Taxonomy (NCBI): domain Eukaryota; kingdom Metazoa; phylum Annelida; class Polychaeta; order Phyllodocida; family Sigalionidae; genus Sthenelais; species Sthenelais limicola. Next base: position 25,470,393 of record OW804095.1, read on the forward strand.
CGGGCCACCTCTACCCCCAGCAAGACACACTTACCAAAGACCCATAAGACAGGAGTACCTCCATGCAGAAAACTCAGAGGACTACAGTCAAATGGGACGAGCAAATGCTTATATCAACACACCTGGTGAAGAGCCATACCAACCACCAAGCAATTATAATAACCATTTGCAGGGAAATAGGCTGGATGGCAGCCATACATATCATTACATAGATGACGATAATCCCAGACAGTTACGACCTCTTCCTCCTGTACCATCTCCTACCGGATTATCTCCTTCAGGTGAGCAAACAGCCCTGCTGCATAAAGATAGGAGAGGTTCTGAGGACAATACCAGCTTGATCCCCGTGCCTCCTTGGGTCATTTGCCTCACGGTTGTAACTTCAGTCACCATTATCCTTGCAGGCGTCATTGTGGTCGTATTTTTCATTCTACCTGCATATAAAGGCAAGTTTATAGTTCTAATCATTATTCAACAAGCCCTAGCTTTTTACAGTGTTTTATTTTGTACACAACATTGTATTTTATCATTATTCCATAAACTTAAATCTGTACATTTTGAATTTCATTTGATGACACTTATGTAACATAGATGTATTCTATATATGGGTCGGATTTTCAGAAAATGTACAATTCGCCTTCACCAATCCTCTCAAATGGCCCACATTTAAGACACAAATGAGCTTCAAAGTGCAGTTTAACATAATGGAACTGATACTTTAAATCAATGCGATACCAAATATATTTAGATATACTCGGTATTCTTCATTTTTCAGACTAATTTAGGAGAATTTTCTAAATGTGTAGAGCTGCCAATTGTACATTTCCTAAAAATCTTACCCTTATAACCACTGTTTCTGAAAATCTGACCCATATAGTTTATCGCCCAAGTCATGGTATTCAAAGTCACAGATATAGATAGTATTCATTTGATTTTGATTTGATTTTCCATAAGCATGACATTTTACAATGCTATTCTCAGCTTAACTCGATGGAATAGAAATAGATATTTGTCTGTCTACTATACATTATACTCAATTACTTTTACGATTAAAATCTAATGATTATTTATTGTCTAAGCTAAAATGCTTCAGTATTTCATACTGACCATCTACACATCAGAAGATTACTATATTTTTGTGACATTCTTTCATATATATGAGTGACACCGATATGACTTATAGGACTGGATATATAAATGATCTACTACCGTTATATGTTATAACAGTAGAAGAATAGTATAGACACTCGAGTGAAAACCTCAGGAGAGAACAAACCCAAGTAAGCAATAGTTAATGAAACCACCACAGTGAAGGATTTAGCACTTTTATGAAGGCCTGTATCAAAAACAATCAGACAAAATTCACCAAAATCTTGGTCAAAATGGTCAAACAAAAGATTGAAAAACTTTAGTTTTTGGCTAATGTTAACTGAGAGTGCAGCTTTAATTCTACAAATTAATCATGACTTAATTGTTTCTTTAACTCAGGTGAAGTTACTACTCCTATTCCACCTCTGCCAAACATAACTACCACAACTCCACCACCACTACCGCCGCCTGACATACCCACTGAAGGTAAGGAATGCAATTTGTTGTTTATGCAGCGATTTCTTTCTAAATTGGGCATCTTGAGTTACAGCGAACTTGCTTGTGTTAGGAAGCCATGGAACTACCAGGCCTGGGGGGAAATACCAACCTTGTAATCCAAGCTTCTAATATATAATAACACTATGTGTTTTCTACTTTAAAGGCTACCAATTTTTCAGGCAACAAACAATACTTGCTATTTTATATATATGTTGGTGGTAGTGGTATGTGGTAGCAAAGGATAGTGATGGGTGATGAGGATTAAAAGATTAAAGATTAAAGTTTTTCATTCTCGATTTGAAAGTTTAATAATCTGTAAATATTCTTCCATTTGTTCCATGAGGGAGGTTTTAGTACTGTGGCATCATGTAGCTTGGTATATCTGTGTGTTCTCTGTCATTCCTTTTATAATAATAATGGATTTTTATTTCCATAACACATGTACAACAATTGTCATACAATGTAGAATTAAAAGAGAAACCTATGGAAAGAGGAATAATCTCTGTGACAGTCACATCTCTTCCGAATATCCCTTAAATTTTGTTTTACTTCGCTATCCCTATCATTTGTGCATCTATTTCTAGCTAAATATAGACAGTGTCTAATATTGGACATGTCTGCTACACAACAGTAAAATGTAATTACAAAGTAAAGTAAAAGCAAGGTAAAAATAAAGTGAAAGTAAAAAAAAGAATACCTCGACAATAATTCATGTCTTCTCATTGCAGCTTCATTCGTGATGCAGTGCAACATAGCAAGCATAACAATAGATGACCTCTGCTGGGTATATGACCACATGCTGGCAGTGGTCAGTTATGGTGGTCAGCAGGTGAATATATTGACCATTAATAGTGAAACCAAGTCCTGCTCCCCACATGTACTGGCCTCTGGCTATCGTGCTATCAGTGTGGCTTGTTCCCCTTCGCTCAGCGGCCTCATCTATGTATCGGCTGGTACATCTGTCAAAATTATCCAGCTGGGAAGTGATGGACAGAAGCAATCAGAACAAGATTGGCGACCACGTCAAGTGGGATACCCTGGAGCTATAACTGTTAACAATGATAAGATAATAGTTTGTGCAGGAGGCCCTGGAAGCCCTATATATATGTACAGCAGCACTGATAAAAGGCTTCTAAGAAGTGTAAGCATCAATAACAACAAAGATCTCCTTTGGTTTACATATATAACCGACCAAAATCTCTTTGTAGGTTCTCGTCATAAGTCAAGTCAAGGTGTGGTTATGTACAATGCTGATACCAATGTCACACACAATTCCCCTGCCCCAGAAGCTGCAGGTGTATGTGGGGGCCCGGGTGGAAGGGCCATCCTAGTGTCGTCCAACTACCGTACTCCTGACAGCATATCTGTCCTGGATCTTCAGGGTAGGAATCATGGATTGCTACACCTGAAGGACCAGCAGGTAGCACAGCCATATAGTATGTCTCTTGTAGACAGAAACGGGCAGCAGAGTCTGTTGGCGGTTAGTAATACTGGAACTGGGCAAGTTAATATCTACTCTCTCTAGGCCTCAGCACATGGTTTTGTTGTTTTTTCAAATTTGTATTTGCTTTAATCTGCCATCTAGGCTTTTACAATATAATGAATATACTTTCTATAGTCCCTGTTGGGCTGCTATTTGGCGTGACCGGCTTCGGTGGTGGTCTGTCAGAGAGTGACTTTTCAGAGAGTGACTGGGGCCGCTGCCCACTGCCACTCGTACTACAGGGGCCGGGCCTGTTTGAAGCTTGTTGATGTTTTGGCGCTCTTGATTGCCTATTAGACTCAGCAGGGGAAGGTTTACCATTTCTAGGTGTGGCGGTTTTAGATTGGGCAGCGGTAGCCCCCTCCATAGAGGTATCTCCCCCCTCAGCCCCTGATTGAATCATTGGGACGGCAGTAGTAGCCCCCGCGGTAATTGCGTCTCCCCCCTCTGCACCTGCTTCTTTGTTGTGCTCCTCAGCTGGGTGTTCATGTTGAAATAGGATAGAATCAACTTCATCATTTATGGCCTGCTCTAAATCTGTAAGGGGGGGTGCTTTGGGCTCTTCCTCCTCATCGTCCTCTTCATCATCAATTACTGATTCGGTTTGGTTGGATCTGGTATCCTCAGGGCGCTCCTCTTGCGAATCTTGTAATATGGCATTATCAACCCCTGGGTTACCCGTAAGAGGCATGGCCATGCCTATTTGAAAGTAATAATCATGCATCATATCTTCCTGGTCTTTCGCCCAGACGTCTTGGTAATCACCATCGTCTTCATGTGCCGGGGGAGGGGCCGTCTTAATAAACTCGGCTCTGCGAAGATCCTCTCTAATTGCAGCCAGGATGAGTCCATGATGGTTTTTGCCAGGCCATGCAGTGTTTACATCGATTAGGACATTATTCGATAAGGCAATGCCTGTCCCCCGCCATAGATCCCTCGTACATTCGGCTAGAACTACCTCACCCGAATCTAGGAGTTCAGAGCGAGCATCCTTGCACTGCTTGAACTTTTCGCGCAGTATATCTTCCATTACTCGGTTTTTGAGACGGTCCCAGTTGTCGTTTTGCCCGCACCGGTCCCCCCACTTTTTAGCTAGTCTGGGGCACAGTGTGGACTCAATTGTAGAGGCAATTGAGGCGTTGTTAGTTTGGGTGGCTCGAGTATATTGGTATGCCTGCTCGGCTGTATGGAAGATTTTACCATTAAAAAAGAGCTTTGCTAAAGTTAGAAAATGGAGAATGTTCTCCCTGGTATCCCAGGGCCCCAGCAATCTTCTTGGTTTTAACTTGAGAGATCTTGATCCCCTCAGGTAGAGAATTTAACTGATCGTGTGTATATTCGCTACCATCTACATTGATTTTACCCCTACTCAGGGAAATCTTATAACTCATCTCTGATTTCTTGGCATGTGCCAGTATTTGGCGCATGTCAGCATGGCTACGAGCGACCTTTCAGGGAGGTCAGGGTTCATATAGCAATTCTTGTAGGCCTCACTATCCCTCAGACGAATCTTACACTTGAATATACGGTTTCTAGTTGATTCATTTCTAAACTTTAGAATGATATTACGGGGGGCATTCCTGCGTACTCCTTGGGTCCCAATACGGGAGGCGAACTCTAGGTCTAGGGGCCTAAAGGTGACATCTATAGTATGGTATAAAGCAACCATCTTATCCCAAGTGACAGAGTTCTTCTTCTTTTCCTCTCTGGACTCTGCATATCCAGAAAGGATAATATGGCATTTCCTCTGACCCCTGTCCAGATCCAAACAATAACTTTCTAGGTTGCTAGCAACTAGGGATACATGGGCGAGCTCGAGTTCGAGTTGTTTAACACGGGCGTTTATTCTATTGGCATATGCCTGAAACCTATCTACTTTATCTTGGGTTGGGGCGAATTCATTTGTCCATTTGTCTTCCATAACTTTCAAACGTGCCTCCATCGTGGTCGTTTGGTTAGGAGGATAGGCAAGTATCACAGAAAACAGACAGAATACAGAGTTCAAATATATATGCAGGTGATAAATCGTGTACGTGACCTGTGATCCAGTGTATGTAGAGGGGCAGTGGTAAACAACAGCTTCACCGGCTATGTGTGAGTGTCCACGGGTGCATTGCACATATCCATTGCAGTGTGTGTATCCAATATCAGCCTGGGAATTCGCTAATATGTCATAATATAGTCCAAAAACAGTTCGTCATAGACAGAATCCAACCCAAATGATGATTGTTGTGAAATGATACATGAAGTGATGATGAAAAACTCCTCATTTAGTAGGAGAAGAGAGAAACGGCCGGGAGCGGGTCAAAGCACGTCCTCACGCCATTTTGAAACACACAACGTTTGTTACGCTTAATGGAGCAAAATTAAGAGCAAAGCATGTAATAGTAATATTGACTATTTTGATTTATTATTAGTTGGCCCTGGCTAAAGTGAACAGGTTTTTAGATGAATATCAAAAGTGTTTTCCGCTACAATTGACCTAATGTCAACTGCCAGTGCGTTCTAAGCAGTTGCTGTTTTGTATAGTAAACTTCACTTAGATAGGTCCTTTTGGGTTAAAACTATTTTAAGGGCTTTTGCATCAAGTATTATCAAGCATCATCCTAGGATCAAAGATGTAAAGAGTCCCTGCAAACTGAGGGAAAGCGTCTCACTCAAAACCACAAAATGCCATTAGAATCTCATTAAGACGCCTTAAATTCCCCAAGGCCGGGAAAGCCATTAGTGCAGTAGAGTGAATATATATATCAGCAGCGATGATGCCAAGTCTATGGTGATCCCAAGTTCCAGTCGAATCCTTGGTGCAATTGCGTGCCTCGGTTACGTTAATTCGCTCACTGCTGATGCTATGCAGACGAATTTGGGGAGATATGATCACCTGGAAACAAATGTACCACTGTAGATATGAGAATACCATTGATATTTTGTATTCATTCATTCAACTTCATCCAATAATATAAATATTTACTACAAATATTTTCTATAAAAAAAACATATTAAAACATTAAGATTATTATGTTATCTCCACTGTGTGTATACTTAAAAACTTAAGTAAGAGATCCTAAAAAGTGTTGTGGGATGACTTTATTGACTGGCCAAATTGGCTTATAGTCTGAATGTATAAGAAAATGAGTATGAATCTGATATTGGATTATGGATTATGCCCGTGTCTTATGCGATATTTGGGGCTAGTCGTCAGAAAATGTACAATTCCCTTCACCAATCCTCTCAGATAACTCAAAATACAATTCAATATAACGAAACGGATTGTTTTAATCAATTCAATGTCAAATACACTCAGATGTATATATATATAGTATTTGTAATTTTCTCGCCTAATTTAAGAGAAATTACTAAATGTGTAGAACTGCCAATTACTATGCGTGTGGGTTTGTAAATATGTCTGTGTATATAGTATTAACAACAAATGTCTTAACGAAAGGACTCCAGTGGCCATATGCACATGTATAGTTTTTCTTTGCAAATTTATCATTGGGACTGGTGGCTATTGCATGTTTGAAGTTGTACAAAGCGTTAGAAATGATGAGAGATCACTGTATATATAATCAAATTATATCCATCTGCATTTACATCAAGGATCCAATCATGTTGAGTGTTATAGCAAAGGTAGTAGTAAATAATCTATAATCTTTGGTTATAGATATCATAACGTGTATAAATACTTTATGTAATTAATGAAAGTCAGTTAAACTATATCCATGGAAATGGAAGACCTGCAGACAGTACGGAAAACACTGTCCAAATTTATTATGCTGTATTTTCTTATGGAAATAAAAATTCAATAGAACATATTATTTTCGTTATTTTTTTGTAGCTCCGTTCTACCAAGTGGTTATTTCAATCCACGGTATTTTCACCCTGCCCTACTTTATAGGCGCCAGAATATACTAAATAAGTCGCCGAATGTTCATCATTTGACGCCAATACAGTAGGGCTTCAGTATAAGCCAGTTCACGGTTCCGAGTGCGCATGTCTCAAAAGCACTTCTGCTTGTTCAACGCGGGATAAACAAAAGCCTGACTACGGCCGCCCACCATAGCGTGGGCCTTACTAGGCAGATCTAAACGATGTTTAAACTAACTTAAAATCACAATTTGTGCGATGGAAGGGTATAGCCATAGTGATCAAACATTGGAATCGGGAATCAAACCCTATGTGATACTTGTACTGCTATAATTTGATAGAAATAACAGAATTATCGTAGCCACACAGTTTGTTTACCTTTCGGCGGACTTACCACATGAAGCTATGTCCATGGCACATAGTAAAAACTCGCCAATCCTCTCGGAAAATTACAAAACAACCCTCGAATTTCAAAGAACACTTCATGTGAAAGCCAGATTGCAAGTAAGAAGTAATTCCTTCAAGAAACCATCGAGTAATTCATGGTTATCTATGATCGGGCAGGAGACCGGGTGGCATCCATGCCTACTAGGCTTATGGTGCTATGAGGGAGGGCCGTCGCTGTAGGCATAGCGTAGGGGGACATGCATCTGAGTCAGCCCATAAACTGGAATCAACTCTTGTTCTCCCCTTTTACCATCTAATCTTTATGTTTTACATGGATCCTGCTATGGACCCCATGTATGCTTCCACCTCCATGCGATATCAAGTGCCTCTTGTTCTTTATTATTACTGATTCGACTTAGTTACAGTCTTAAACTTGTGTGTCAGTCCCCACGATGTCTGTCAGACAAGGCCAACCTCTGCACGCCCACAAAAAAACGTGAAGACAGTGCTTTGAATGCATGACAGATCTCAATTCTAAAATGTCAGCCTTAGAAACCAACTAAGAGGTGATTATAACCATTAATAGTATTTCATTTCGCAGAATAGACTACATAAATGATCGCTACAAAACATGATTGTGTGTATAGGCCTGGGCAAGGCCAGGGCGAACCCACGCTCGGAAAAAAGAGCATGAAAACAGCTGTTTGAATGCATGACAGCTTTTAATTCTTGGATGTTTCGTAGGAAATCAACTAAGAAATAGTGATGACCATGTTTAAGAATTCTATTCTGTTTAGAACTTTAATGATCGCCATATAACATGATCGGTGCGCGGCCGATAATAAGGGTAGCTGTGGGTCAGCCTGCTCTTGTTTATCACGCGGTGATCCCATGGTGCAACGCGCGGCTGAGACCGTGAACTGGCTTATTGTTCCATATGGTTTACCATAGCTTTTGTATTCCATGCTTATAATACACCTCCGTCCGTCCACACTGACACTCAGCCTCTTTATTACATATTCAGAATTCATGATAATGTATTATCTCCGATCAGATAAACTGAAACAAAAGGGTTTGTGCGTACAATGGTCATTTTATCAATGAAAAATCTGATGTATCTTATATAAATACCTTACTGTTGTATTCTGCCTATTACACAATCCTCGCAAAGTCTCATTAATTTGTGTCCTTTCCGAGGATTTGTTTTATTCACATATCGTATGGCTGTCCCATAATCGTCCCACTGTCCCATACATAGCTTCATACGGGTCCCATTAAGTGTGTGGTCTTCGAGATTATCCTTCTTAAAATACTTAATAATTATGGTCCGCTATTCGTTGTTTATGATTTATTTTATCGCTCTGCGCTTATTTCTATTGTTTCCGATAACAATATTTGTTCTTTATATTGCAGGGTTAAACACTCGTGATTTATAGCTCGGCAAAATGTTGTTTCCCAGGTAAAAACATAATTTGTTACCATAACTATGTCCGTCTAATGTCCAATTCCCACCTAAATTACGTAATATTTCATATTACACCTGGTTATGTAGATTTTTGTAATTCATGTGACCAACAAGTCATAACAGGCGTCAGGCATCTTTTATCCTATTCACTTCTATAGAGAGAAAGATGGCCGGCGAGCACTAAAGCTGAACAAGGTGTCCGAGGTTGAGGCACCATGCAACTGCACTCACCACGGCAGCCATCATACTTTTGCCGCGCGTTAATTCCAGCGCCCATCACCATACAGCGTTGTCCTTCTGATTTAAACCCCCTTCTGGCGCACTTTAAGACCCATACCAGTGCATCATGCCGTAACCTTTTTCATATTATTGCGAGTATTTTTAATCATCATTCGCTGCATAACTTTAATGGTTAAAGTTATGGTCTGAGGTTATGGTCTTTAATTTGGAGCATCTTGAAACGACTTCACTCATACACATGTATACATGCTATGGATTAGTAGGTAAGTGATGAACTATGTTTCTATTTATTGATACATTCTCGAGTAAAATTGAACATGTGAACAAGGTAACCATAGATAATTCTTATAATTCTCGTAATAAGGGATTATAGCTTAGTATGATTAGTCCACAAGTTAATCTCTTTATTACTAATAGCTCAGTGCTAGTGTTATGGATGTACAATATAAGTTTAGTTACGTCAGACTTGCCAGGAAATAACTTAGACGACTCAACTACTGCCTTTGGGATTTATGAAAATTAATAAAGTTTTTTTTGGAATGACGGACTAATACCTCCTGCACGAATGGAGGACACCAGTCGTTCTGATGAGACCGACCTTGGACAAAAAGGATGCATGTATGATATGAGCATATCTCAAGTATCACACTTTGTTTGTCTGGACTGATTTTATATATTTTGGTAGTGGATGGGGGTGGGGGATCGTTAGTTTTACGCCCTGTTTTGACACCAGTGTGCATATATGATGTTTGGCCTGCCGCAAGAATATCAAATGGTTTTGATAGTGCCGGATAGATGCCGGCCAACGACTCTTGCTGTGGGAGTTGCATCGGGAAATTTGCAGAGAAGCTATGTTGACGGAGGCATTAGTGGGATAATTTAAGTCCTGCCGCGTCAAAGTTGTACCAAAGGTTGCAGCAGTGAAGCTACTATAGTTGCCCCTCATGCGACTATTAGACCCTGCCCACACACAGCCGATTTGCCCCCCGATTTGGGTCTCCCGATAAATCCTATGATTTCATTTCAAATACTGATTTATGTTTTTGAAATAACAAAAACCAGGATTGGAAATGAAATCATAGAATTCATCGGGATAGCCAAATCGGGGGGGGGGGGGGGGGAATCGGGGGGAGGGGGGAGGGCAAATCGGCTGTGTGTGGGCAGGATTTTAATTTGTGGGCGCCGCAGACTCGGAGAAAAAGGTCGCATATGCCGCATCTGGAGTAACTTAAACAGATTATTGATTTGAAGTAACTATTGGTATAAATTTTCCCTGAATTTGAATTGGGTTAAAAATATCAGCCTAAGAAAAAGTTTATTCTATGCTATGTCATGGTGAATACAATATAACAAACTCTAGCAACTTATCCCTGCCGGGGCAAGTTCTAACACATTTAGAACATAACAATGGATATTTCCTTAAATATTCACCAATACCAATTCTCCTTAATTCCGCTTGGGGAATGAATCACTCTAATTCCATTGGCATCATTACTTTTAGATTTTAAAAAAGATTTAACTTAGAGAGTCATATTGTTAAGACTTGCCCCATGCCATGGCAAGTTCAAACACAAGTAATATCCCTTTCACCATTACAATGGCTATACTTATATACAGAACCATTCATGTTGTAAACATAGATGTATGGCCTGCCTTATTTCATGCAAATGTAGGAAACAATAGCTTGACAAGACATGTTATTGCTGAAAATGTGAAAGTATTAGAACTTGCCCCGGCCTACTGTTAAAATCATTTAAATACCAATGTCTGTAACATGTGCGTGAATGTGGGTGAGCATATATCAATATTGTCTTTTATTTAGAAACCATTTTCTTCTCTTCTTCTGTTAGTAATTCCTTATCTATGATCTCATTCGCCCGCTTCAAATCTTTTTTCAAATTGTTAGATAATTTGTCCTTCCCTTTATATTCATCAGTTAATTCCCTAAGTAGGTCATCCACTTGCCGCTCCATCCTGTTAATTAGGTCATCCCCATCTTCAACTTCGGCCACTTGGTGTGGTGAGGTGGAGGATCTAAGTTGACTTGGTGGTTTCGCTTCTTTAGATCTTTGGCTTGAAGTTTTAGGGTCTGTGTCTTTTATTTTAATTTTCTGTGTTGGTTTTCCATCTTGGCTTGTATTTGGAGTGGGGTTTATATTGTCTTTCACCCTAGACTCTGCCCCTGCATTTCTACTCGTACTAATGCTGTCCACATGATGGTCTTTGTGGGGGTGTACATCTGGATTTTTTACCGCACTTTCTTTCGCAGTCAGATGAAATTCTTTTCCATGTTTTGAGGTTGTCCTCTCAGTCGATCTGTTCTCTTCGTGGTTTTCAACTTCTGCTTCACCAGCGAGTATCTCTTCTATGTCTTTCTCAATGTCTTCTGCATCCGCTCCAGCCTCTTGCTGCGTCATCGTATCACGTGACAGCTTCCTGCTGGCGTCAACAGCGCTTTGGGTGTGCCGACGGTCTGATTGGTTGACAGTAGTCACGTGACCAATGGGTTCTGTGCGCACTGTGTTGTAACTGGTGGATGAGGATTCAGAGGCAAGCGAGTATTTACTTCCTGATATGGTGGACGCCTGAAAGCAAGAATTTGTCTTTTAGTCGCCATTTTGGACTTGACTCAAAATGTGTAATGGGGAATTTCTTTTTATTCATTAAAAGTTTCTGGTTTCCTCTTTTCAGGTCGTCGGGGTTGGATACATTTAGTCTCTAAATAAGCTAGCTATATATAACTCCACCAGAGCCGGATGGCAGTTGCTGAAATAGTATCCTAGGCCTATGAATGAAGGATGAACGCCTTTTGTCAGGTTGTCAATGGGGGGGGGGGGGGTGCATGTGCCACTGCTCATGTCTGTAACAGTGCATCCCTGGTTAGATTCTGATGAAATCTGAGATACTAATATTGGCAAGAATTTTTATCGAAAATTGCAAGAATGTTTTCCCCTATGTCATGGCTTGTATAAGTGATCCTATGAAAACAAAATGGATGATGGAAAAGATGGGGACTCGTGTTATGGAAACAAATGTATAACAAACGGATATTGACATTAGAACATTGATAAATAGTCCATGCTGAAACATAGCATGTTTTCTATAGATTTTGCACTGTACCATTAGTCCCATAATTCCATGCGAATCAAGATTCAAAATGGCGGCTATGCAAGTCCCCTATTATTAGACATTAACAAGTAGCACATTAACAAGTAACACACATTAGAAATTTAGTATGTCATAGGTTGACAAGCTTTATATGTAGTGGATAAGGCATATATGGGTCATATTTTTAGAAAATGCACAATCTACAGTTCTGCTCATCTCTCAAATTCTGCTTAATCAGAATGAAAAATGATGAATAATGACAAAATCTGAATGTATTCTGATTTGTATTCATTCAATAAATCTGTCTGGTAATGTTCAACTGTATTTTGAACCTGATTTTGGTCTGAAATATGGGTTATTTGAGAGGATTGGTGAAGGCCAATTGTACATTTTCTGACGATCTGACCCATATGCAACACATAAAATGTTTAAATCTTATTGATAATAATAGAGAATATGTATTTTTCTTTTCATCCCTTTTTTGTATTACTTTCTTTCTTTCCCATACCTGACTTGAGATGAAGTTCTGACGTTGATTCTGGATGCGCTCCGCCAGGGAGAGCTTGGGCGTCTGACCTTTGTTCTTCTTCCGGCGCACACGACGTCGCAACTCTAGACGTTCGTCTATTTCTTGTGGAGTCAGCGTTTCTGTAAAACAAAAATACTGGACAGGATTCTTGAGGATGAGCTCTAAACAATGATAAAAAAGACTGATTAGAAATGATTAGAAATGAAAATATTCTAACTACAATCTCAATTTTTACAGCTTCTCCGTCCTTTGCCTCGCCTTTGCATCGGCCATAAGCGGTTACCGTTAACGTTGTTGAAATGTTCATTCAGACTTATGAATATAACAATAATAGGTAATTAATTACTTGTTAATAAAACATTTTTAATCAGGTAGATATAAAACCCATGTTCGCCCATTAGTGCAAATTGTTATCCATTGCCATAATTATGGAAAATGATTTCTAATTTTCTAATATAATATTGAGATAAAAGACATTAACTACACTTCATCTCCATTCCCCAGTTTTCTGTTTGCCTTTTCCCTGCATTACATTATTATATCCTATCATTGTTAGCTTGACTTGTATTACGTTAATACACGCTTGATCATGAAACAATATAAAATTTGAGGATGAATGTACCTCTTATAACTACTAAACATAAACAATTTATGAACTCTTTATGTTTGTTTTTTGGGGGGGTTTTTGGTGTTGTTTTTTTTTTAAAAAAAGGGGGTTTTATTCTCCGAGAATTTGATAATTTTTGTTTCCACCTCACTCAGAAAAAAACACTGTTTCTTATCCATATAATTATTCTTATCATTGCAAATTAATCAGCGAATGCCATGCCATCAGCTTAGTAAGAAACCCTTCAAAATGCAAACGAAGCAAAATCCATAGTCCTAGCTCTTGAACCAGAATAATGCAGTCAGCGTGTATATTGGCAAAGTAAAATTTAAAGCAATCAATGAATTGATTTGCTGCGAATGTGTATCTAGGTTAATGTATGTCCCTGCATGGATCAAAAGCTACCCAATTGATTAGGAAAAACGTTTTGTTCTCAAGTTTGTGTCCTTTTGGTTGTCAGCAATGCCTTCTGACATTTCTTTCTCATAGTTATAAGCTTAATTCCTTTCAAGGATGCCTCTCCCAGTCTAGGTCCAAACTCTCAGGTCAGATAAGTATGGTATGTCAGTGGTTCGACGCATACTTTGCTAATCGTTTTTTTCCTTAGGACTAGTTCTAATAGGAATATAATGACATTTTGCAGTCTTAATGGAATTATAATGGCACATTGCGGTTTGAGGCGAGAGGCTTTCCCTCCGTTTGAAGGGACCCTCTCATCTGTGGGCCCGGACTTTCTCACATCCCAAAGGATGTCCCATCACATTTGTTGATGAATTAAATGATTTTCTCGAAAGAAATTCGTACGGATAAAACTACTTTCATTGGGCGTATTATCAGGCTGTCCAATTCTGAGGAATTGTATTCATAGCATGTTTCGAAATTTAAACAGTTGTTCTTTTTCTCACTAGTCCATATAAATGTTGGCAGTTGTGAGTGACAAACTTAGGTACGTTACAAATGCTGTGTTTATTATACCTGCATGAGTACTTGAAGTTATAAGAAAATATTTTACATGTGGCATCTTTGCTCCATCCAGTGTGCTGTTTTACCATTCGGTTTAATACTACGCGCAAAGGGTTCCACTAGTATAGCGACATGATTATATTATTTGTATTTACTGTGAGGTAGGTGTGATAGCGAGGGTTGATGTTAAGGGATTAAGACCCAGCCTTGCCCTCTGTTTGTTATGGACATGTTTTCCTGAATATGTTTGAAACATGATCTTTGTAATATTTCTGAACTGGGCTTGCTAACCTGCCTTGGATACGAATCCTATAGAAACCCAACTGTTTGGGAGAGTGGTTAGGTAGAATCATTGAGAGAAGAGAAGAGAATATTATTATTATAAAACTACATCTCTTCATATGAGCACAGGCCGCTATTCTCCTATGGGACAATCGAGGACGGCTGTAGGACAATCACTAGTTCTGGATGTATACAGAAATGTTGTAGGACGAGTTGATATTCCCAAATTGATTTTGTCTTGACAGTAGGGCAAACATTGAGGAAGATTGCATCAATAGATACCACCAACAATTTAGATCACATTGATAATGCATGAAAAGCTGCCAGGGGGTATTTTGGGATGAGCCAAGCTTAAAATATATTGAGCATGGTTAAATTGTCTCGAATCTTTAACATTATTAACTAATATATTCTGGCAGTATATAGATGTGAGAACCTACTACACCTACAGCACTTTAATTCAAATTTTTTTTTACACATTGAGTCCTTATATTAATGACATTCTTCAGAAATTATTCCCAACAACCAGGAATATAATTAGGATCAGAAACTGCATATTTATATTCACAAGCTAATTAAAAAACAAGTCCGATAATTCGATATCCGCGCCGAATTAATATCCTTATTGCACCTCTTTATTGCGCTCTGTTACAAACTGATTAGATGTTTAATCACTGGTCAGTCTAAGCTCAGAGTTGAGAGAGTCCCTCCAAACTGAGGGACAGCCTTTCGCTACAAACCGAAAAATGCCATTAGGATCCAGGACCCTTTCTCCATGGCCTGAAAAGCTATTAGCGCAGTAGGCGTCCAATCGGTCGCTGGCACACCATTCTTATCTGATCTGAGATGCTATGGGACTCGACTGCAGAGCTATTACCGGTTACTTAAGAGTCAGAACTTTGTCATTTATATTGAATATTTTTTTTTTTCTCATTTTTTTCTCATTTTTTATTCATTTATATACACGGCCATTTAGAACTTGCTGAATCCTTTTCTTGCTCCGGATCCCTTGGTAACCTTGAGTACGTTGAAGCGAACTGTCTTGCTAAGTGGGCGGCACTCACCAACAGTGACAACATCTCCAAGAGCGACATCTTGGAAAGCAGGACTGCAGTGAACTGACATGTTCCTGTGTCTCTTCTCAAAACGGTTGTATTTTCTGATGTAGTGGAGGTAATCTCTGCGGATAACGATGGTACGCTGCATCTTCAGCCTGGTGACCACTCCGCTCAAGATACGACCACGAATGGACACGTTTCCTGTGAAGGGGCATAACTTCTCAATAACAATAATATTTTACCAGAGGCTTTTCCTCACTTTTTAGGTTTTTTTGGTTTTTTTCTAACAGTTTTCTATCTTTCAGCACCATGCTGCTCTTATATTTTCAGGATTATGCTAATCTAATCGTGAAATCTTTTATGAATTTTTCCCACCTCTTTCCTTTGCCACCTTCCTTCGAGCTTATTTTATCACCATATTGTATTGCTCGGAATTTTTTTACCACCTCTTTCACAAAGAAATTTATACTCATATCGTTCTCGCCAAACAGACGTTGTCTGTGGATAAAATTTTTGGCTTAAATTAGTATCCAATTTACGAATTTGTTTCTATCACCCTTTCCAACGATCCCCAGAATAGTTTGGGTGGGTGTTATGATATCAGAGAATTCTTGTCTGAATGCATCACTGTTTTCTAACCAACCTTGTATGTTACTCCAGAAGGTTCGAACCTTTTCACATTTAAAAAGAAAGTGTACAATGTCATCTGTATATCCACAATATTCACAAATCGAGTCGTTCTTGATGGTTTTACACATCAGATACAAGTTACAACAGATATTTCTATGTAAGATTCTAAACTGAAGAGCTTGTAATCTTGGCTCTATACCGATATACGAGGGGATTTTCGCCCTGCTCTTAAATATTTCATAGGTTGGTATGGCTTCACTATCATTCAAAATAGTATTCCATTTGAACATTTTTTCCAACGTTGGTCTACTCATCACAACAATTGCTCTGTAAATTTTGTTCACTTTTACAGAATAGATATTGAATTTTTCTTCTCTTAACTCAAACATGACCACCTTGTTTTTTGACTTGGGGGCAGGTGGCTCCCCCTCTAACAAGTACCACCACGCGTGGGGCATTGCGCCCCTCAATTTCATTCTGTCAAGGAAGTTAAATCTCACATTATATTTTGTTCTTATTTCCTCTGCACTGTACATTTCATCATTTTCGTTGAGGAGATCACCTATTTTTTTCAGCCCTGCCTGATTCCACTCATTGTTGTGAACCATTTGATTAGCTACCAGAATATTTCTATGATACATGAATCTTTCATTTAACAGCTCTGCCCTAGAGCAGGGCCATTTACTGTAATACATTCGATTCCAGTTCTCGAATATCTCTCCATAGAATTTATTAAGTGATACTTCTGGCTTGCTTCTACACTCAAAAATTTCGTCCACCTTCCTTCCATGGAAACTTTTTAGTATTTTCACCCACTTGGCATTAGGTTTGCTTAAGGCTCTATTTATCCATGAAATCCTATTGGCCTGTATGACTTCTCTAACACATCTTAGATTCAACCCACCTTTTTCTGGCGTCTGTTTAATGAAATTCCAGGCTATCTTTACACTTCTAGTACCCCAAATTAGGGTCTTTACAATGCTTTCGACCTCCTTTATAAATACTTCATTAGTTTCTGCCACAGCTATTGCATGCTGTAGGATAGGTAACAACAAGACATTATTCACCACCACTTTACCTTTCAATGAGAGTTGACGAGGCGCCCAAGCCCCCACCACACCCTTCATTTTTTTAATGGCCTCTTGGAAGTTCATTTCTGTCTCCTTGTGCTTAATTCTCGGATGTAACAGCCATGCACCCAGTAATTTGAGACTCTCTTGAAATTTTACAGGATATTTACTCAACTCATTTTTGTCAAAGTCACCAACACATATACCAACAGTTTTGTCGTCATTCATGCATAGGCCTGACACTTGACCAAACAATTTTAGAGTCTCTAGTACATTTTTTAAGGAATTGATGTTTTTCAATACAAATGTGGTATCATCCGCAAATTGCACTATCTTGTGCTCAACATTTTCAGTAATAATACCTTCAACTTGACTATCATTTCTAATCCTTGTTGCTAAGATTTCCATGACTAAAGTGAATAGAGCAGGGGATATAGGGTCCCCCTGCTTGACTCCTCGCTTCACCTCAAACCATTTGGAGCTAAACCCATTGTTAACGAAAGAAGCCTTGGAGTTATTTAGCAATGTCTGGACCCATCTAATAATGTGATCTGGGAAACCAAAGTGTCTCAACGTTTTAAACATGAATTGCCAGCTGACTGTGTCATACGCTTTTCTAAAATCAATGGCCACGATTAATCCATCCTCACCTCTCTCATGAGTAATATCAATGATGTCATGAACCCTTCTTATAGTTTCACCTATAAAACGACCTCTCATGAAGCCAGTTTGGTCCTCGTCAATGATCTTACCCATTACTTTGTTTATTCTCTCAGCTATAGTTTTAGATACAATTTTATAATCTAAATTGAGCAATGTTATTGGCCTCCATCCTTTGATGTAATGCAAATCACTTCCCTTTTTAGGGATAACTGAGATCAGCCCCTTGTTCTGTTCGCAAGACATTGTTCCATTTGACTCTACCGCCGCGACCATTTTCATAAATAATGTTTTTATTTTTGGCCAGAAAAATTTATAAAACTCAGCAGTGAACCCATCACTCCCTGGCGATTTGTTGTTCTTTAGCCCTTTTATAGTTTTAAATATTTCTCCTTCTGAGACTGGATATCCCAGAATCTGTCTATCCAATTAAGCCATTCAATTTGTTATTATTATCAGAAAACAATATTTCATCCGTCTGTGATGAGTTAGCTCTCTCATCATAGAGTTCACTATAGAAGGCATGGCCTTCTGTTAAGATATCTTTAGGATCATTAGTCATCACACCATTCACTAATAGTCCTGACACACATTTATTTCTCGCACGATTTATATTGAATATTGCTATCCGGAATGAAGTATTGAATCATGTAACACACTTCTGACTACACAGAATCGCTGAAAACTCAAGGATTTTATGTCGAAAGGAGGTCTTTTTATTATTTCAATAACATTCATGTATTTTGCATTTTTGTATTTAACATATTCACGTATTTTGTATTGTTGTACTTAAAACCTCTTGAATTGAATTATGTACCATATATGTACGGTACGAAATAAACCAGCTGAATTGGTATTGAATTGGATTGAATGTTGCACCTCCCACACAACAATGCAGCACAAGTGTTACAATGCCAGCACTAAAGGTTACTACACCAGTGTTTACCTTTGGGTGGTGTCCTGCCGTCGTCATGGTTACGGGAGAGGTTGATGAGAGCCTGTTTGGACATGAAGAGAGCCTCCTCTACAGGTATCTTGTACTTCCTGGCCCGCCTCTGTGCATACAATACATCCCCTTCCTACAGGGTTATACACATAAATAATATAAGTATAAGTATGTTGCTATTTCTTTATGAACTCAATAATACCAAAGATTAAAGGAAAACTCCACTCCAATTTAAAATACCGATCTTTCAGGGCGTCCTGGCATACCGAGATTTACATCTTCATTAGATATTCTATATGATAATTCTATTTGTTTTAAATCATTTTTATTCAGTTTTTATTTTGTAATTTGGTGCTTTAATAATAGTATCATTCTTAGGTGAAGATCGAACTGTTTTCATTGATTAATTGGTTCTCATTTTGTTCTTCCATTATGTTGTCATTCCAAATATATTGAAATGCAAAACTTTAATCTTTTAGTGAGTTCCACATGGGGATGTAGCTCAGCGGTAGAGCGCTCGCTTTGCATGTGAGAGGCCCCGGGTTCAATCCCCGGCATCTCCAGAAGTTTTGCAGTCTAGGCCTGTAGTTACTATACATGAGTGTCAGTACTATACGAATTCATACCCAATACATGAGTCACATATTACCTAAATCGACATATCTATAGTGTCATTGGTTCACAATGGGGCAGACAAAATAGGGAGATTTAGCAACCACAACTCACCGACACAACACTAATCTCATAAAGCAAGTCAGATAAATATATTTTGGAATGAGAAAATGAAACCGCAACCAAAAAATAACATTTCAGTTTATTTCAAGAAGAAAAGAGGTGAATTTAATTTGTAAAAGAAAGTATAACTAAAACTTGTTAAAATATCTATATTAATAATATTTTAAGCTACGCATCTTAAAATTGTCATGTTTCAACATTCTAAAAGCTGTAAAATGAATAAAAATAAAGGTACAAGAGGTAGTTTTGTCTCCATTAGGTAATGCCAGTGACCTTACTGATAGATCTATATTAAATAAAACATCATACAAATCCATGCCTATATACCTTAAACTGCAGAAGTGCTCCCCTAAACAACAGCTTCTGTGCTGTGGACAAAGGTAACTCTCGAATCACTTCAGAAGAGATGAGAAGTAGTTCGGCAGCTGAATTAAATCCCTCCGCCATTAGGATGGCCGCAGTACTGTCAGCAAGTCCATATTTATCACACCACCTGAAAATAAAGGGCTCCGGTAGAGCGTCCTGCTGGCCCTTCTGCCCTTTCCTGCTCAGTCTGCCCTCACTGCCACTCATGATAGGTCTTTCTGCAATAGAATACAAGTCATGGCTTTAATTTACTGACAAGATATTTATTGATATAAATCTGCATATGACTGACCAGAAGGTTTAAGTCTATATATGATTTTCCCGAATTTCATTCTTATTTCATGGACTATTCATTAGCAAACCTTCCAAAGGCCACTGCAAATGTGCAAATGTCCTATTTTTCTTGGTGTCATACCAAACCATTTTCCAAATTATACATTTCGGTGTACACCAAAATCCCACTTTGTGATGAAATCATCCTTGAGTTTAGGAAATAGGGCCTAAAATTGAAATCAGTCTAGGCTTTTGAGGAATAAATAGTTGAATAGGCCCTAATCATTTCTTTAGCTTGATTCACCCCGAAAGATCACTTATTATATGAATGAATTTGAATTTGAAGCCGAATCAGCCAAGCAAAAACGGCCGCAAGTAAAGCCGTGGACACACACAGCCGATTTGGCTCCCGATTGCCCTCCGATTTTGGTCTCCCGATAAATCGTATGATTTCATTTCAAGTCCTGGTTTATGTTTTTAAAATAAGATCAACCAGGTTGGAGGATTCATTGGAAGACCAAAATCGGGGGACAATCGGGAACCAAATCTGCTGTGTGTGTCCACGGCTTAAGGGGGACCCACACATGGCTGATTCTAAGCCAATTTGACTCCCGATTTGGGTCTCCCGATGAATCCTAGGATTTCATTTCAAATCGGGAGACTAATCGGCGCATTTTTGTTTCCCGATTGAGTTTTTGTCTCCCGATTTAAGTATATTTTGAAAAATCCTTGCCAATTAGAGATTCTGGCCGATTCTGATTTTTCATATTTCAAATCGGGACTGGTCATTTGATATCGGGGCAGGTTTTTTTGATAATTGTGCATGTGTGGGTCTAGCCCAGATGCCTCAGGGGATCACCCGATGAATCGGGAGGGCACTGGGATGAATCGGGAGTGCCCTCCCGATGATCCATATAATGGATCATCGGGGCAACACTCCCGATTTGTGTTAGGATTTTAAAAAATTAGAAATTCTGACAGGCAGGCAACTTTGAAAGACCATAACGTCACTAATTTTTGGAGTATCAAAAAGATTTTTTCACTTTTATAATCCTCACTTCTCCTGTACAGGCTGTTAGTTTTTTTTAAGTTTATTTTACTATTTTTTTTTACAATTAATGTGATATGTCACAAGTCACCAAAGCTGGATTTTGAGATACCACCATATTCAAAAAGCAGTTCCTAATGATAGTAAACTTTAATATTTGTTTTAAAATAATTTTTTCTACATGAGATGTGCCACAAGAAATTGAGTCACAAATCGAGAATCGGCCCCCAAATCGGCCCAGAATTGTGTATGTGTGGGCCAAAGCAGGAATTGGGGGTCAAATTGGGCATGTCCGGGTCTGAAAACAAGTCCCGATTTCACAATTTTAATCATCGGGAGTGCTAAAATCGGCTCTGTTTTGAAATCGGCCCATGTCAATTCATGTGTGGGTCTCCCTTTGAGCGACAATAAGTGAAGTCCTCGCAGGATGGGGACGTTTTTGAAGCCCTGTCGCAAACACAACTGAACAAAATCCTGCAAAGTTTTGGTCAAATGGCTTAAATGGTTTGGAAAAGAATGGAACAAGAAGTAGAAAATGTTCAGTTCTTGACTGATATTTTAGCTGAGAGTGCAGCTTTACATCATGCCCCATCCACGCCCAATGTCTCTGCTTCAGTTGCTGTTATACAGGTGGACTCTGTGATCTTTACTAGTCCATATTTAAGATCTTGTTTAACCAGAACACACATATCTTTATAGAACAATATTGATGCAAGCTCACCAGAAAGATTTGGTGGCCCTCCTGCCTTCACTCCCAGATAATAAGACTGGCTGTAATATATTTTTATTTTAATTTAGTGTTGCGGCTGTACTGCTTCGATTTCCATCCATAAATTAGACAAATTCTGCAAGAGAACTGCAATTAAATCTATTTGGGGGACATGTACAACAACTGGTTGTGATGGATGACCAAGAGTTCAGTTCTTTGATAATAAAATCCTTTTATATCATCAATTATTAGTTTTGTTAGCTTTTAATAGAACCAGGAGTGATTAGACACCGCAGTGGGTGGATGACCATGGTTATTCTGTAGTGAATTATTGCCCGTGATATATGTCTCTACATGTGAGTGAGTGAGTGATGGTTGCTTAACACCGCGATGACATTAAATGCCCTCTATCGATTATTGTAATCTCAATGTTTTTTTGTTGTTTTTTTTTAGAAAACTTTATTATGATATATACAGTAACTGTTCATAATGACCTACTCATTGGTTAGAGCAGTCTTGACAATCTGACATTTCTCATTGAAATGATTTACAGGTTATATCAATGTAGGAGGTAATTGTCACTGGGCATGCCTGTTTATAAATCAATTGAATTGTCATGTGAAGATACAAAAATACTAAATAAAAAAGAAAATATACCATAGAATCTGGAAGAACAAAATGACATAATTGTGTGTGCATTTAATATTAATTAGCGTCGAAACAACGAATTGTAAAGTTGGATACGTTGTCACCCTCAGTAGCTTCTTGGCATACCCTGGAAGACCAGATTTTAATCTGAAGTGAACTACTTATTTTGTACCATGTAGTTTTCCAAAATAAAGAATCCATTATTGTTATACAGAAACAGTTATGCCAACAGGTAAGGTCTAGCAGTCCCTAGCTGCAATAGGGGAGTTGCATGAGCCACTGCGCATGTCTGTTACAGTGCAGGTTGGGATAGATTGAGTTCAGGTCTGACAAACAAATATTTATCAACATTTTTTGTTAGCGAAAATTGCAAGAATATGTGGACCAATTAAATAGTCATAGCATGTGTTATGGAAACATATACTGTAAACATATTTATTTTCGCGCACTAAGCACTTTGACACCTTTTTGCACGGATTTAAATTCGCACAGCAAGGAAGTCTCACACCTTGTTAATCCAATAATTATACCATACCTTTCGCACAGGATTTATTTTCGTGCACAAGGGTGGGTGCGCTAAAATAGCAAAAATAAATACTTCGCGAACATCAATACGTTTACAGTAACTGATAGATAATGACATTGGAGCACAGATAATTATCCCATGCTGTGGACATGTTTTCTATAGATTTAAACTGACATACAGCTCCCATAATTCCATGCGAATCAATATTCAATATGGCGGACATGCAAGTCCTCTATTACCATTGACCGTGTGGCCTGTCATGTCTCGCTACTGGGTCCATTGTCATACATTATTCATTGCCTACTTTCATAACCTACCCTGTGAGGGGAAATCTGTAAAAATCAATGCCCCCTTGAGTTACAGCTTGCAATCAATTCTAGAGACAAGACTGCTCGACTTGTCACTGCGCCACTTCGCTGTCTTTATTTATTGTTATACCCATGGTTCACTGACCTGTGGCTTTTCAGATGCGTTGAGTGTGGCCTCAGGAAGCCAATTATGATTTCCATTCCTGCTAAGCCAAATACCTTTTCTAAAATAAAACTTTGTCCACCATGTAAGTTAGTTCCATGAATTTCTTTCTTTATGGCATCTCACAATATAGCATGATATATTTAATACAAATTGTGGTATTGGATTATGCAACCATTTCAGTAAATTTCATTCTTCCCCACATATTACATAAAATATTCACCCAAAGTCTACAATTTCAATTTCAATGTGAACAATGGAAGTTGTTATCTGTTCAAATACAATCCATCCTTGCATTTAATTGAAGTAAAATTTAATTCTGACGGTGTGTCAGAATTTTGGTATCTAGCGTCAATGTTGTTCCAATAAAGGGGAATTATATAAAATAGTAGCATAATGAGTATTTAACTTTTCATGTTCGTCAAAACAAACGGTAGGCCCAAGTACAAAAAGAATATCCGGAAATTGAGCGCAAATGAATTTTATCTAAAAAGACTCATCCGAAGTTCTGTAAAACATTCTATAAAGACAAATGAGTCATAAGTCGGGAAAAAAACGATATTTTTCAAATGCTTTTCCACAAGAACTCTTGCTCAGAATGTTTTCGTAGTTGGGTTCTTCATCGCTTTTTGTAGCATGAATAAGGGTGCCAAATCTCAAGACTGTTTTGAATATATCTGTATGTGTGTTTTTGAAGTCATCCTAAGCAGGACTTGCCACGATTTTCCAACCAGGAATATCGCTAGAAGCACTTTCCCGAAGATTTGCTTAAGTTTGAACATCCTTAAAATCCGCATGATCTCATTTTTTCAGATATGATGGTATTTCAACATCATTGTTTTTCCGACTTATGACTCGTTTTTTCTGTAACACATCAAAATGTTCCTTACCGTGGTCTTAGTCATAAATCCTACTTAGCGATGTGTAATCTGAGCAACTGTTGCTGTAGCTTTCCGGCATGATCCATCTAGCCCCCAGGTCTTCCCTGAAAGCTGGAACAGGTTTGAAAACGATATCATTTTATTTCCAACATATCAGCAGGCACGCACATAAACGGGAGACAATTAAAACGAGGCAATATTAAGCAGTTCTAGACAATATCGAGCTCATAATGTATTTTGTCTTTTGTCTCAAATCGAACAAAATATAGAATAGAATGATATCTTTATTAGGCAACACTCTAATACATTAACAAGGTCGACACGCGTCTTTTTCTGTCTTTGATAAAATATACTGGCCTTTGATTGTGTTAAAAACAAATAAAAGAATATCTGTATCAAATATCGATGCTAATAATATATATGACCTAAAGTGCACTATGTATCTGGATATTTTCGAACACACAAAGTTGATACCAAAAAAAGATACAGAAAACATTAAATACGGAAAATGACCCGAAATTGATACTAAATTGGATATTATATTCCATCTAAAAATATTATAATATCCACTCACCTTGAGTTGAAGACAAATGGTAGATTCTGTGATTCTATTCGTAAGGAGAGCATGTCAATATTTCCCTAGAGACATTCGTATATGATGTCCTTTGTCCTAAAGGGACATCCAAAATATATCCAAGTTTTTCATGAATCTGTGGTCAAGATAATTGCCTCCATAAAAGTAGAGTATGTCATCACAATTCTCATTTATCCTTTGCAAATTAAATGGTTAAATAGTAGAAGCACGCTGTTACTAAATAAGCTTTCTGATTATGAATGAACTAAATAAGGTATTGCTATTGGAACGCCTCTATACTTCGGTACATTAAGAATGCTGTAGCCTCTATGCCCGTCCCTCGTAGCCACCTACACATCTGTCCCACCATCATTTCCTCCTGTACAGTGTGCTACCAAACACACCTACGGTTTCCATATCAACCAGTCACCCACATAGACTTGCTCTTGGCTCCTTCTGCATTTGTCCTCGTTGGCATGAGCTGATCTCATTGTTGTTGAATGCACAAGGCTCTGTAAAGACCCTAGATATGAATTCCTCAAACTGTAGGAAATGAGGTGATGGGGAAACACTGGATTTGGACTCAAGGGCATAAGCGTGTTGTGGGTTCGAATCCAGGTGCGGCTGTAATTTTCTTTTTTTTTAAACATTTGATCTAATAAGGAAATATCAATTCTGGGTAGCATTTCCCATGTCTGTTTTCGGTGTTCAGGCATTAATTGCCTGCTTTTCACGCCGATCCTGGGCGCTACATCAATTTGAGGTTAGTTTAATCACTCAACAGAGTTTATTAAATATGATGGAGATGAGATGAGATGAGTTTAAAATAGAAATGATACAAATATATTATGTGATGTGTTTCAGGAAAATGGGTCATAAGTCGCAAAATTGGTATTTTACAAAGTGACTTGTCCACAAGATATCGTTGATGGAAAGTTTTCATTCTTGGGGTATGTAGTGCTTGAGGTCGTATGAATATATGTACCAAAGACTGTATTAGATATATCTACTGATCATTTCTAAGGTCATCTTATAGATTATATATAGCTACTTTACTAGTTAATGTCCACCCTGAAATAGTACAAACCCTTTTTTTAAAATAGAAATATCCAACTTAAAATATAGAAATACTTATTAGATGTCCTACTGTTTATTATCATTAGATTGCACTTGACCTCATCTTTTTAAATATATGATGATATCTCAAAATCTATTTTGTGTGACTTTTGACTCATTTTCCTGGAACACATCACATATATTAGTCTATGACGGAAAGATATACAATACATTCCTCCCCAGCAATGCCCATGTATGCAGCACAATGAGTGGGGCAGGGCGCAGTTTTTTGAGCTAACGTAGTCCTGGTAAAGCAATAATGTTAAAAGAAAATAATTAAATTTGCCATGTTTATCGCATAAAAGGTACAGATAATATATACATCTATGTCAAATCAACTGAACTGGGTCTGGAATGTTCCAAATGAATTTTCTGGTCTCACCTCTGACTTAAAACTAGTCTTTTTTACTGCCTCCTTGAATATCCATTCCAATAAGATCTTATTCTTCCAAAGAGACTAGACCTTAACCTTTCCTTAGCCCAGGGTTCTAGGATCAGACGTTGGTCGCGCATATGATATTTGATATTCATGAACGGACTTATCAAAGATACTACAGACTAAGGAATTTTTGCAGTCTTCTTAAACACAGAGGAGTGAGATTAGCTCTCAAGTGAAGCTCTGCATTAATAATATGATGGGCCAGATCGTCAGAAAATGTATGATCGGCAGCTCTACACATTTAGTAAATTCTGCTAAATAAGGCAGAAAAATGGTCAATACCAGATAATATTTGGATATAATGTAGTATTTCGTGGATTCAAACAATCTGTTTGGTTACGTCGAATAGCATTTCTAACCTCATTTCTGTCTTAGATTTGAGTTATTTGAGAGGACTGGTGAAGGCGAATTGTACATTTTCTGACAACTTAACCCATTATAATTTATATAGAGAGAAACATTGCGTGCTGTGCATACACGCACAGTCCATAATATCAGACACTATACACCCTGTCCAGCCTCTGAAGAACCTAAACCCCAATGCTAGCCTATACCGGTACTTTTTGAAGTCTAGGTTCTACAGAGGCTGGACAGAGTGTAGCTACACATGTATGTATACGGTAAGCGGTGTAAGTAGTACATAGAGAATATCATTTGTACAAGGCATTTATATGGCACCACAACATAAATTCTGAATAGAAAAGCATGTTGAACGAAAAGCTCCTAATTGCATTTGTAAATGTATGCATATGCAGATGTGTCATGATTTAAACTGTAAAAGTTTCTAAATCTAAACTGATATAAACGACATGTCCTTTTGACCAACTCCCACAAAATACTACTCTCACAATTTACTCCATAGATCCATGACGTCTTGTGAATAGAGGGGTTTATTTTTACCCAATACATATTAAACATACAACCAAAACTACTCCCACAATCTACTCCGTAGATCTATGAAGTCTTGTGAATAGAGGGCTTTATTTTTACCCAATACATATTAAACATACAACAAAAAGCATAAGACAAAGCATACATATATAGCAAGAATTGAAAGAAGGTAAGAAAAGAAATTGTCTGATATACAAGCACCTCTGTCCTGGGCGAGTACAATCAATATATATGTCCAGGTGGAATGTGGGCATCTTGAATGGGGCAATCTGATTGGTCCTCACAAGGCAGCTGAGTCAGCCCCCAAATATGTACATCGAGGGGTCGATTCAACATCATGGTGTCGGTGAGCCATGTAGGGAGGAGCTCGCCACCCCTCCACACCTACAGCACCAGCTTAACAACAACGACGACGACGATATATAGCATTTGCCACCATATGCCCTATTTATATACAGTTTACATGATTATCACCGCCATAAATCATATATAAGTGTTTTTATTTCCTATTTTTAATACAGTTACATAATAATTATGGAAAAAGGACTTCTCTTTCTTTGAGAACATAGCTCTTCCAAGAGTGCCCGTACATTTTCTTTTTTGGTTCCCTTATTACATCTATTTTAACATTCTTATCGTAATTACTTGTATTTTAACATCTAGATCTTCTCTTGCTTTACTGACTCCCCTCGTGTTTAATTAATTATCGATGTATCATAGTGCATTTAACCCCAACAGTGAACATGTTTCAAAACTAAATCGAATAACACTTATCTATTATTCTATTATATAAGTTTGAGTCAGTGGAACACCAAAACTAGATAACAGCAGTTTTCATAAGGTTGGGTTTTTTTTGACAAAGTCAGTGTGATGTTCTGATTCCTACGTTTCGGTTCTACAATTGAACCTTCTTCAGGGAATGATTTTATAAGAGGCGAAAGTAGGGGGTATATTAAAGCAGTGTAACTTTGGTTACCATAGCCACTATCAACAAATTGTAGATATCAATATCTCCGTTGATATTTAGGTTAGAAAGGTCTAGTAAAGATTCTATTATATATATTATATATTCAACTTCCATACGACCTAACTTAGGTCTACTATGTTCATTACTACCTTTTCTCCCCTCTTTATACATCAGTGTTGAACTTAGTTATTTAGTAATTACTTTCATATAGAAATACACATTATTTTCCTAATGAACAATTGTATTTATGATATGGCTCACATGAAGCCATGAACCAAATAGACCAAGTCCGTTTCCACTTCAGGCAGACCCTTCCTGAACCAACGACAGTCGGCAGCACCTACACCGTTCCCAGGCCTCCGAACGTTTTTAGATTGTGTTTTATCCAATTCGTCTCTCAGGTAATCCGGTTTGTTCTTGGCTGTCTTTCTCCTTTCTCTCACCAATCTTGACAGTTGTTCATTCATGTCCAGTAGTTCTCTCATTATCCTTTGACTTTCTTCCATGTCGCACAAATTTTCCGGAAATGGTAGGGTGGAATCTTGAGACAATTCCTGACCCATGTTGAAATTATATTGTTAGGTATTGATCAAGATATATCTTGATCAACTTCGAACCATCCTGGCTTAAAAAGAAAGGATATCCACTATAAGTTATTTTAAATGTATAAAAAGATTGATTTGTCTGCCTAGCTCAGGTTCTCAATTTCACAAGTGCAGAGGTTTTGAACATATAGGTTCATAATATTGACAATTGATTATTATTTCTATATCAGCATTAAATAAATCGTTATAATATGTAGAACATCTAAAAAAATATATATGGAAATGTGAATAGTGTCGGTAATTATTATAGGTCTTCCGATTATCCCCTAATTTTGTGTTTAGCTTATGAATTTACTACTACGTACCCTCAGATCAGATAAGAATGGTATGTCAGCCTACTTCACTAATCGGTTTCCTGGCCTAGGACTCGGCGTTTTAATGGAACTATAATGACACTTTGCGGTTTGAGGCGAGAGGTTTTCCCTTCCTTTGAAGGGACTCTTAACTTTGGGCCTAGACTGCATGGATACTTTTTCCGCATCTTTAGCTTTATAGGCTGGGTAGGTGTTTATTCAGTGGATAATAAATATATGGGTTAGATTTTCAGAAAATGTACAATTGGCAGCTGTACACATTTAGTAAATTCTGCTAAATTAGGCTGCAATTTGGCCAATACTGGGTAAATTCGAGTATATTCGGCATTGCATTGATTCTAGCAATGTGTTTAGTTAGGTTGAACTGTATTTTGAACTTTATTTTCGTCTAAAATTTTGGTTATTTCAGAGGTTTGTTGAAGTTGAATTGTACATTTTCTGAAAATCTGACCCATATAGACATGTATTCTCTGCGATATCCAAGGTCTTCCAAATATGCCTATGAAATAAAATTAGAAAAGTACAAGGCTATTGTTTAATAAATTTAACTTGACAATTTCACAATGACGACAATAAGAATGATCGTTTGAATTGACAGAAAGAAACCTAAAATAACTTCAGATTGAAGAATCCCTAGATTCCACCGGAATATCCTACTCCTCTTGGAGGTGATGTACCCAGTGAAAATAAAATCTTTAAAAAAAATAAAAAAAAAAAAAAATATAATAATATGCGGGGATTTCTTACGGTGCCAGCCAGTCCTGTGGCTTGCCCACGCACCGGGAAATCTGTCGTGAACATCGGCTACATTGCCAAGAGCTCGCAGAGCAGCGTCGCAACCGCGGTGCCCTCTGCGAGGCCACCGCCGCTAGCACGGTGCTCTCTGCGAACACACCGTCGCTAGTACGCTGCAGTTTTGTGGATGAACGTGGCAACTACGGTGGTGTTTTGCAAGTCAACCGTCGTAAGAACGGAGATGTGTCGTAGGCTACCGTCGTACATCGGTTGACAAGGGAATGATCATAATGGTAGGCACGGTACCATAAGTTAAGTACTACAGTTCGTCTTCTTCTCATTTGATTTCTGTCATACAAATCCACATTGCCGTTGTATACACACCATGAAAGGGAGATATCGATAATTATAAATACCATATTGCATGTTCAACAGAGTAAGCGAGGGCAATAGGAAACTGTATTGTGTATTAGAACGCCTAGTCCTAGGCCAGGAAACCGATTAGCGAAGTAGGCGTCCAATCACTGATATACCATTCTTATCTGATCTGAGGGTTTGGGCCTGCACTAATTAGCCCTGCCATATTCATGGACTGAATGAAACAGACATTCTACTCTTACCCTTAATATGTATCTCAGAAATAATTATATAGAATCATAATTATTTAGAATAAATAACTGTACTAACTAGAGCGAGGCTGTATAAATCTTATTTTACCAAAAACATCTTAATATGAACCTGCTTCATTTAGACAGACGAAGACAAAAACAACATATTCTAAACCCCAGCCATTTAGACAACAGAACACTAACGACTAGAAGCCATGTAAAAGGCAGGGGGGGGGGGGGGGGATAAAACTAATACAACCAAAATTCACTAAAATCTTAAACACAAATCGGTCAAATAATGGAATGAACTGGGAATTGGGGCTCACCAAATAGAAGACCGGAACACCTTCTTTAACTTTACCACTAAAGGCTTGGGAGATATTGAGTTACTATAATTAACATTGTAACAATTATTGTGTTTTTATATTGATGTGTCTTTATGCTTTTATACATTTTAACTACAATCTAAACTTATCCGTCAAGCCTTCCATGGAAGAAAGGTCGAGGATATTTTATTGTGTAGATATATGCCTTCCAAGTGCTTAAATGACTTTTACAAAGATTTATTCAGGTGTTGGAACAGGTATTATTTTAAAATCCGTCCGACCACTGTTAACCAGGTATTGCGAGAAAGAGTGTGGTTTAACAAATTTATTAAACATAAGGGCAATGGAATCACAGCTATTGGAGACTTGTTTAATGAGAGAGGACATTTTATGTCGTACAAGGAAATTATGACTAACTACAAATTATACCCACCATATGCTCAACGTAAACACCTTAGGGAAGCTATCCCCCCAGAGTGGATACAATTGATAAAGGGAACAGATCCCTTCCTGGAGAAGGGGGAGATTGATATTTCTATTGGTGAGGAATTGGTTAACATTGTTGGTTGTTCTTCAAAACAGATACATCAGGTATTATTAACTAAGAAAAAGCCCAAATGGGGAAAATTTGATAAGTGGCATACACTGTTAAAGCTTGATGATAACCAATTCGAGCAGATTGACTGGAAGGTTAACTTTTCTTTACCTTATAAGGTCTGTATGGAATTAAGCTAGGGTACATGTGCTGCAGAATACTACATAATGCCATCGTAGCTCTCTCGAGCGTGTATTCAGGTGAACCCTATAATAATTAATGCTTAACTCTTCCGCGACTGCCTACGTTTTTTGCATTGTAGATGGCCAGATGGCAGGAAAACATTGAATAAAATAGATGTGCAAAAACAAAACAAAAAATTATCCCTCAGTAGGCAAGGACCATACAAGAAGACCAGAATCACCTTTCTGGTGTATGGTCACTTTTAGGTACAAATAAAGAATATGTTTAATTGAATTGAATAAGTAGGCAATCCCTCGCATCTATCTTCATTCCAAGTTCAAAATAAGTTGGCCTGGCGAGGTTTCGTTTCCGGAATATCCGAAACAACCAATTCTTCCTGCTACGTTGAACCAAAAACTTCACTTCACTTACCTCTTTACAAAAGACTGTTCAAATAATTAGTTTCGGTGAAAAACCACACCTTTCGATCCCTGGTCGTCGTGTATCATTTATATCGAGTCTGTTCGCAGCAGGCTAGAAGCATCATTCGCAATAATTCTATTCGCAATATTATGTATACACCCACCTTGCTGTGCCTCTCTCTAGTGGAGAGTATACTCCTCTCTCTGTACGCGTCCACGCCAAGTCAGAGAGATTCAGTCGGATCAGGAGACGAAGCGGAATTAACAACACAGATGGTGGAGGGGCCAGGGCATTTTAACTGATGTTTATTTTATCCAATCTCATCTCTTTCACCTAGCGCCCAATGTATGTGTTTTATCAAGATTACTATATAGGCTATGCTCGAATCTAAAGACCTAAAAAAGTAGCCTTAACTCCTCGTGTTTTCAGATTTGATTTTTTGCCTTAATTCCTAGTGTTTTCAGATTTGATTTTTAAAAAATAGATATCACGCCAGTATTGCCAATGGTCAGCGGTGAGGTTTCTTTGATGGCCATGTGGCCCAGAAAGAATGCAATTAAATTGTCATTAAAGGCTGGGTTCCACTGGCCGGCTTCTCTTCCCGCTACTCTTCCCGTTTCTTTGTCCCCACTTCTTTAGAAGCGGGAGCAAGCAGCTGAAGGTATACCGGAATGGGTGCTATTGCCCCGCTACTTCCACCGCTACTTCTAACGCTACTCAGAAATGTAAGCAGACTACATTTTATTTTCACATAGAAATGGACGCATCAAGTAGCGCGAGGGGTAAGAGGTTACGCTCCCGCTTCTGCTCCCGCTTCTTTCATCAAGAAGCGGGAGCAGTAGCGGGAGAAGTAGCCGGCCAGTGGAACCCACCTCTAAGACCGTTATCTCTTGATTTAATAGAAACACAGCTTGCATCGGTAATACTCGATAATGATTTCACTAACCTACTCCTCCAAACGCTATTATGATCTGGTCACTTTCTTGTGCGTTTCTTGAACAGCAGAACCAATCCAAGTTCAGCTCTTTAGAGGCGATTGTCCATCCCGACAATTCTCTCTTTTCCCACAATATTCTGAATGGAAACGTGTTAAATAATAATATGCCACCGAGTTTTGGCGGTTTTGGCAGAAGAGCAAGGGAGAGGACAAAGAAATCCCCCTTTCCGCCCACTCAAAACCTTTTCCCCCTTTAGTGCTATACTATAGGTTTCGGTATTATATGGATGTTGTGGTTTCATCATCCAAGAACAAACTATACCAGCATAGGAGTTCTCTCATGTGGTCCTATATGGCAGTGTTTTTCCCTATACGTGTCTATTTCACCACTTCACCGACCTACATTATGAATACACATAATCATCCACACTTCTTGGCACATTGATGTGGGTAGTGGATAAGGTTTCTAAATTGTGTATACATTGTTGTGTAAAATTACATGATATTGCCTACCAGGATACTTATTTGGCAGTTTCTTTTTTCCCACATTTACTGTACTGATATATATGTTTAATCTTTTTGCACAATTTTTTATTTAGGAGAGCATTCATGTACCAAAAATATATTTCTCATGGCTAGGGCAAGGCCGTGTCTTCCGCCATATCCTGAATGCGATGACTTTTAATAATAGTACAATGCCGGGTGTCATGTATTGAAACGGAACAAAAAGAAAATTCTACACTATAGGATTAATGGTGTAGTGAGATGGAATGAAGATGGTAAGTTAAGATAATAATACAAAAATGGTAACGAAAAAAATATATAAATGGCCAAATTCGAATAAACATAGTTATTTTCTTTCTAGTTGAATACTTACATGAGTTGGATTCTGTATTCAGTAAAATGACGATTTTTACTCGATTCTTCTGGGACATTAAATAACTATTACTCTATAGATAGTGATGAAAAACTAACAAGATGTGTTTTCTTGCAGGGGAAGTTGCACACACACGAGTTGATTACGTATGTGTTTTATTTCAATGAATGATTCATTGAAATTCAATGGTAGGCTATATACATCAAGATATCGTCTAAAGAGGAACATGAGTGCTGTATTAATAAAACAGCACTAGTCGGATTTGGTGGACTCAATCATGATTCATCTTGTTTCTTTCGGATATTTATTAAAATTAAAACGTTGAAGTCGATGTCTGTGATTCTATTTCCTTTTTTCGCTCAGAGCTCTCTAATCAAAAGGCTGATAACTGATGAAATTAGTCTGATGCACAACAAGCCTGGACATTCCCCTTATTAGGCAGATTATTTAATGGATGCCTTTAATGGACGTCATCTCTTGCTGCCCTCTCCCGGGAGGTGGTCTATCTACATGTATACCTACCTTTTTTATTCCCAGATCCATTCCTTCTGAATCATTTCCAAAACGAGGAATATTTAGTCAAATCTGCTAAATCATGATACAAAAATATTATTACTAGGAATGTCTGAGTATGTGAGGTATTGCATTGAATTAAGAACTCTGTTCAGTCACGATAAACTCAATTGTGATCCTGGTTTTTGTTTGAAATATTTTTAGAGCATTTCTGAATACCAGTTGTACATTCTCAGGTAATTTCACCCATTACATATATATATCTCCATGCATAATCTGGAAACAAATACCTCTTTCGTCCTTTGCATAATCGAGGGATACAACAGAGATACTTTTAATTTGAACTTTTTATTCTGTTAGATCTTATATACAGAGTACTGTTCTTAGCATAATTTAAGGTAAAGTATTTCAAGTGATCTTTAGAAGTAAATAGAACTTCATACAAGACACAAATATAGATATAAAGATGTCATAGTATTAAAGACTGATGGTTGTAGGAGAGAGATGTTGATCATAAACTCAACTGACTTTTATTAAGGACAAAGTATACATCCTAAAATTAATGGTGATCTGTAAAGGGGGCGTTGCCCGTGATATTGTGCATTAACCCTTGGGGTGGGTGGGTGGTGCAGTCCTGGCCAGAAGTGGAAATTTCGCGGCTCCACAGAGCCACCAGGTATTACATAACAGGCCATTACAGCACCACGACTGAGGGTCCTGTCAGACCTAACCAAAACCATGTGTTTCATAATTGGGGCATCCCCCTCTCTCCCTTCTCTCCCCCTCTTAATACCCGGCCTCTCTCCCTCTCTGGTATAAGAATCCACCCACTCACAGTCACATCACAAATACAAAGCTTTAATATCTTTCCTCATAGTCGTCACACATTGATGAAATAAAGATGAGAATAGTTCTTATGGCTAGGAGAATACTTCCAAAAATTATTTAGTTAGTATATTTCACAATTTAAAAAAAAGTTTAAAGATGAGTGGACCACCTGCTGATTGATACTGACACCACTTGCAGATGGGTACTAATTGATATATATTTATGTTAGGGATTAGAGTCAAGGAACACTTCGCCGTACCGATATGCCCATCCCGGATGGAGCTCTCACTGGGTGGTTGCAATTGATAAATCCCTGACCCCAAGGAGCACATTTGTCGCATTACTTTTGCAGATAAAAATTATAAACCCTGACAGACATATCCCCACCCTGGGCCATCTCTTGATACTTCAGTAAAATAAGTCCCTGCCTTGGTGGTGGCATAACCTAGAGGCTTATCCTGAATGTTATCATTTATTTTAGCAATAGTATCTCTTGTCTCAGAAATGTTTCACTTTGAGATTTTCATCATGGCCCTCTCAATAATTTTGACTTTGTACAATGGGGGGAACAAAACTGCTCCATTGGCAAAGTGGTGGGGATCACATGGAGGAATGTTGTCTTCATCCACGGCCTTGAACTCATATCTCTGCACCAAGCTAGCAATAAGCAGTAAGAGCCTTGCCCGTCCCAGCCCCTCTCCTGGACATGCCCTACGTCCTGCACTAAAAGCCATATTGTACTTCCATACATCATCATCCCTCCCACGTAGCTGTCCTTCAGTTGTAAGGTACCTTTCTGGTTTGAAGCGCCATGGGTCATCATGGTAACGCTCATCATGATGGAGGGCCCAGAAATTTGGTAGGCAAAGAGCACCCTTGGGTATCAGTGTGCCTCTGATCATGACATCCTGCATTGCCTCATGTGCAATGCCTAAGGGAATAATTGATACATAACGATACAGTTCCTCCATCACTGCTCTCATATAAGGCATGCTTAATCTGTGGGAAAGCCTCGGTCGCTCACAGCCAATGATCTGCATGACCTCCTGATGAAGCTTAGTCTGGATGGATGGGTAGTTTATAAGGGTTAGTATGAGAGAGCACACCAATGTGGTCGATGTTACAAAACCTGCAATAATCACATCCATTGTGACACCAACAAGTTCCTTCTCTTCTATTTTCTTTCCTGTTGCCTTGTTAGTGAAAGAAAGCATGTCATGGAGAATGCAGTTGTTTTCCTTCTTTTTCTCAAGTGACTCCCTATATCTATCAAATGCCCATTTCTGTAGGTTAATGGAATCTTGAATTGGGTCTTGAAAAAATTTAAACGGCAGGTTAACAGACCATGGGAAAACATCAATGATAGCATATGGGCCTGCAGGGGCTGCCAACTTTAATAGTCCCTTTTCATATTCCAGCATTTCCATCAGGATTGATTCCTCTAAGTTATATCCATAAAATAAAGCAGTTATTATACCACCAACACATTTGTGAATTAAAGGTTCCACATTAATGACATCCTTATATCCATTGGTTTTGTTTTCAATATCGATAAATAATCTGTTGATATTTTCAAAGGTTGTTTCTTCAAGTTTCAGAGCTGCTGTTCCATGTGCGTTCATCGATCTTGACATTAGTTTCTTTCTTTCAGTCCAGTCCGGGGATAAGCTTTCAAAAACAATTCCAAGTAAATCTTTCAGAATAATTCCTTTGACCCTGAATATATTCGGCCTGCCACAACATTGGTCCGATTTTAGCATTTCATGAATGCTCTCATAGTCATTGAACAGAACTACATTATCACTTATTATTTTCACCTTAAAGATACTGCCATATATCTCCTTCCATTCAAAGAACGTTTTATGCTGTCCACTGAGGTCCAGTTGGAAAAGATTGCCAACTAAAGGCCAGGTTTTTGGTCCTGGAATGTGGGCATATCTGTCCTTGGTAAAAAGCCAATCATACAAGAGCTTGCAGACAATGAATGAAAAGAGAAATATGCTCCAATACATTATGCCTCCTTACCTTGGCAACCCGGTGATTACACTGAAATATTGTAGGTCTTTACGGCTTCAGTATGTAGTTCTAAAACTCTAAGAGCCTTATTATGCATAAATGTAACCATGCATGCCCAAGACGTATGGCAGTGGTATATGGACTGTGAAGAGGTATATATATATATAAATGGGTCAGGGCATCATTATTATAGGTCTACATGTTTGTGTACCCCCATTTAATAATTAATTGATGTATATTTTTACTTCAGCTTTAAAATTACAAATTATGGGGAATAGTTGAGACACACTGTTATAACGATTCCAGGACCCCAGAATTAAATTACATTATGATAGAAATAGTCAATGGTCGCAGTGCACTATGCTACAGAAATCAGAGAAAAGAAGTATGTGTATATGCTGCCAAAATGGGACATCTCTTATTGTAAGGGCAGTGCTCTCCTGGGTTCTGTCTATAGTAAAACATAACCCTCACCAATGCTCAACAATGTTAAGACAAAAATGAGCTTGGAAATTTACACTAAAGATATTGAACTATTTAAGATAAACATAGATAAACTTAAGAAACTATAAGCTAACTCTAAGAAAGATATAGAACTATTTAAGATAAACATAGATAAACTTAAGAAACTAGGGTAGAAAATACTGGAGATGACTGAAGAAAATTTTATCACATGAGGGATGTTATCCTGAGTGAGGATCGTCATAGTGAATGATATACCGTATATACCCTTGTATAAGCCGGACCCCGAGTATAAGCCCACCCCGTTTATAAGCCGGGGGTTCAGCACTTCATAACATTAATATAAGCCGGGTCCCGTTTATAAGCCGGGTGCCTGTACTGTCATGTTCCAATAATAGAGCTAATTAATGTAAAATGCTGAAGAAATCATCCAGAACGAGCTTTTAATAGATCATAAATGATAGTTTGAATATAGAACCCAGTTCTTGTTGGTCGATTGTGAACTCACAACAATTCTGGTACGTTTTTTTTGCCTTAAATTCGAATTTAAAACTTGAAAACAAGAGTAATGAGTGAAGATAATAACATGAGTTTCAGTTATATCTACTGGTTTTCAATTATTGTAATATAAGCCGGGCCCCGAATATAAGCCAGGTCAATTCACCATTTGAAATTAATATAATAGCTGGGAGGAAGTTCAGGAAAATCGCGCACTTTGTGACAAGTTTTTGAAATTTGGTACAGAGTTAGATATGGGTCTAAGGTTTTCAAAAATCACCGCATACAAACTGAGGTCGCACCCTGGCGGCCATTATGCACAAAACCAATATGGCTGCCATCAGGAAACAAGATTGTCATATCTCAGCTCCTGATAGCACTAGATTAATGTATAATACCTCTTTGTCTATGTTTTCAGGGGTGAGGAATCCATTTCTGACCTTATGTGTTGGTTTTAAGGTCAATTTCAGGGTTTAAATCCAATATGGCTGCCACCAGGGTAAAGAATGTCATATCTCCACTCCTGTTAGAACTATATCCATGTATAATACATATTCTCCTATGTTTTAAGGTGTGAGGAATTCATTTCAGAAGTTGCTTTTCCCTTTAAGTTGATATAAGTCATTCAAGGTCATTTTCAAGGTCAAAATCCAATATGGCCGCCACTGGGATAAAAGAATATCAGCTAGCTCAGCTCCCTTTGGCACTACATTCAAGTGTAATACCAGTTAATCCACGTTTTCAGGTGTAAGGAATCCATTTCTGACCTAATATTTCAGTTCCAAGGTCATTTTCAAGGTCAAAATCCAATATGGCCACTAAAAGGATAAAGAATGTCATCTCAGCTCCTGATACACTATATCTGTGTATAACACCTTTTTGTCTATGTTTAAAGGTGTGAGGAATCCATTTCAGAAGTTACCTCTCTGCTTCAATGTCATTCAAGGTCACTTTCAAGGTTAAAATCCAATATGGCTGCCACCAGATCACAAAAATGTCATGTATCTCAGCTCCTGTTAGCTTACCCAGGGCATGCTTAGCATGTTGAAATAAAGCATTGTGAAAGCATGTTGAATATGAGCTTCCATGCTT
The DNA here is from genome assembly GCA_942159475.1 of Sthenelais limicola. Lineage (NCBI taxonomy): Eukaryota > Metazoa > Annelida > Polychaeta > Phyllodocida > Sigalionidae > Sthenelais > Sthenelais limicola. Next base: position 25,509,871 of record OW804095.1, read on the forward strand.
CATTTACTAAGTCTGCATCATTGTTCTGACTGATTATTATTGGCACAGTCCAATACTTGAGATGAGCTGCCACATGTCAACCCATGTTTGGGGCTTGGGGTATACCAAAGAAGATGATATCCTTAGGAAAGTCGGCTCATGCATTTTATACAGTCTTTTCACCAATCCCAAACATTGCTATTACAACATTACACTGTGAAAATGCAAGGAAAAATGGGAGAACATGGCAATATTGAGGTCAAAATATTTCTAATATATGGGGGATTGGGGTATCTTATTATGTTTTTTCCTCATCCAAATCTGATCCACTGCTCTGAGAGGCCAAGTTTAGGGAAGAGATCAATGGCCAGCACCACACCATCTGATGGTCTATGGCCTTGCCACCATCCAATGTGAGGAGTTGGACAACTGTACCCTCTTTGACAAGGTTGTACAGAGCTTAAGACATCGAGGAATTAATTCCGTTCAGCAGTTGAAGACACTAGCTGATCTGAACTTTTTATTTTTTTGAGGAATAAAAAAGCACTTATTAATGACCCTCAGCAATTAATTCAGTTTTGGAAAACTATGCCCTGCTCCTCCTTTTGTTTATGATGGAGGCATTTTACCAACTATCCTCCTTTAGAAACTTGATGCTGGACTCCTGACTCAGACCAAGGACTATCATTCAGATTGATTGATCAATGAATTTTATTAATCAGATGATAAGGTCAGCTGGTCTTTTCCCTTTCTATTGGGAGGTTTTCAACCTATGCTGGAGAGCATTTACATAATAATTGAAGGAACAATCCATCATTGAGTCAATGTCTCAGTGGTGGGCCTCATTATTACTTCCTTTACATGAAAACATCATGGTTGACTGGGTGGGTCTCTAGTACTGCCATGTCTGTCAAGAAGACTGACTCAGGCCAAGGGCCATCATTCAGGTTTATTGATCAAGAAGACTGGCATATGGGCAGGTATAATTAATTTGTGTGTCAAAACAACGGCCATGACCACACATTAGAGAACAGTCACTTCTACATATCCATTGTGTTGGTTCATGATGGCTATAACTCATGCAGCAATACTCATCATATGTATAATGTCTGCACTTTGAGTATACAGAGCCAGGGAAGCCTGAACAGGTATGCATAATGTATGCTTGCAGTTTCTACCAACAGTCTCTAGAAACAACTGATTCAATATCTAAGGTAGAACCTGTACTGCTTCCAGGTCAGATGATAGAGACAGAAAATCACCATACTTATCACATATCAAGGAGAGCATTTTATAGGGATTTTGTCGCTCTTGCAGCTATTGGAGGAAGCACACTGTTGTCCTTGTCAACTGGCTTGTATCCATCAAATCTATGTTTTCTAATTACCCCTATTTGGATACCATTTAGTCAAAAGTTGCCAGACTAATAAATGTTATATCTTGAGCAACAAATTGCTCTTCTTGATGCTTTAAGTTGTGGATAAAAAATGGAAATGAATAATAGCCCAACTTAAATCAACCCTAAGGGGTTTTTTTCCTGTATTTTGTAACTGTCTTAGAGTTCACTTTTTTCAAGGTATCACATCCCAGAATAATTGTTTGTGATAAATAAATTTGTGTACCAAGTATTATATTGAGGCTGAGATCCAAATAAGTGGAAAGAATAAATAAAAAAGTATTCTGGTGAGAGATAAGGTGAGGTGTGACACCAACCCTTGTACGACCGCAAATGAGCCTAGAATTTCAAAAAGCCCGCCAAAGTATCTATATTTTCTTTGTCTTTCTCTCCTGTCTTCTCATTGGTCTGAAGACAGTGGTCCCTTGGTAACATGTAAACTAACATGTGTTGTCAGGTGTGCTCTCACTCTATGGGAAGTCAGCTGTGTGCTTCTGTTTTGCTACTTACCTGAGTTGTGGTTGTGAGCTCCATTTGTTGTTTGTTTGGGACTGGAGTGGGGTGATAATTTCTGGGTATATCTTAGTTGTTCCATTTGATGATGCGATATTGGCGTATTTGTGCTAAGCTTGTCATTGGTTTTCCCTTGGTGGGTGTTTTCAATAGATGGTAAAGTATCTATTGCACCTGACATTTATGGCAAGCCTGATGTCCAATTCACAAATTTTGATATACCTTTATCAGTGCGGTTTTGGCTGTATGGCCTCATCAGGTACTTTTGGGTTGTGTACTTATATACGGTCTAAGAAAATATTTTTCCATGGTGTGCAGTTTGAGTGGGCTTTTCTTTTAGGTTTTGCTCATATAACAGGAGTAGGAAAGCAACACGACTCCCTCCCAGACAAAAGAATTTGTATCACTAAAAAAGTATTCTGCACAATATCTAGACACTTCACAGAGCCTCTTTGAGATTATACATATACAAATGGGTTTCATACTAGTTGAGATATGATGTTCTAGTATTGTTGCAGAGGCCATATTGTATTTTAACCTTGAAAATGACCATAAATTACCTTAAATCAGGAAAATGACTCAGGAAATAGATTCCCCATACCTAAAAACATAGATGAACTGGTATTACACTTGGATATAGTGTTAACAAGAGCCAAAATATAACTTTCTTTTATCCCTGGCAGCCATATTGGATTTAGACCTTGAAAATGACCCTTGTATGACCTTGAAACAGAAAAGTAACTTCTGAAATAGATTTCTCACACCTTAAAACATGGACTAACTGGTATTACACTTGGATACAGTGCTAAAGGAAGCTGGGATATATGACATTCTTGTATCCCAGTGGCGGCCATCTTGGATTTTGACCTTGAAAATGACCTTGAATGACTTATATGAGCTTGAAAGAGAAAATTAAACTCTTAAAACTTAAGAATTGGTATCATATATGGATATAGTGCTAAAAGGAGCTAGGATATGACATTCTTTATCCTGGTGGTCGCCATATTGGATTTTGACCTTGAAAATGACCTTGAAATCAAAATATAAGGTCAGAAATGTATTCCCTATACCTGAAAACATACATAAAGAGGTATTATACATGATTCTAATGCTATCAGGAGCTGAGATATGACATACTTGTTGCCTGTTGGCAGCCATATTGGTTTCGTACATAATGGCCGCCAGGGGGCCACCCCAATTTGTATGCGGTGGTTTTTGAAAACCTTAGACCCATATCTACCTGTGTACCAAATTTCAAAGACTTGTCACAAAGTGCGCGATTTTCATGAATTTTGGCAAACTTCCTCCCAGCTATAAGCCGGGGCTTATACACGGGTATATACGGTACTCACAGCACACACCAAAACTATGTACAATGCCATAAAAGATGTATTATATTCACGTGAAGAGAGAAATAGCGATTGGCACGCAACATTTCTGGTTAAATATATCCAACCTTGACTTTGAAATGTGGTATAAGATCCCATTTAAATGCACGAGGGATGTTAGCTTACAATCCTTCAAATATCAGATTTTAAACAAATTGATCGTATGTAATGTACATCTGAATGACATGCAAATTGTACCATCCAAACTGTGTAGATACTGTGAGTCTTTCGATGACTTGTTCCACTTCTTTATCGAATGTGAGAAAACATGTAATTTTTGGCACAGCTTAAAAAACTGGGCCAGAAATAATCAATGGTTAGATGATGAGATATCAAATGAACGCAGTTTTCATAATGCTGGGCATACCTAATTTGGATGAAAAATGCCGTGTTTGGAATTACATATTAATATATACTAGGTTTTAAATATATAAGGCCAAATTGTTCGGTCAGAATAATAATATGTTTCTTTGCCTTCCTCAGAGAATTAAAAGGCAAGTTGAGAACGCTACACGATAGCTCATTTATGAACCAGAACCCGTCCCATAAGAGGAAATGGAATGCATGGATTGATTTCTACGAAAACTTGTAATGAATTATTCTTAAAATCATGCTGGTCAATTAACATTTTCCCCTGTGACCTTAAAAAGCAACAACGATCAGCTATTCATTGTACGACATGTGTACAGAAACAACACAGCGCTAAGTTTTATTAATATAATATGTTTATAGGCAACAAAGAACAATGCGATGTGATAAATATAGTTTATTAACAACTGATTATATATGTACATATTATTTTGTTGCATATTGCAGGTTGTACATATTTACACTGTCTACATTCGGCTTCCAACATTTTACTGCCAGACTTAATAAATCATCATTCATAATCATATCCAATATAATTGATATGACCAATTGGTTCACCATCTCTTTCTCAACCCTAACATCATTGGCAGCACTATAATACACATCGAGATCTATTTAGAGATCTTAAATCGCGGATTTAATGGATAATTTGAGCAATAACATTTCATTTCAAGCCAGCTCTGTCCTACAGGTAACAAGCCCTTTAAAATTTCACATGCATAATATTCAGTTGTAATATTCTTAAAATATGAAATGTTTGTACAAGTCTATCATTATCATATTGTACAGTTAGAGTGCATAGTTAGACACTGACATGGTGCATATAAGCTTTTCCCTTTCTTTGAAATCCCTGGTACAGCGACCAGCAGCGAAATGAAAGGTACAAGACCAATACATTCACTGAAAGATCGTGAGACGATACTTGAAGGTACTATACAGCATAGCCTATTTACCGATGGATTTACAACATTAATTAAATGAGTTATAAACACTATGAACTCTCCCATATATTAAAGTATCAAATTATAGATACAAAAAGCATAGATTAATCATTTAAAGCAAGTGTGCTGTAATACTTTTGGCATAAGGCATTGATTGATGTTTCACTAAAAAGCACACAGGTCAGATTTTCAAATCTGATAAATCCGCCTTATGAGTAGTGCTATTGAATTGGTGGTGCAAATATTAATCCCCAAATTAAAAACAATCTTAATTAAAATATTACAATATGGGTAGATAAGTGGACGGGGAAAATATCTAGCTCATACAGATAGATATCTTTAGCCTTTTTTTGTTTGAAAAAGATTTCCATTTAAGGCCATAGTAAAGTACAGCGCCATAAATATCCCTCTACCTATCCCTCAGATTCACACCAGTATTATACTAAGTGCACACACATACACCCACGCATACATTGTCTATCTAGGCTATTCCAATACACGATCTCAGTCACTAGTGGCAATAAATTCTGTAAAATCTGTCATTGATTCATTTTTTTTCAACTTCACTCAACCACAAGCTAGGACTTGTCGTGTTCCTTCGCAATAATATCGATTAAAAATAATAAAAAGCGCGTGACTGGAATTGTTCACAGGTTTTGCAATATTAGCCAACTATTAAAATTAGTCCATGAAATCCACTCATACTTTAGTTTGGTCATCTGTATTGAACACATGTAGAGAGCATCAGAATAATTCACTTATCATTAAGAACAGAATCTGATCTCCTGTAAGTAAAAATACCGTATACCTTAACCAAGGTACCGTATACCCCTGAAATAAGGCACAGATCATCTCCTTTCCCTGATTATAACTAGAAGCTGTAGCCCATATATGATAGCGCCGCATACTTCACTAAACCAAGCACATCAGCATTTCCTTGCGACGGAGCGGAGGCAAGGGCAGTTACAGATACGGGTGCGCGAGGTGGAGCCTCAGCTTTAATACCACTCATATGACGCGGCTGAGACGCTGCAGGTGTCTGTCCACTTTCACTTTTAGTTTCACATTCATTCAAGCCCAAGTACGAAGCACTATTTCTCGCCGTACAGCGTCTCTTTGGTTCTTGGTCCACCTCCAGTCCTACCGAGGACTCCCGTTTACCACAAACTTTCTCGCTAACAGTTCGTATTTGATCAGAAGTCAGAAGTCTTTCTGTGTTATAGTCTAAAAGCGAGTAGGAATCTTGGCGCTGTCCAATTGCGATATGATTATTTTCAGGCATTCTTGTGGAACCAAAACCAGATATCCTAGTTGAGTCTGTTATCTCGGATGATCCAGATTTATGTGCAACTCTACAAGAGCGCTCGTCACCCTCTCTCATCAGTCCTCTCTGTCCTCCAACTAGAGACGACACACATCTCTTGGGTATGATGCCTTGTTTTCTTCTAGAGAACAACCTTCCAGTCAACTCCTGCTTTGCCTTCCATGATTCGGGGGCGCTCAAAGCCTGGGACCTGAGAGCACTGGGCACAAACGTCTGGCCGAGAGGGTTGGATGGTAAGAGTAGCGTTGTGGATGTGGAGAGGTTCGCAGCGACGCGGGAAGGTGGAGCCACTGTGCCGGAAGAGTTGCTCAAACCTTGTAACATCCGGGTATTGAGGGCAGTCAGAGACGGCGGGAAAGACGATCTAGTTGTGGTTGCCAAGTGGTTTCTTGGAGGATTTGATCTGGAAAAATATAAGTTGAACAATTCAGAACATATTGAAATGAGATGTTGTGACAGAAAGATTATACTCTGTACTCATGAGGGAAAAACGGATTTAAGCATCATTATATTATATGGGCATTTATACAGTTTAAGATGGCATGGAATATGGAGTAAACCCATCAATAAAAATATCTTTTCTATATTTATAAACATAAATTTCGACACCAGGCATACCCAATTTAATTCCGTTCAAAACAGAGTGGTTCAAAACAAGAACCATCAAATTCCAAAATTACCAGAAACCAGAGGAACAGAATCACTTCACTAGAAACCTTAGGACCACTTTTGCCAAGAAAATAAAACTCTCCAATCCAAAATATTTCCTTGAATTCCAAAACGAATAATGTCTTCATAATTAACAAACGTTTTAGTTCGAAGGCTAAGAATTTGTTTTGGCAACACCGAATCCAAAATGTGAGCCTTCTTAATCATTTGCATCTACCTTAAAGAGGACCTAAAGTTTGTGTGAAGCGATTCAAGTTTGAAGACCTGAAAAAGTCAGAACGAACCCCTTTCAAACATGTGTAGTAATGGTATAAATACAAGAAAGCTCATGGACAAAGGTACCACAAGGTCCACCAAATGTAAGGAAAGAACACCCGGCATAGACATAATGGTTCCTTGGGCTAATTGCTAAGTCGTGGTAGCTCGACGTTGTATTAAACATATGAATATGAATGTTCCTCTTCGATTGCATGAGTTTGTTCCCCATTTAGGGCATCTAATTAATCATTTTCTTTATCAAAATCTGCATTTAACTGGGCACCTATTCAAATATTTTTTCTCGGGAAATCTGAGGGCACTCGACCCACCCTCTCTACTATTGTTGATTGACTTTTGTGAGAGTAATTTCAATATTGAACACGAAACAGCCAAGTCTAACGTTACTTTGGTGGACCGTTGCAACAGAAGACCTTTTGTGAACTTAGAAGGCTATCTTGGAAAGAACTCTGCCATTGTCCCTCGCCTTTGCAAAGAGCATACTCGACACTTTTAACATTTCATTTCTCCACTTCCGAAAGCCTAGCAGATTAATGTCATTCCAAATAGCAAAGACAATTAATAATTGTAAACAGACATAGGCTACTGACAAAGGCAAAATCCTTATCACCCCACCAATGAACCTTCTTTGAAAGATTGTATTTTCCTTGCTAACTTCATTCTTCATTAGTTTCAAAGCCAGAGACCAAAACGAACTTAAAGTTACTTTAATTTCTATTTTTTTTTATCGAAATACTTTCAACAACTTAGCCCACTAGTGAAATGGTAAGGATTTCATATTTTTACCTTGTCGACTGGTTGTAGCAAAGTCCCACTCATTTTATATATATATTTTTTTTATTTTTTTTAAAAAACCCCAGCACACATATAAGGCTTTAGTGTGTGAATAAAGAAAGCTAAGGAATAATTGTTTTACAAGTACCCCAGATTGACAACAGAGTAACTCATGAAGGAGATTTCAGTGATATATTTTTGGTCTGTTATGTACACATCAGAAATATATGAGCAAACAATCAAAATATATACACTATACAAGGGAGTGACACTAACAAGCTTCAATAATTCCTCGGGTCCTTTCCAGCCCAAGAAATAGTAGATCATACGTCTCGCAATGCATATGTTCAAAAGCAAACCTATTGCCATTTTATATACAAAAAATCGGACAAAGAATATTTACAATTTTACACCGAGATTGATCATACGTTTAAGATGTCTAGTCATTCGAGTCCCCAGAGATACACCACGACCAACGGTTCAAGGGAATATTTGGACTCCGAAGCTAGATTATATACATAGACATCACATAGCTGCTACGGTAGCTATTTTGACTATACATCATTGGGTTTCCATGATTTGATTAGGCAGGAGTATTAGGCAATAAATGTCAAAGATATGAATTCATTATTTTACCACTTGAGTGATGTATCGACCAATCTCCCTCACTATTTACATTAAGTTGACCCCAAAAATATGGTTCTATACAATAAAATAATAATTTCCTGAACAGAAATGTAGTGAAGGTTACTGGTGCTTGCAATCGGGATTAAAAACTTACGCAGAATTTCCTCGTACGGTAAACAAGATATGCTACAAAATAAGACTTGAACACACATTTTCGCTACATTCATCTGGTTATTTCTGAGTCTCCGCGCTTTTGGTCACAAGAAATTCCAGGCTTTTCCGGACCTAGTCCAGTATTTTTCAGAGCTACAAAATAGACTTGAACACATCCTCATTTTCGCTAATTTATCTGGTCCTAAGGTTGGGGGCTGTACTATTGTTGTACTACAAGTCCAGGGTAAAAATTCTCCGGTGAAGGTTCAACTCATTCTTTCTAATATTTTGCTCATCGGGGTGATCATTTAGACGGGGAGACTTCATCGCCTTTAAAGCCTTCCTCTCCATATCCTTCTTCTTTGCCACAGCAGGCGAGAACAGATCGTGAACCTTATCAACAACCTTGACACAATTTTTACCCAGACTTTTTAAGATGTATCCCTTAGGTTTTTTGTCTGGTGTAAGAATTTTATCCACCAGGTCATCCAAGTGAATAGTCAGCCTGCGAGGGTTCTTCTTTGGATTTGAGTCATTCAACAAGTTAGAGTCAAGTTTAAAGGAGGATCGTCTGTTGCCTACGCGAGAAGCGTCTGATTTGGGGCAAAGACGCAGGACAGGGCCGGGAGATGGATGTACCAGGCTTCTGTTCTCAAACATTTTCACGATGCGACCTACCTTAGGTGTGGCTTTTGGGGTGGCCTTAGCAGGGGTCTCACTGCTGCTGGGCTTCTTGCGGCGAATCAGGTTCGTCAGACGCTTGCTCTTTGGAGTGAAGCCAATGGAGAAAGACAGGGGAGTTTTGTTGGGTTTGGACTGCAGAGAGAATCAACAAAGGTTTATTAATTAATAGTTCTTGAGTTTAAAAATTCATTTCATTACTACTCTTAAGTACACCACTATAGAAAACATATATAATATAGACTGAATGAGATTAAAAATGATTTGATGTCATTAAAAGCACATATACTATGAAAATTTAATGTTGCTATACTCAATACTGTAATCAGAGACGTACAACAAACATGAAATATTCCAACAAACAAATAAACGCAATACGGTCAGTATTGAGACATATAGAATTCTTAACATATTTAGAGACTATTGGAACACTGTACACACAAAATGAGAACGAGAATGACGAGATTGTAGAGAATATTAATCGTGCAAAAGTTTTCAATTCACCAGATCATGAGAAGTTTAGCGTTATCAAGAAGAAAATAAAAGAGGCAACTTAAACAATACAAAAGAGAAACTAAAGAAGCAAACCTTCTGCTTTGCATTCTCATCTGATTTCTTTGGGGTTTTGACTTTTCTCTTAGGAGTGTTCATTCTCTTAGGAGTGGCCCCCTTTTTGACGGCAGTAGGCGTGCCGCGGGGAGACTTCTTGCTGGTACTGGGGGCATTGGCGGGGGAGCGGCCATTGACTGGGGAGGAGCGCGCTAGTTTGTGTTTGGGTGTGCCACCCAGGTGCGGGCTGTAGTGTGGGTAGACTTTGAGAGACACTCCGGAGGAACCGTTGAGGGTGGCTGTGGACGCTCTGGCCTGACCAACAATAGTCTGCATGCCAGAACCAAGCATTAGTGTATTAGCATTTATGTACAAGTAGATGGATGGGTGTGGGTGGGTGTATTCCCAGGGGATGGATATTATCATTGTTATTATTACAGACATGGCAAAAACTGTAGAACTATCACCGGTCCTCCAACGTGACATAGACCGTTTCACTGAAAAGTGGGTCCGACATGTCTTTCACCGGTCAAGGACCGTAGTCCGGCAGGTTACGCCATGTCTGTTATTATATATATTAGCTGAGATCATTATACAGAGGAAGTATTTAAGCTGGTGTGAGATGTGTGAACTTAATAATGACAAGCATTTAAAAATTAAATAGATGCGGCCATGCCCAGAAAGGCAGACATATACAAAAATAAATATTTGGTGTACAAGAATAATGAATAGTACATTGAAGGTTACGGAGGCGAATAAGTCGATTAAAAGTTGAAGGTCAATTAACATGAATAAAAGCTCTTGAGTTAAATGTAACAGTGTGATCAATTTAACAAGTTCTTTTAAATAAAAAACGAAAAGGAAAACAAGGAAATTGTTAAATAAAAACTAAAATAGTTTCTGTACCAATTGTTCATGCACTTGGGACAACAAATGACTTTTCCCCAAAAGACTAGATGTACCAACTTCAGTACAACTTGCATCTTTTGAAGACGAAGGTATTTTGTATTCGTGTATCACCGTATATGCCATTCTTGTCCCCTTTTTTATTTACTTAAACTTGAAACTGATTCTACAACCCATACATATTCCCCTTTCGAAAAATGTCTAATCCAACTACTAGAGAACCCATAAGTCTTAAATCCGAAAAAGGGAAATTGTCGCAATAAGAAGTTTAAACCAGGGCATGCTTTTAATTGTGTAATAGATTACCATACATTTCCAATTTTTGTTGTAATAAATGCGCAACTATCAATTGCACCCGCTACGCTAAAAGAAACTTTAATCCCCTCTATGTATTAATTTAGTGTATGATTTCAGTCCAATTCCAACAAATCCATAACCACGGTACCCATACAACCTTGAAAACTAATCACGATAAGAGATGTTGAAGCACCGACCAAAAAGGATAGAAAAAGCCATTTGCAGCCCGAGTACATGCACAGAATTTACTATTTTTACTTATTATTGACTCACGTCGCGTTCTTTTTCATGGGGGAAAGAAGGTGCCCGTTTCTAGAATTATCCATGTAGTAATTTATATAAATTGTGTACCAAATAATGATTGGGCTTTATTTCCACCCAAACAAGTCAGATATTTATTTAGCATACCATCAGTGTTCTTCTGGTAATAATTTTGCATACCCTTGGAATAAAAACTCTCACGAAAACATTTTGGTCTATGCACTTTCAGTGATACATATATACACATTATGCTTAATGAAAACTGCTGCCAAGATCGAGGGAATAGGGATATAAAATATCCTGGAATTTCAATTAAAATAGATGACAAATTCTTAATTATTATTTACGGGCGAGATAGCGAGCGAACAACAATTACCGGGGTATTTAAGACACGACTAACAAGAAACTACTAAGGAATGTATCTTAAAGTGAGCTTAGACGATATATCACACAGATTTTGACGAAAAGCCTATTACACTGACCTTTCTCCGAGTGGCAACACTCCCACTGTGCAACATCTCATTCGACGTCCGCTTCCGGCTCTGACTCCGCGTCTCGGGGGCGTCTAATTCAGCCAGGGTCAGTGGCTCCCCCTTCTGGAGGTCCTTCTCAGACATCTGTGCGGGTTTGACCGCTTGTACTTCAGCGGGGTAGCTGGATTTCATGTGTGGCAAACAGAGGGTGTTGCGTCTCTGCAGCTCTGACAGTCGCCCCCACTCAAACTCCATCGGTTCATCTTCCATGCAGAACAAGGCTCCTGTGCCAGCTGAAAAACGTTAATAAAAGTATGGTAAGTAAAAGTATTTGAAACAAAACAGATAAGAAATAGACAAATAGATAGCAAGATAACTCAATAATTAAATTTAATTAAAAAACCGCTAAAAATCTACTAGAGCTGCAGTCAGTTTCTCATATGTATACAAGCAGATCAATCTGAAAATAAGAATCGATGTATGTACTATATGCATGTGTACTACAGTTAGGGTTCGTACTCTTCAGTCAGGATAATCAAGGACTTTCAAGACTAGGGATGTAGTTTTTCGGGGACTTAGGCAACACAAAACACACTGGATAGAGTACTAAGTGGTGATCCATTCCTATTTTCCCGATGAAATGGCTTCTGGTAACAGATAGTTTTGAAAGAGATGCCTGGCGTACCCTTGTTAAGGCCTTCATGCAAAATTCAAAATAGAATTTAAGGATTTCATAGCCCTGTACGAACCTGGTAGAGAACAAAAAGGACATGAACTATTTGAAGAAAGTCTGGATAAGATGTAGACACCAGAGAAACAACGTACCAGGAATAGACCTATTTGAGTCCTGGCTTCCTATGGAGCTACAGGTACTAAGACGAGCAGAACGCGATCGCGTAGACCTCGCACTGTCAAACACACTAGAAGACACGGAGGATGTGGGGCTCTTTTGTGGCGTGGGTGCCATACTGGAATACACAATCGTAGTTTAAAACATGTAGTATTACCAACAGTGAGTGGTTATTTGATTTAATTATTAAAAAATGTATTTATTTATCCAAGAGCGAATATAGCAATTCATATGGGGGGGATAGTTCCGTGTTTTACTAAGACTAAGTCTTTCTCTATAGATTGCGGCGAAAAAGAAAAAGGAACAGTTATTTGATTTGTATTCTTGGTATACGATATATAATATTGTCATTGTATGTTGTACCTGTATATACTTTGTTAATTTATTAGATGTATTTTGTCACCATGAGGCGATCTATAGACATTTCTGCTAGATTTATGTAACTATTGAATGTTAAACTTCTCTCAGCCTAATAAACATTGTTCAATCAATTAAAACACTGCTACTATAGTCTGTCCAAAAAGTAGTTGAAACGTGATTCCTTTGTCTCTTTAAGGAGAGGGAAAAGTGTGAGATTTTGTATTTCTATTTATGACAAGGACCTGTCAACCCTTTGCCCAGGGAGTCGCTCATTGCAATCAACCATGGAGTAACAGGGCCAATATAACCAGCTCTTCCTTCCTTGTAAGCAAAACAGCTGATGCACATAGAACAGAGGCAGCGCAATACAATGCAGCTGTATATTTGGCCATGGTCGGTCGCAAACGGCGATTCATGGGGCAAAGGTTTACAGTTAAAACTCCCCCACTTTTCCCTCCCCTTAAAGGGACAAAGGAATCACGTGTCAACTACTTTTTAGACAGACTATACTACTTGAAGAGCCTTACCTGCCGGTCAGGGAGAGCCGGGACATGTATCTACCCGAGGTACCGGGAGTGACAGTGAAGTCAGTGGCAGGGAACACACCGTCGGACGACTTTTGAGATTTCAGTTCATACGGCTTGGCAAACTCTGCAAGACCAAACATTCAATCAGCAATATGAATATGACGAATATGTTAGCATTCTTATTAGAGCAGACTTTTCCATGAAACCGTTCTTTGCCCCCACATTACAACTGCAACAACCTAAGCACGTTTACTGTCATATTCAGTTTCTTTTTGTTTCCTCACAATTCAACGGAGCCCGAGGACTCCTAGAATTATTTTTTCTCACATATTACATGCAATGATTGGACTTAGCTCTTTTGTAAGTACAAAGTGAAAAAAATACTGTAAAACATGTGGTTAAAACAATGTAAACATTAATACAAATCTTAAGTGGAAGGGAGAGATTAGGCTTGAACAAGTCTTTCCCAAATCTTTAATTATTTTTTTGTCTTTGAAGTTAATATAAGATAACTTAACGTTCTATTGAGAATTCCAAGAAAGAAGAGTCCTTGAATATTCATGTTTAAGATTTTTTAGACTACATAGCCTCAAGCAAAGCAGTGAAGATGCATAATACATAACAGTGAGGGGAGCATACGATTATTACAGTGGTATGCTTAGTATAGACCGTATATGAAATCTAATTCAAGTAGTCCCCATGGCATGATGCATCGAAATAGAACTTTTAAATAGACAGTCATCACGATGGTATTACCTGGGGAAGATTTGGGCGTGGTCTGCTTGGCTCGCTGTAGAGCCTTTCTGAAGGTTTGTGGGGTGTCCAGTAGGTGGGCAGGTGGAGGCGGGGGCACCAGGGAGCGCGACTGTCCATCAGCCTTCAGTTGCCGCGTGGCGTGCTCCAACTGGGCCTCCAAACTACGCACCTGGTTAGCTGAAATAGGAGCGGGAATATATATTATCTTCATTTCTGGGTCCGTTTTAAACCTATTTAGGTATACTAGGCAGTTATTGCCAGACGCTACTAAATAGCACACGGTAAAAACACGACGCTATCTAAAGTATAATATATTAACATCATCTGAACCAATACCAGAGAACTCTTTCCACAAAGACTAAGGCTTTAAAATGAGAACAAACCATTATAGACCATCACACTTAATGATATAACAGATACAACACATTAGAATCACCGAGCAAATCCCCATTTTGCACTCTCTTACACGACATACATATATTTAACTTATTTAAAAATAAACATTTCGATAACCAATAATATAATACGAAATTTGGTTATATATATATGACGGAATTTTGGGGAGCGATTTGAGTTTTGGGTATTTTCAAAAATACTGATTTTTGTATATTTTTTTTCTTCTTTTTTTCATGGTAGTATTGAAGCTAGGAGGACCTCTTGTATAATAATAATATAAATATGGAAGACTTGAATACTTGATAAAGGGATGATGCCGGAGGGGAATTATCACTCATTGTAAATAGATGCTTGCTATTTTCACATTTTAACCTAATCAACATAGTCCAAATAATTTCCTTTTGTAAATCTCAACTGTCTATTGTACAAATATTTCTATTCATCTGGGGCGAGTGACAAACCCTGATATGGGGACTAGGTAACCCAGTATAAATAATTTTTTTTTTTTTTTATAAGAAAAAGAGTGAGAACTCACCGAATCGCTTGTTAAGCATCTCCTCCTCGCGGAGCTGGTTCTCCAGGTTGCTTCTCTCCTGCAGTCTCTCCTCCAGCTGGTCCCGCTCGGCTGTCCTCGCCTGCAGTTCACTCTGTCCATACTGGAGCTGCTCGAGCAGGTTCTGCTCTCCAGCTCTCACTTCACTCATCTCCTCCAGCAGTCGTTGCCTCTCAGCCTCGGACGCCGCGTGACGGTCTTCCAACTGATCAGGGTTAAGTATTGGAAATTGAAACCTGACATCTTAACATATCTTATACGGATTCCTGACTTATACATTTTATACTGATTACTGGTCCTCTTGACGTGTTAATTCACAACACTTCAGTCACCAACTTTCATCCCATCTCCTCGTCTCATTATTTCCAACCACGTCACTTGCTTGTACTTATTAAAGTAATGAACTCAACACAATTCAAATTATAGCCATTGACATGTGAGGCGATATTTCAGGGTGTGGCGGAAGACCGGCCATAGCCAGAGCCATTGAAAACCAACCGAGCAAATGCCAAGTTTATTTCCTGAATAAAAGTCTGTTTTAAAAGAATTGTTATACAGTATGTGGTCACAAGAGATCCAAGGCTTTTCAAGGACGATTTAAGCATATACCTGAAGTATTTGTTAGATTATTATGTAATTAATGAACCTCAACTCCTATATTCACTGACTAAAGTATCAAAATTATCAAGTATATTCAATAACATTGATAGTGGGAGCAACGAAAAGGCATTCTAAGAATTTCCGAAAATTTCAAGACTTGTGCAAAATTTTCAAAGCGTTCAAGGCTATTCTGGATTTTATTTTATTTTTTAAAACCCAAATACCAGGCTTTTCACGGCTCATCGCAAACTCTGATTTATAGATAACCTCCTTTTTCATTTTACACAGTAGCCCAATGTTAAAGTTCTAAGGTGGTTAAATATAAAGATGGTTAGTGATCATAATTGTCTAGTCCCGTAAGTAACTGTAAGTCTACCTTGTTGAAGTTCTCAGTGAGTTGCTCTATCTTGTTCTTCCAGCGGGACGTCTCTTCGTCCATGTACTTGGTGTTCCTCTCCTCCATCTGGTCAAACTGGGAACGAGACATCTCCTGCAACGATCCTACCTGCATCGTTAGCACCTCAACCTGCAATATAATATATACATTAGTACTTAATCCATTAGGTTTAACCCCAAGAGACAGATGGGGGTGGAGTGGCCTGAAAGTAAATTGTTTGAATCAATGCTATTCCAAATATATCCACATATGCCTAGTATTTAATATTTGTCCGCATAATGTAGCAGAAATGAGTTTAAGAGAGGTCTGATGAGACAGCTTAGATCATATTATATTACAATTTAAAAACGTTACCACTGGACTGCACATGCGGGGGTAGTGCCCACGTTAAATCTTATAATTTTATCTTTAGTTTTCTCCATAGCAACCTCTCTTTCCTCTATCATGGTAACGGCTGGATTAATTCCAGAAACCTGTAGACCTTTTTGTCACCTTTCATATACATGTGTTTCAATTCAATGTACAAGTTCAGGCCTCACTCCATTCAAACTGTTTGTGCGACAGATTATGCAGAGAAATATTTCAACCTAGTTTGGCGTTACCATAAGAGCAGGGTGTTCAGAGAAATATTTCAACCTAGTTTGGCGTTACCATAAGAGCAGGGTGTTCATCCCAAGGTAGCATCGTCAAATGATGAAGAAGTTCTGGTATCGTACACAAGTGCTGTATCTTAGTCCGAGCCTCCCACTTCTAAATAAACAACCCAAGCCTTCTTGTTCCAAGAATCACGATCTAGACAGAATAAACGAACCCAATGTGCGCAGTCTTTAAGTGATAGATTCTGCGCCAGTCCTGAAGGATATAGTCCGTGAATGTCTGCTCATATTGTCTGAACAGACTGCTTGTGAGAGACACGAGTAGCAAGGGCCAGGAGCGATAAGGAACTGAGTGGTGAGCTGGCAATGTCGCACACGTGGCCTATCTATAAGGGTTAGCAAGCAGCAGGGGGAGCGACAAGGTGTGAAAGGTAACTTGTGAAGTTCTGAAGGTGCAATCACAGCTTGGGCTACAACTGAATGCTGTAAGGGCAACGTGTGTTAGCATTCTGAATCAAAGGTGAGGGTGGCAACTTCAGTAGCCTTGTGGGAGGGGCTTCCTCCCCATACACATACATGTCAGCATCAAAGGTTAGTTAAGTTGGTGAGTCGCGCCAGCTTTGGAAGGGAAGACACACTTTCGTCGACAGAGCTCAAGGTACTAACCCAACAGCTGCACACTAAAAAGGATTTTTTCCCGTTTAGTGTAACTTGGACACATGTTAATATAGGATTATCAGGATCAGTTATCAGCCTGACGTCAAGGTAAATATCCCTTCGACTTGGTTTTTACTTCAGGTATGATAAACGTTCTTCTTCCAAGGCTCTCAGCATTTCATGATTTTTCTCTGAATTTTCAAAATTTGAGGATAACTTTCTGTGAATTAGGTGGGGCTGACAATCTACACAAGTTGGAAGATTTCCCCACTGACGTATCATATTTTGATCAATACAAAAAATCCGGCAACAACGTTGTAGTCAACATCAGTTGCAGTTGACATGGTGAAAGAGGGATCCCCACAGCCAATTATCAAGTGGAACGCTCTTTGGACATGAGGGGAATTATAAAGAGACTGATCACTCAACTCCCTAGATCTCCCCCGATCTAGGCCCAAAGTTAAGAGTCCCTTCAAACGGAGGGAAAGCCTCTCGCCTCAAACCGCGATTATAATTCCATTAAGAACACAAACTGTCATTATATTCCCATTAACGCAGTCCTAGGCCAGGAAACCGATTAACGAAGTAGGCGTCTTATCACTGACACACCATTTTTATCTGATCTGAGGGTTTGGACCTAGACTGTCCCCTTGATTTGAAACTTTTTATCGAACCCCTGAGCTTTAGCTGACTGGAAAAAGAGGAACTAATTGCCCAAGCTTTCCCTCAATACCAGGACGGCAGGGAACCATGTAGGTCAAGTTTTAAGAAAATGTACAATTGACCTTCACCATCCCTCTCAAATAACCCAAATTCTAGACGAAAATCAGGTTAAAAAACCAGACAGATTTATTAAATGAATACAATACAGAATATACTCAGTATTTATCATTTTTCACTCTTAATTTAGCAGAATTTGAGATGTGCAGAACTGTAGATTGTGCATTTTCTAAAAATCTGACCCATGTCTTAACAGAGAGACACACAACTCACCTCCTTATTGTAATGATCCTGTACAACTTTGAGCTCTGTTTCTTTCTCCGCTAGCTGGCCCTGTAGTCGGGCGTTCATATCTGCCCCCATGGAGGTCTCGCGCTGGTGGGCCGCTAGGTGACGTTTCTCTCGCTCCATCAGAGTGTGTAGTTCTCTATCCAGGCGGCGTCCCTTCTGCTGCAGCTCCACGTTCTCCAGGGCTTTCACCTCCTGCAGGATCAGGGTTAATATTGAGTAATTTAAATATTGAGAATATTCAATTCAAATACCTTGATTTTTTTTTATAACTTTAAGTCACCAGAAAGATGATGCCCTTGCACTAAGAAAATCTATCAATTGAAACGTATCACATTGTGAAATATTGTCAAATAAAATGTTTAAAAAAAAAACGATGTTAGACAGTCATTCGTCTACATGTAAGTCAATTGTAATTTAAAAGATCACTCATTAGTGATATACTCCTACTGGTAGGTATTGTATGCAAGCAGGGCGTGAACACAGCAGAAACTGGTTGTAATACATCATTTCTCACAGTAAAGTAAGCTCAGGGTCAAACCAACCATCTTAATAATATAATGAATTTTCCTGAGGTAAGGGAAATGTGGCTTAAAGTCTTAGAAGAAGAGGAAGCAGAAAAGGTGGATACGCACAAGTTAAATAAATGTGTAACTAATAAAAGGTTTAAACTATAGGGAGTACCTGGAGCCTCATAGCCTTGCCATAGTCAGCCTTGGCAGTGCGCAGTTGGCGTTCTAGAGACTCGATGATGCTTTCCATGTGAAGCTTCTCCTTCTCCAGACCCAGGAGTTCAGCATGGGCGTCATTCTGTGCAGCCGCAGCCTTCTTCTCTACTGCGGCAAGCAGTTCCTAGAGGCAGCAAGAGCAGAGTGAGGACAGGAGCAAGGGTGGCAGTGCTGAGGGAAGCGTCATGTGTAAAGGGTGGAAGCAGGTAACAGGGACAGTGGATGAATAGTGAACGTATTACCCCGTGTTTATAAGCCAGTGTCTGTTTGACTAATTTTCTTGGATAACTTATTAGAAATCTCTGTGCTCTTAAATGATCATAAAATCCTATTAGGGTACAATGGGATGTGCTAATAAAAGTTTCTAGGTCTTCCACCAATCTCCCTAGGATTCTTTTTATAAGCTTTAGGGCGACTGGAGCAAGGACATAGTGGATACGTATGGGGTCTATGGGTCAACGAGAAATACAAACGCAGACAGGGAAGGACCGATAAAGAAGACATCAGAGGATATAAACAAGCAGGCATTTTGGATTTTAAAAAAAAACATTGCTTATATATACATAGCATCTTGGAGGAACAATCTGATTAGACACTGGATATGATAAAATAGCAGTGAAGATGAAATACAGGGCCGCGTCGGCGAGGACAGGGTTGGTTGATGCTTATGAACCTACATACAACAGGGACAATAGTTCTAGGGAAGGGGAAATTAAATAAGCCTAGGCAAGGTTACAATAGATGAATCTACCTGCTTGTGGGTGAGTTCAGAGGTGAGCTTGGTGATCTGAGCCTCCCGTTGCTCATTCTCTCCCTCCAGTCGCTCCACCTCCAGTTGGTACTTGATCTCCAGCTCAGCGATCTGCTCGAAGTGTTCGTCCCTCTGCTGAGACATCTCATCCTCGTACTTCTTCTTGAGCTGCTGGCCACCGGTTGCCAGGTCGCTCTCCGACCGCTGCACCTGCTCGTTCATCTTCTTGCACATGTCCTCTGCTCGCGACTGTTCCTGGAGGAGCTGGCTAGTGTGTTGTCGCTCGCCCATTGCCAGGGCAGAGGTCAGATCACGCACCTGTAAACGGTAATGTTAAATCATGCTTTAATGTGGCTTGAATAATTCATTGACATAAGTTTGAAAAATGGTGTGTAGATTTAGAGATTTTAGGATTGTAATTCGTGTAAGTTCAAATATATATTTTAAAGATCGAGGCAACGCATGAAAGTAGCTGGCAACATTTACAGTGGGGTTTCCCCATTTTTTTGGGGGCAAATTTCTTTATTCAGAAAGTTAACAAAATTACAGCAATCTCATTTGAAATACATGTTAGTTCTTTAGGGCCTTAATGACAAAAAAAATGAATACATTTCCCTATATAGTGGACAGCTTATAATGTGGATACGCTCATTAAAAACAAACAAATTATAACATGTGCAGGTAGTTCAAAGTTGAAATTTGAGCGTTCATCCGAAAAGATTTAGTGGAAAGCAGTGCTAAGTAAACAAAACAACAGTACTTGATTCTACTAAAACTTTGTCCAATAGGAGCACACACCAGAGGTGGCTGAAGTGTTTGAGTGAGGAGGTCGAGCATAAAAACATCTAATTTTACAATAAGAAAAATAAATCAGTAAATGATGAATATATGAATGGAGATAGTGCGACTCGGAAAGGTTTCACTATTCTAAACGCTAGCAGCTGAATTTGGGGGAAAAAAATAAAATTTGTACCTGTTGGAACTGTATTTTGAACTTTATTTTCGTCTAAAATTTAGGTTATTTCAGAGAATTTGTGAAAGTGAATTGTACATTTTCTGAAAATCTGACCCATATATGAATGGAGATTGTGAGACTGGGAAAGGTTTCACTATTCTAAACGCCAGCAGCGGAATTGATTGCTATTTACCTGTTCTTCCATGCTCTCAAATCGCTCCTGGAGGAGTCCAAGCTGTGAGTTCTTCTCCGCCTCCTGGGTCCGGAGTAGCAGGAGTGACGTCTCAGCTTCCTCCAGCTTGTCCTGGATACTACTCAGCTCATCCTCCAGGGTCTGGGCAGTGGCCTTCTGCTGCGAGCACTCACTCTCACTGGAGCACAACTGCTTCTCAGTGGCTTGTACCTGCATTTAGTATGGACATAAGGAAGACGAATCAGTGGGAGGTTGATAAAGAAGCACAGGCTTTTTACTGTTTCTAGCGGCAGCACAACTTATTCACTTTTCAAGGCAGGTACAATCATATATCTCCCCTTTGAGTTACGTTATGTTTTGTTATGAATCAAATTTTGTGAAACCTTTTTTGGGGGTGAAAAATTGAGAATTTCAATTTTAGGGATAAAACTGATGGAATTGGGAGGAAATTGGACAATAATTAGAATTTCAAAAATACTGATTTCAGTAGAAATAGTGAAATTTCATATACATGTACTACATAAATTCAGGCCTTAAATTGATCTTTCCTAATTCAAGATTGATTCATTCGTGCTGAATGAATTAATGAAACAACACTATACACTATACTATGAAATTACACTATACCAACCTTAAGGGTGGCCATGACAGTTTCGTGTTTGCTCTTGGTCAGATCCGCTTCTAACTTGGCACAGTTTTGCTCGAGCTCTTTGATAGCGGTCCTCTCCGAGATCTCCCAACACTTGAGGTCCTGATGGTCGTTGGTCAAGGATTCTATCCTGGCACCGAGAACCTTCAGCTCTTCCTTGTGCTCCTGCTCCAACTTGGCAACCCTCTGTTCTACTTCTGTGTCCTTGATGGACAAGAGCTCTTTTTCTGAAGCCTGAAGTTGTTGGAATTTGTCTTCGTATTGTTGGCACAAGATGGAAGCCTCTTGCCTGAAGGTTTCAATCTTTGTCTCATACTCGGCACAGATAGCATTATGATTGGTTTCAGCCGTACTCAGCATCTGCTGCATGGTAGCGATGTGCTGCTGTCCTTCTGAACCAGACTTCTGCATGTCTTCTACCTTGACTGAGAACTCTCTCTTCAGCTCAGCAACCTGCTGCTCAAGGGAAGTGTTCTTCATCCTGTGCTCTTGTAAGCTAGCTCTCAATTCTTGCACCTTTTTCACAGCTTCTTCATTCTCCTGCTCCAAGGTTCCCAGGTTTTGATTCAGCTGTTCCATTTCCTCCTCCGCTCGCTCTAGATCAGCTTCCAACTTCATCTGAGTCCTGCTGGATTCGGTCTCAACCGTGTCCAGCTGAGAAGCCAGGCTGGAAGATTTGTGTTCGTGTACAGTCAGTACTTGTTGCAGCTCATGGCAGCGAGTGTTGGATGCCTTGAGCTCCTCTTTCAACCTGACAATATTCTCCTGAATTGCTCCCAGATGGTCCTCCTTTCCACACAAACTCAGACGAGAGCTTTCCAACAAGTCGACCGTCATCTCCTTGTCTTTCTCAGCGGAGAAGAGCGCATCTTGTGCCACCTGCAGATCCTCCTCTCTGTTGGCGAGGTCTTTGCTTACACACTGCAGTTCTGTCTCGAGTCTGGCTATCTCGGCTCTGGCGTGTTCTAGCTGAGCCATGTGAGTCATGCATGCTTCCCGGGTCTCCTCCAGGCAGACAAGGGAATCGTGGTGGAGTCTGCGGGCCTCCTGCAGCTTGCTGTCACTGTCGGAGAGCTCGATCTGTAGCGTACCCCTCTCTCCCTCGGTCTCATCCATGAAGTCCTTCAGTCGCGCCTCCAGATTGTCAGCGCGCATTTGGTAGTCCTGAAGGTAAATATAACATTTTATATACTCAAATAGTACCAAAACTTTCACGATTCTTTAAACAATGGTGAAATTTTGAGTATTGTGTCACATGCCTAACTTTACAAACCTCGAAATTTAAGGGGTCTTTTTCTTTTCTTCTTTTGAAAATTTCAAGGCCGAAGTAAAGATGTTCAAGGTCCAGTTGGTAAAATTACAAGGCCCCAAGACCAATCTGACCATTTTCAACTTGGCTATTCGAGGGCTCGAATTCACTTGTCAAAATTCAAGGCCCCACATAGACCCCGACTGCCCTGACACATTGTTATGTATTACCACTCACCTCTACACTGGTTTCCAGGGACTCAATGCGGAACTTGGCGTCCTCCAGTTCATCCTGGAGTTCGTTCACCTGGAGCTGAGCACGCTCCAGTTCGTCCTGGTCACGTGATCTCTGTTCCTCTATCCTCAGGGCCTCGTTTCGCGACTCAATCAAGTGCTGCTCCATCTAAAATGGAAATAAATTTAAAAAGTGCAATTATTTTATTTCAACAATGATCTTCCAGGCCCATTTTTAGTGATTTCCTTTTTACGTGGGACTAGGGTGAGTGAGTGATAGCTGCTAAATGGGACCAGGGGGTTGTAGTTATGCATAGGCCAATGTTGTATTTAGCAACTTTTATATTCAGATTTTATATCAATTACCGTTTTCAACTCTTGAACCAGGGACTGTTGAGTCATTCAGTGTAAGGTGCGAGTCAGGGGAAAATGTACAGTAAGAGTAAGAAACAGAGAATCTCCAGGCCATTTTATAGATCCCAGGCTTATATAATGATTTTCCAGGACCTTTGACCAAAAAGCCACTTTTCTTGCTTCTCCAGGCCCCGTGGAAACCCTGTAATATAGCTCAAAAATTAAAAACTTGAAATACAAACTCACTTTCTCATACATATTACTGGAGGCTTCGCTCCTGTCTCTCAGTGTCTGGATGTTACACCTGAGGTTGGAGATCTCCTGCAGGTACTCCTCCTGTCGGTCGTCAGCCTGTTGGTGGGTCTCCATCAGCTCGTGCTCGATCACTTCAGCGCGCTCACACTCCACATTCAGCTCTTGTCTGAGGTCAGAAGCTTCAGTCTGGGCGGCAGTCTTCTCCTTCTCCAGTGTTTCCACCTGTGCAAGAAAGGCAACGTTAATATTACTCTCCACGGACATGAACTGAACGTATCTTTCACTTGATGCCCTATGTGTGCACCGGTGAAACTCATTTAGAAACAATATACAGTTATTCATTAATATCAGTGTATTTACTTCATTCAATCCAGTCAGAAGACTCCTACGAAGACATGCTTTTCACTCTTCTTCCTATGGTTTTTTTTATTATGTTAATTTGGTGTTAATGCGCTAAACTCAGTCACTATTATATTAACAATATCAGTTTAACGTCAGCTGAGGCAAGCAGTCAATAGGTGGAGTACCTTCTGTTGAAGATCTTGTAGACTGGCCTCTGCCTGAGATAGCTGCTCCTCCAGCATCTTGTTTTGCATGTCCAGCTCACGGACCCGGTTTTTGAAAGCCTCCAGAGCGGTCTGGGTATCATCCAACTGGGTAGACACTCCCTCGTACTGATCATTCACCTGCAGGGAGAACAAAAAAGACAAGGGAAATCAGTACAATTGGTGAGAAACAGGATTTCTCTACAGTATCGGTTTTTTTATTTAGAATTTTTATACAGGCAATCTTCAGTAAAATGACAATTGAACATAGGAAGGCATGCACAGTGTACAAAGAATGTTATGATCAATGGATGTCAAACACATTTGAGGATAATGGGCCCATGGGTAATAATTCAATACAGAATAACCATGGTCTTCCGCCCACTACTCTGTCTTAACTACACAAGGCTTTTAAAATTGTATTACACTACAGAAACTTAGAGAACCAGCTCAGATGCGATTTAAGTGATACAGGCTTGACTTATAGCTTTACTGACAACTTTTGTTCTTCAATCCCTGAGTAAAGCCTTTATAGTTTACCTGTCTCAGCTCTATTTCAGTCTCTTGTAGCTGTTGCCTCAATTCCTCCTGGGACCTGTGCGCCACCTCCAGAGAGTGCTTGAGTTCCCGCACCTTCTCCATGGCTTCTTGCTGCTCCTGAAGCAGGTTCTGAGCTGCTGTGTTCTGCTCATTACCAAACGATGTAGCCATCTCCAGCTGTTTGGCAAACTCTTGCTTCCTCTCCTCTCCAGCAGACTTCTCCCTAGCAAGCTCATGCTCTAATTCACTCTCCCTCTTCTTCAGCCTTTTGGCTTCTTCATTCAGCCCTCTGGCTTGCTCAGTGGCATTATTCAGATCCTGTTTCACATTGGCAACCATGTCCGACTTCTCAGAGAGATGTTGTTTATACTGAGTGGACTCCACCTCATACTGATGGTTCACCTGCAGTGACAACACAATAGACCAGCGAAATCAGTTTAAATTGGTGATATATATATTTATAGGTTTGGTTAGAATAGGCCTCTAGAGCATCATTTTTAAGTCATAATTATACTTCAGAAATTTTAACAACCAGTGATATGTGTAATAAATTTGACAGACTTGACTAATAGCCTTACTGACAACTTTGTCTTTTTAACTCAGTCTACAAGGAAAAACAATGTAATCCAAAATAACAATATTAATGCTAGTTAAGCATAAATGTTGGGGTTTTCTTAGATTTTTTTAATACCTCTGTGAGTGTTAGACCCCTTGTTTAAAGGCAGGAAATTATGTGTAGGCCTGACACACATACTGAAAGGGTCTGGCCTAAAGAGTATACCAAAAGTTATGTGCAATGATGTAACTGTGAACCATCTTTATGGCTTGGGGAATTTCAAAGACTTTATTTTAATTTTGGTCGCATAAAAGTGGTCAAATGTAAATCTGGTATTGCTTTGAGGGCTAATCTTTTACGTATATAAAGTGATTAACTTGATGATTTACCTGTCTGAGCTCCATTTCAGTCTCTTGTAGCTGTTGCCTCAACTCCTCCTGGGACCTGTGCGCCACCTGCAGAGAGTGCTTGAGTTCCCGCACCTTCTCCATGGCGTCTTGCTGCTCCTGGAGCAGGTTCTGAGCCGCTGTGTTCTGCTCATTACCAAACGATGTAGCCATCTCCAGTTGTTTGGCAAACTCTTGCTTCCTCTCCTCTCCAGCAGATTTCTCCCTAGCAAGCTCATGCTCTAATTCACTCTCCCTCTTCTTCAGCCTCTTGGCTTCTTCATTCAGCCCTCTGGCTTGCTCAGTGGCATTATTCAGATCCTGTTTCACATTGGCAACCATTTCGGACTGCTCGGAGATTTGTTGTTTCATTTGGCTGCTCACCTGTTCTGCTTCTACAGCATTGGCTCTGAGTGTGTTCTGAAGCTCAGATATGGTTAGTTGGTAATCGGTAACTTCACTTTCAGTTTGTCTTTGGAAGTCTGCAGATTGTTCCTGCAGTTCTTTCTGTTCACTGATCAACTTCTCTATGCTTTGCAGCTGTTCGTTAGATGTCACTTCAAGTGTGATAAGATGTGATTTCTTGGCCTCCAGCTCGGAGCAGGCAGCATTCAAGGCTTCTTGCCTTTGATCTAGCTCCTTAGAGAGGGCTTGTTGGGTTTGTATCAACTGCTCTTCTGCATTAGTGATCCTGTTGGTAAGATTCTGCAGTTCTGAGTCTCGTGCTGATAAGTCTTTATTAAGGCCTAGAACTGTCATCTCCCTAGCCTCCAACTCCTCGTTGAAGCGCCTTTGGGACTCACAGAATTGTTCTTCAAGGCTGGAGAGTTTGGTCTCAAGAGTTTCAACCATATTCTGCTTGGAGCTGAGCTGTTCGCCAAGGTTTTGATTTGTAGATGTTAGCAAACCTTCTGAAGCCACAAGCTCTTCTCTCAAGTGCAATATTTGAGCCTCTTTCTCTTGTAGTTTCTGGTTCATGTTCATTTGGGTGGTGCTGAGCTCTTGTTCCATGGAACATGCGCGAGTTTCAAGTGACTCAACGAGCATCTGCTTGGTAGAGACCTGCTCCTTCAGTCTACAAGACCCCTGCTGCTCCTCTTGTAACTTCTGCATCAACTCTTGTATCTGGTTCTCAGACCTACCAATGTTTTCTTTGAGACTATGCTCCTGCTTGGCAAAAGCTTTCTGGGCGTCCATCATAGCTGCTTCTATTTCTCTGATCCTAGCTTGGGCGAGCCCCATCTGATGGTCCTTCTGGTTGCAATGATCGGTGAGCTCATTAACAGACTTCTCTAGGGTGTTCAGTTTCGCGGTGGCTGCCCGACGCTCATCATTAAGGTTGGTCTCAAGAATCTGAGCTTTCTGTTCCCACATGGTGGACATCTCTATTGTCTCGTTCAAAGTCTGGAAAAAAAACATTTAACACTTGAAAAATCTAAAAAGGGAACAGGGCGGACAAGTGGAAAGCCATTGGCATAGCTGCAAGTTCTGGTCAGGAATTGACAAGCCTTACTTTACGATTGATACCCCTGCAGAACGTAAGGTTAATATTAAAATGACTAAGAAGGGGACAATCTGTTAAATCAAATGGCTATATGTACTGGGAGATACTCCCTGTAATATATTTATGAAACACGTAAGAATAACGATAAAAGTATTGAGATTAAAGGCCTCTTGTGTCCGCTGAACTTTTCCGTTATATATAACCCTATATAATATTACTAGTTTTTTCCCCATCAATTCCTATCCGTTCTCTTTACCTTAGATGGTGATAACTTCACCAACCTATTGAGTGACCTAGGTTTATTTTAAAACCTGTGACTTTTCCATGTAAACTTGATTCTCATGGTCTATCATTAACATAGAGCCCGGGTCAGCGTACTCATAAGCTAAACTATGTGTATTGAAAGACTCACCCTCTCAGTGTTCTCCAGCTTGTCGGTGACCTGGTTGACCTGTGCCTGGAGTTGCCCATTGGCAGTGGAAAGCTCCAGAATGTGGTCAGCTTTCTGCTGCACAGACTCCTGGTACTCATTCAGTTCGGCCTGTAACATAGATAGGGACAAGTATATAGCATTAGGCTTACTTAGTATAGCTGCGTTGGACAAACAAAAACGAAAACGGAGTATTGTAATGAAGTTGTCTGGCTTTCTGATTCATTCATATAGCCAATTAGAGTTTATGTTAGTCTCTAATTGACTAACATTAGATCAAACATTCCTCTGCAATTAAAAGCAAATCTTGTAATTAACTTTTCGGTAATGTTACACATGACAAGTTAATATTAATTTATGAGTAGCTATTTTTGCTAACATAATCATAAGGTAGACTCCTAGTTTCAGACTTTTAGTTTACATGATATTACACATGCATACATTGACAAAACTTAAATCAAAATTGTCAAAATAAATAAACCATATTTTTAAACCAAATCCAAAGCCAACTATAATACCTCTAGCGTGGCAAGCTGCTCCTTAAACTGAATCTCCATGACGCCGCCGAGAGATTCTCCCGGTGGCATCAGAGACGCCGACCTCTCGAGCTGTTCTTCTAGCTCCCTCATTCTTTGTTTCTGGTCGGACTGAACTGCCTCCAGCTGCTGGTACGCCTGTTGGGTGGCCTCCTGGAGTTGAACAACCTCCTGCGACTTTCTAGATAGCGCATCCCTCAGGTCTTCTATGGTCTCTCTGGACTGGTTCAGCTCTGTCTCATAGCCGCACACTTGCTGACGGACTCCATCCAACTTACAAGCCTTAAAGTGCAGGGAGAGGGAAAAAATAGTTTGAATTAGTTACAAAGGATCTACACACATCTATATTTTCATTCAGCAAAACCAGGAAACAGGGATTTAGGGTTGTACTATGAATTCGTTTGGCTTCTAACACACTGACTGACTCTTAAAGTCAAGTGTTATACTATTCAATTGTGTATACTAGTATATACTGATTTAAAGGTGATTTAAACGATGAGTGAATAAGAGCTTTAAGCGTATATGCTGATGGTCTGGAGAACATAACATAAGCATCATAAAATGCATGATGCCTCTCAATTAGAAATACTAAGACTAACTTACCTCATCTTGGGCGGCATGAAGTTGCGTGTAGAGGTAGGTGTTCTCCTCCTCAAGCTGCACACTCCTACCCCGCAGCTCCGTCAGGTCCTTTTTCAGCTTAACCATCCTGCCAAGGAAAGAATTAAAGTTACTTGCATATATATGTAATATTACACTAAAACAAAACCTAACAGTTTTTCCAGTATTGAGTCTAATTCCAACTTCAAACAAACTATGGTTTCATGGTAAGATCGTGCTTAACATAATAATTAGATTAAACAGATTGAATCTAAAATCTGACATAACGATTGTTCCGGACCCATCCACTTAGATATAATATCAATTGAATAGTTTACCAGGGTCTCAAATAAAGGAAGGTACCCATGCAGCATTATTTCTTTAATCTTTCCCGATAGACAGAAAGACTGCATATTTTGACCCAATAAACTCCCACAGAATAAAGACCGATTCCAAACTAGTTGTTATTTCTCCGATGGACTCAGCTGGACACAAACAACATTAACAATCAACACACCATGGTAGGAAGTTCTGGGTTGCTTTAAGTCGCATAATGGAAAATAATCTAAAGGTACGATTCCACTGGCTCGCTCTTTTGGCCCGCTCTTTTATTTCCCCAGAGCACATAACAAGCGAAGTGAGAGCGAAACCAGAGCGGTCCAATAGATTTGGTAACTACGCTCTCTATACGCTCTTAAAAACTGATATCTGCGCTTCTTTGGGAGAGCGCAGGACGCTGCGCTCATATCTGCTGTGTTTGATATGAGCGCAGCAACACAACGCTTTTTCTACCTGTTAACAAGCGGACCAAGAGCGCACAAACACATTTGCTATTGTTTTCATATAGGAAACAAGCACATCAGTAGAATCGCTATGCGCTTGTATTGCGCTCAAAATATTAGCGGATGAAGAGCGAATGACAAGCTCCCTATAAACAAGCGCAGCAAGAGCGAGCAATGAGCGCAGATACAAGCGAGCCAGATCCCACTTTAGTCAGTTACACAGTAGTATATAGAAAGAAGGCCTCGCTAGTTTAGGAGGCAGTGGTATAGAAATTACTAAAACCCCCCAAAATAATAAAATGTGAGTCAATAAGTTCTCGTAATAATAAAACAGAAGTAGCTTGATTATAGAAGGTCTTCGGCGCGAGAGCGTTAGAAATGTAGAAGCCAAGTTAAAAAAAATAAAAAATAAATAAGCCACAATAAAAAATACAATCAACACACCTGTCCGAGTCTGTCATAGATTGGTCCATGGCATCGTCTCTCATATTCACATCCTCCAGCTCTGACTGCAGCTGCCCTACTTTACGTAAGGCATTCTGGAGTCGTTCCTTCACCTCCAGAACTGATTGGTCTGTACGGTTATAGAAGACGGGAAGGGGTTATTTTCTCATAATTCCATTTTAATACACAGGGATAAGAGTAGGACCAAGACAAAACCAGCGAAATATTTCTGACAAGGGGTAAAGTGAGGTTCGGGAAAATTGATTATGCAATTGATTTTGATTATTTTAATCTTTGAAAAGTTTCGACGAAATTTTGTAAATCGATGTTTGTGACATGTTTCTGAAAATCTTGGGATTTTGTTTGTTCATAATGATGGAATTGGAGCGTAATTCGATATTTTTTTAAGGTCTAACAAATACTGAAGCCTTTCAACCTTGTTTAAACAAAGGTAAAGAGAAATACATGTATTGTATATGACAAGATAAATAGGGGGAAATACAGAGTAGTAGTAAGAAGCCTAGTTACCTTTTTCGTCCAGCTCTTTCCTCTTGTCTTCAATTTCAGTTTCATATTCAGAAATGAGGTGGCGTTTGGCATTGAGCTCACGCTCCAACGATTTGATTTTGTGTTCTTTTTGTTGTAAGCGGATCTGAATGGACAAAATAAAACTTTTAATGTCTGGAGTAACAACTAATGTTTAATTTAGCGGGATGTGTTGAGCAATACAGTATAGATCAGATTTGGTATTCGGATGAGGACTGTTGACTCGAGGTTTATATACTGTATACCTACTTAAATAAAGTAACTTACCTATTTTCCAACAGAAAACACTATAATAATTAGTGTTTTTTGGAGGGAAACAGGCAGTCCAAACATTGTGAGGGAAATCTTTATTTTTGCTTTCAGTGGGCCAATTTACAAGCAGTTTTCATTTAAATAAAAGGCTTCAGACGGAGATATCTTCTATGAACGGGAAATTCGGATTTCCGTCATTAATCGGAAATGTGGCATTGTCATATAGGCATATAGCCTCCCCTTAGCTCCTATTGTGGTATAGATTTACCCACGCTCATATATGTATTCTACCAGGAGCGCCCAAGCCTTATGTTCCATTAAACACTCATTCAAATACTACCATCACGTGAGGGTTATTCTTGCTTACTCTCATATTCATTACAATACTAATTACTAGACAGTGTTTAAAGTATGGTAGGAATATTTTTCAGGAAATTTGATAGTCTAGTCTAGACTATCAAATTATCGACAACAGACATTTGATGTACTACCGATTACACTGGAGTACGCAAATAAAAATATCCATCAGTCTAAAAAAATATAAAAGAATACTGATTTCAGTAGAAATACTGAAGACTTTCATCTCTGACATAAAACAATTAAGTTACCTTGTTTGCCATGTGGGGTGACTGAACCATCTGTTGCACCGGTGAGAGAGGAGAGTTCATGAAGGGTGTAGGTCCAGGAGAAGTAAACTTCTCCAGTATACTGCTGGTGGAGAACACAGGAGTACCTGCCGCCCGCTCCTCTGTTTAGTTGTACGTGGAAACAAATGACAAAAGCAAAAATCAGAAAAGTTGATAACAAGCAACTTATTTGAGGAAAACAATTGTAAAGCTAGTAATTCTAACAAAGGAAAATAAATCGTGAGGTGCTAAAAATAATTTAAATAAAGATAAGGATATCGCATCACAGAACCCGTATCAAACATCATAATAAACGTAATCTATGGAAAATAAGTTTAACTTTTCGCTGTACAATAGAACAAATTATAACTATAACGGAACAATAGCCGTTCAGAAGAATATGAAAAATGACAATTCGATAAACGGGGAGGGAGGGGACAAGTATTCTTAAAAAACAACAATTAATCCTTAATTCTTCGCAATACAAAGATTAAGCTCAATACAGACAACACATGTAGGTTAAATAAGTCTTGAAACTATGGCATTTTAAATGTACAGGGAGTTATTTATCAAAATGATCAGGATTGTTATTTACCAACGAGTGTCCAAATATTATATCAAAATTAATCGAGAAAGAAGCAGATTAACGTAAGTAGTAAAGGTGAAAGAATTTTGATTTGATTCTCTTATCGATGATGGCTTGATACTCACAAGTGAGACAAAAAAAACGCTTCCCAATGGGTCTGGTCGAATATCACTAATGTTAGTGTTAATTTGGGGGAATTAAGCTAAATGGCTCCAAACATTAGATATCTAACGGCGGAGGAACTTCCAATGATTTCTTAATTTGCTAGAACACATGAACGTGAAAATACCAGGATAATAAATGAGTCAAACCATAATCAAGAATATCAATTAAAATGAAACGCCTTGCACCATTGAATCAGAATTAAATCCATGCCCTTAGGGATTAGTAAGTTACACGAAGCCATTAAACAAGAAATATTTCAGAGTATTAAGAAAATGGTTAGTGTACAAAATATACAATTTTTTTTAAAAAAAGTGAATAAGTTCCACCAAAACGAAAATCTTAGAACCTGGCATGTGACTTACATCTAAAGCACCCTGTAATCAATCAACTTTCCACCAAGCTGTCCTTCTAGTGGACACTAAATCATTCAGTTTTAAAAAGCCTAGCTACAAATCTAAAAGGCTATTATTCATTATCACAGTAGGGATATGTGTAAATCTAACCTGCGATCGCCCTGAGATTGTTTCTGGGGGTGGCATGGCCAGTGCGACTTCTTTGATTGTTAGAGGGCTGTGGGGTAGAACTGGCCTGAGGGACAAGGTCGCTATTATCACAAACCCGTAAATCTGTCGATTAGAAAAGAAAGAGAGCCACCGTTAACTACTGACTTATTTATAACCATAAGCATATATTTTAGCCTACCTGGACCCACTGGCAATTTTATGAAGTAAATTGTGGCCTAATCATTTGACAACTGAAGCACAAAGCTTGTCAAATGTGTATTTCCGAAATGACTTTTATTTGTGATTTAATAAGAGGACATGGCAGATAAGACTTCAAGTAATGTTTCAGCCTATAGCTAAACATATGAATAGCGATTCTCTGGCCACTAATAGACCGTGCCACCTCATCTGTCTTGTCAAATTTATATCTCAAACAACAAAGATTTGAGGGCGGTCCAACTGTACACTGACGA
Organism: Sthenelais limicola; assembly: GCA_942159475.1. Taxonomy (NCBI): domain Eukaryota; kingdom Metazoa; phylum Annelida; class Polychaeta; order Phyllodocida; family Sigalionidae; genus Sthenelais; species Sthenelais limicola. Next base: position 25,542,988 of record OW804095.1, read on the forward strand.
CAGAGTAATTTCTCAGTTTATGTGTCTTAAATGAATAATTGATTTTTCAAGTTTAGTATTCCTACCATTCCTCTTACATGAAGCATTTGAATTAGCACAGGAAAAAATAATTCAATGGGTAAAGTTCCCTAATGCCAGGCACCTTTAGATACGCAAATAATGAATCATTCATCTATCCATGACTCCTGCTCTCTTAATGAGAGTGAGTGAGTGACAGTGGTTTAACAGCCGCCTATGCAGTGGAGGCAATGTGTATATAAATTATATATACATGTACTCGTAGTACAAAGAAGCGCTTTTTAAACAAATAGAACCGCAAAACATAAAAGCCTCCTGTCCATGTTTCAGGGGACATAAAAATACCCCGAATCAATTCTACAGCAATACTTTAGCCAATCCGTGAACTAATTTTCCCTTCATTAGCTAGTGAAAATAAGTTAAATTTCCAATGCGTGTGCAGCTTACATTATCTTGTCAAAACATTTAGGAAGTAGAATTAAGGGGATATCAATAGTGTCTTTATAACCGTCATATTTTCCATGTTTCCCTTTGAAGATCGGCATCTTCTTATTGAAGAGGGTGGACTCTACACAAGGCAATTTGCCAATATATGGGTGCACCTTATTAACTAGAGCGGTGGTAAAGGCCCTAAAGCGATATTGGTAACAGCGTACAAACCTCTCCAGTCGGGCATAGAAGAATTGGTGATTATATCTGTAAGGACCAGGAGGCAAACAGCCGCACATTCATTGGTAATGATGACAGACAAGTGCCAAGCATTTCAGTTAAAAGCTGTGCTTAAGGGATGCAGTGATAAATCAAAAATAATTTCGCATTTGCATAAAGAATTCATGCCTCAAAATTGGCCAAAATTTGTTATGAAAGTTAAGAACAGGCAAGCTTTATTTCGTCCGTGAGTAACTATCATGAAGAGTTAATAAAAGTATCTGCTAGGTTGTTAGGAGAAAAGAAATAGATCGAAAGTAGCTAGCTCCTAAGGAGACAGCTAAATTATGTTTTGCTTTGTATGTTTCTACTACATTCTCTTAATACTATCGGATTAAATATCCAGTTGGAGTCAGATCAATCTGACTCAGAAGATATATACAATGATCAGAAGTTCGTCTTTATATCATTCCCAATTAAGACCCAGATGAGTTGATATTTGAATTTAGAGAAAAGAATAAAGTTCCTGATTAACTAAAAATGAAAACAGCTAATACTAGTATTAATTTGAGATTGTTGAATGTTTGCATCACACTCTTATATTTCATGAATTTATCCTAAATTCAAATATCAAGTTCTTAGATCTGATCGAATGGGAATATTCTTTAAGACGAGAAGCAGGATTAAAATAAAGTGTGGACTAACCGAGGGGTTTGCACAGGACTTGATGGAAGAAGGGGTCCAGATTGTAGAGGTTCTCGTTGGGTTGTATCACCCACTCCACCATCTCGCGTATCTCATACTGTAACACTACTTCCATACGCATGGCACGGTCTACAAACACTGCGTTACGTTCACATAACATGGCTGCAGACATCAGTAATAAGATCGCCTGAAAGTGGATTAGAGTGAGTGAGTGAGATTGTTTGCTTTACGCCCTTATCAACACATTCAATATGGTTATATCAAGGGCGGGAGAGCTGAGAGGGAGGCATTTTATGATCATACCCAGGAAATAGAGACAGAGAATAAGGGAGAGAGAGGCAGAGAAAAGAGACAGAAAGGCAGTTTATGGTCATACCCAGGACCATACGAAAGTGGATTAAAAGTCATATATTATTCCTAGGGTGTCATTACAATACTATACATGCGTTTTGCTCTGTAAGCATATTTATCTTTCAAACATCGAACATCAACTTTTCCGACAATATTACTCAATTGAATATTACTTAGATTTCCTTGTATTACATGTAAATTTCACTAAGCATGACTTGAATTAACTAAACATATTCACTGTCTTATAATGACCAATACAGCTTTTAAATATTGTATTAATTAAAGAAAAGTAAAGATGAATGCTTCTGCATTCTAGAAAATATTTTGTCAGTTCAGATTCAGGGAGATGTTAACTTTTAACACTTGACTTGGCTTGATTAGATTATGCAGTCGGGTTCCGTTTGTTTAAAATACAAATGTGTGTGTGTGTTGATGGAGAATAGTGTTACTGGGTAGAATATCAGATGTTGAGCAGTTTCAGAAAGTACAATTCTCTAGTACTGGAAAGGAAAAAGGAAAAAATTGCAATAAGAAAGTCTTACCTTGGCTATCTCAAACTCATGTCCTTCGTTTATAATGATCCCCGTAGACAGTCTCTCCCCCATCCCACATTGGTAGAGACCTGAAAGAGGTGAAGACATTCATAAAATTACATGTTACTGTAGAAGCAAGGGGAAAAGCACCCACACGGAGTTTAGTATAATGATATCGCTAAGCAAATCCAACCCCTCAAAACATTGTGATTTTGGTTATTTGGTAAATCAAATTTTGAGTATCTTTTTTAGACTTTTTTTTGGTTGAAAATTGAACAATAAGTTTTCAAAAATACTGATTTCAGTATAAATAGTGCAGACTTTCATCCTGTGAAGACACATTTGATTTAAATTGGGAATTTATTTTCTTGTATATGTCCTATGATTTATAGAGGAAAACGACGTCTAAAAAACGATTTTGTTTGTGTAAACAAAGTTACAGCTGGAGAAAAATGTACGCGATGATTTTCTGGTTCACCGGGTACCATAAACCCACTATTAGAAGCCACACCCACAGTGTTTTATATGTACTTTGTCCATATTGATTAATGGAAAACATCTAATAGTAGTAAAGACTGGTGGACTATTAATGTATTCCATGATTAAGATTTGGTCGCGAGATACGCCAAAATATTTTACTTTCAGGGCCGTTTTGTTGGGTCATACGCCACCAGCATCAAAACTAGTCCCGTTTTCCGTCAAATCATTTTTAAACATAAAACCATGGAATAAAAGCAAGAATACCATAGTTTGAAGTACTCGGTGAAGAATACTCGCCTCGTAAGCCCAGAAGCAACTTAGTCTACAGCCTCTTTGCTTCTGGGCTTACTCAGTGCGTATTGTCCACCTCGTACTTCACGCTTACGGCTATGGTATTCTAATATCAGAGGATTTAATATAGACCTTACCAGCAATGTCACTCATATGAAGCAGATTCTTTTCACTCACGTCCAATGAAGTTTATATGTTTATCTATTGTTAATATAATTTGCGAATTCATACGAATGTTTTAAAAGGAGAACTACCAATTGTTCAAATACTCTTATAGTTGAATTCGTGGGTTGATTCGAGTGATGAACAAATATAGGAAAATTGAATCTTTTTGTTTGTATTCGACCTCCTCCACCTCATACGAATAATATTGTTAGTCATTGATAACATATTCATTTAGATGTTATTTACCACGACCCAAATGCCTATTTGACCATCCAGACGCTCAGCATCAACTAAAACCTCCAGTAGAAGACACAGTTTATTTAATAGAGGTTGTACGGTAGTACCAATGCTTACCTTCTATGTTGGTGCGGATGAGCTCCCATCGCTCAGCAGCCAGCTCTATGTCACTCTGCTGTGGCACCCCCTCACTAGAGCAACAAGAATGAGATAACAGTTAGACTGGCTTCTCCTGTTTGGGGGCTAAACATGAACAATTTCACAACATTACATAGTGTCTATAGCAATACAAAATATATTCATGTTTCTGAAAGGTGTGCTACATAAATTAATAGTTCGTCCATCGGGAACTTTAAGTACAAGTTAAACAAACGCTGAGGTGTATTGAACAGCACGTTTTACCACCAAGTGACACCGGAAATACAACAAACCTGTCTCTTTTAAGATCGCAATATTAATTACAGGAAAATTACAAAAAACACTGTATTGATGGCAATTAATCATTGCTCTGAATCGGAGATGATGGAACAAAATCGGTTCAATGCGGTATCAATGAAACATTGTTCTTTCATAAAACTATTACCAGTTAATAGTTTTATTAAACTATTACAAGTTCATCAACCGCCACAGACTAAAAAGTATATTATAAAATATACTAGTATTGTATTACAACCGTATAACTAACAACTCAGAGAATTAACTCCCCAGTACTTACATTAAGTTAGCAATGGCCAGCAAATGGCGGCCGTGTTTTAGTTGAGTCAGGGACTCAATGCTTTCGTGGACGGCCAGGGAATTCACCTGAAATTAAACCGATAACCTTGAATGAAAAACAGAAAAGTCACTATGCCCTGTCCACCTTAGTACACAATACACATCCAAACTGAGAGAACGCTATTTTAAAACCTTCATTATTTTTGCTGAGGAATAATCATTACTTCAGCGAAATAGAATTTGCCTCAAGTAAATTTACATAATATAGCCTACACGTATTATGAGGTTTGAAGAAAAATGGGTAATAAAACTACAATAGTAACATTGGATTTCGTTACAATCAAAGAACAGCGTCATTAAAAAAAACTATCATCCTGGATGGAATGTTAGATTTGAAAGCCACCGTAATTCAACCTAAGAGTAAGTGATTAAACCCCATTTGATACAACAATAAGTCGGGACAGGCTACTGCTGTTCATGTCAGCTTTGATGTAGGCTGCACCAAAGGGGTGGGGATTAGGTGGGAGAAAGAAAGGGACTGGCTGAAGTGTATTATAATAAAAAGATGGGGAGGGGCTGACATTAGAGTGAAGCACATGGTCACACATGTGCACCCAGCACCGTTTGACACCAGGACAATGGCTATATATAATAGTTAGAGGTGGACTAGAATATAAAGTGAAAGGAATAATTATCACTTGATACTGTTACTACTTTTGTGAATGAAATTGCGTATAATAATGTAGCACTGTGACAGTCTACACTTGTACCAATATTATCTCCATTTCACAACGGGACAAGAAACAGCAAAACACATATTTACAAGTTATAGCCTACTCACCCAGTCAATGAGGGTTTTTCGTTTCCCGTCGTCCATGATTCCTTATACTAATGTTATCTGCAATATTCAAGGGCAATGATCATTATAGAACAGAATACACACACAAAAAAAGGTTAAATATAATCTATTATTTCAAGTAACTTTGGTGTTGAACAAGTTGGACATTGAAAAACGATGTATGATTTACCTAATATTCATCATTTCATGGGAGTACATCCAAATCAACCGTTGAACTCATAACAAAACCTCTGCCGAGGTCAACCCCAGGTGAAACCAACGAGAGTAAAACTTTAATCTACTCTCGTTGGTGAAACTGAAAGGATGCTATGAGGATGGGTACCGTAGATGAAATAATTCATAAGTCACCATTGATGAAGCCCCTGTCTCTGACTCTCGGAACGGAGGGAAAGACCAGAGGAAGTTCCATTCAAACTTCAAAGCCCACCTTTGGCTTTGGCAATATGCCAATAAACAAAACGTCAGATTCAGACGGATGTATTTGATGATGTAAATTCATTAGGCCTGCACATGTAGGCCTATATTGAAGATGATTAAAACTTGCACCATATCCCGACACATATGTATTACTGAGTCAGTCTTAGATTCTAAATATAAGCAAATTAGCCTACTCTTTAAAAATAAAATTTAAATTATAAATGACCCGTCAGTCACCATTCAAAATTTGAATTGATTCGGTGGTTTTTCAAATGTTTAGAGGGATAGGACAGGTACCTATTATAGCTATTAGATTGAATTTAAACTTATTGCCATCGATCTAAAATAACTGGAAAATAACCTCACTGCTATAGGCGCCGGGATAGAAAAACGCCAACGGTCCCTCACCCGTCCCTCAAGCTGTGGTTTGTGACCGGGACACAGGGCCACCGCCGCCGGTCACGCTCCGACTGTCTTGTTGACATTTATAAATTTAAATTGTCATCGGTGGAATCTTAGATTATTTCAACAGCGTACGTCAGAACTGTAAATGTTGACTTCGGTGTGGAGTATGAGTCAACATTAGCTAAGCTTCCAATGATCACAGGTAGTATTAGTAAGGAATCGTACCGAAATCAACTAGTTCATCCGATCAGATTCATCATTCAGAGGTGGCGAAACCCATCCAAGAATAGGCTACCTAACCGCAGAACCCCCAAAACGAGCCATTTGTGTGATGCACTCGAAATAAATACATATTTAGAAACCAACATTCTATGGTACGTACCTCTAAAGTAGATCAATATCCAAATAGCGCTTAATTCAACATATTTAAACTTCCGATCTCTGCATGCTTGCTCCTTTGCGATGTATGCTGTGTCCGCCTCTTTCGAATCTGGCTCACTTTTGACTTGGACCAATCAATGCGCGGCTTGCTCTCACGTGGTATGACTATCTCTGCCACGGGTCGGTGCGCGCTGTCTGGCGCTGTGTATCGCCACCACAGCACGGACTATGGCTCTCTTGCTGCACAAGAGCCTTCGGCCGAGGCCCCTCCATCAGAAAAACAGATCACATTGAAAAAAGGATCCAAAGAAGAGAGATAAATTAAATAATTTAATTGTGATCATTATCACATGTTTATTTGTGATATATTTTATGTACCGGTATGCTATTCCTATGCAAAAAGTTGCCTAGGGCCAGGCCTATAAAATAAAGTTGTCCAAACAGGTTGATATATTTTGTTTCCAGAGATGATGAAGAAACCCCTTCCCTCCCTTTCATATAGCCCCTTCTCCACCCTTCCAGCATTCCCCATTTTTTCATGCAATATTTGCACCTTCAGTAGCCTAACACTGTTACTAACTTCAGTGGCGGTACCAGGGGAGGCCTGGGGGGCACCGCCCCCCCCCCCCTAGACCCCTTAAAATGGTCCCTGTGCCCCCCCTAACCCAGAGGGGCAGAGGGCCCCTAAAGGGCCCCTAAAGCACTGCCAGAATTTGCACTTTCCTTCAAACCGGTGACTCTACATGTACAACATTCCCAATAACCCCATAATTCATTTTAGCTTAATAATTTTCTTAACATTAAACTATATTTTAGGTTTCAAAATATTTCAACCTTCCTGGTTTTACCCATTTGGGGAGAACATTTTTTTTTAACAGGTTTAGGTGAATACTGCCATGCGTCTACCGCAGTGGCGGTACCAGGGGGGGGCCTGGGGGGCACCGGCCCCCCCTAGACCCCTTAAAACGGTCCCTGTGCTTAACATTAAACTATATTTTAGGTTTCAAAATATTTCAACCTTCCTGGTTTTACCCATTTGGGGAGAACATTTTTTTTTACAGGTTTAGGTGAATACTGCCATGCGTCTACCTACTATTAAACTATATTTTACTTACTTTCTATTACATAATTTAGTTTCAGGGCCTCTATTCAAAAAGCATTTTTAGTCTCAAAATTGGTATTCAAACAAGAATCAGTGAGGGTGAACAGTTTACAGTTATGATTTGTTCATAATTTGACAGGGTCCAGTGAAATCTAAATTCTGGACAAAATAAACCTATATATATGCCTCAAATGTGAGGCCCTGAAACTCAAGAGGGTCTCAATAGAGACAATTAATTTCGTTAATTTTATTTTCTCAATAAGTTTTTTTTGTGAAGCAAGAAAATTGGGTTGTCATTTTTGCTAGACAAATTAAAGTTGTGGGGGCTTTATTTCATTGTCATTAGGCAAATTAACTGTTATGCATTGGAATATCATTCCAAACAGGCACATTCAGAAGATTTTGACCTCAAGTGTGCCCCCCCTAGACCTGCCTTCTGGTACCGCCCCTGCTAACAGAAAAACCAATAGCTGGAATAAATTGCCACCCAAAATAATATCAAGTCAGTCTGTTTTTTGGCAGCAGCCATAGGCCTAGACGAGAAGTGGCAATGCCATGCATAAAATACCTCAGCTCGGCAATTCGACCCAAGCTCATTGGCGAAACACTATTACGAAAATCTGCAAATAATTTTCAAAAATCCCTACGTTCCCATATGTACACACACTTCAAACCTGTCCCAGTGTCAAGCTTATTGATTTTAAGAGACATTTCACCCAAAAGTTTAAGGTCTTACTAGTATAATTACGGAGTTCCAGCATTACATGCTTACGCCTATTTCTCTGACTGATGAAAATTCAAACGCTATAAACATGCTCGTACTCGTAGGCTCGGCGTGACATGTGACAGCCCGGGTAATGACGTCATAGTCACGGGGATTCCCCAGAGGAACCCTCTCCAGAACGAGGCCCATGTAATGACGTCATAGCAGCGGGGAATCCACAGCGCCGTATCATGTACATTCATGATCGGCGCTGATTAAAGCTAAAAAACGAAACGATTTGGAAGGCGTCGGGAGACGCCATAGGAGGGAGGGAAGCGGGTAGGGTCTTGATAGTGTTAATCGACAAAAACAATCTATATTTATGAACGTAAATAGCCCAAGACTTCTCCTCATTCCCATCAAATTGTGATGATAGACCTATATGGTGCCACGATACTCTCCTAGACCAAGGAACCCTGACTTATTCCACTCCTAGCTGACTGATGGTTGTTACATGAGTAGCGGGAAAAGAGTAGCTCGAGTAGATCATTTATTATTTGGGATAAGAATAGGCCTATGTCAAACCCGTCATCATTAAGTTGAGGCAGGTTTGACTGACTGTAGGGCGCAGTAGTGGCAGAGGTAGGCGATTCTATAGCTATAGGTGGGTAATTTTCCCAATAGGGCATCATTTGGTTTTCCAGCCTAGGGTTTCTACAACTTATATTTAGGATAACCACACATGTTCATAACCATTTTATTTGAATTCTTTGGCCAAAATTACGCCGTGGGAACCCTACTTTCAAAGTTCCTATATCAAAATCTTCGCTCCTATTGGGATAAAAGGGCTATTTCAGGCTAGAAAATAAGTAATAATTATGGAATTTGAGTATAATACACAGGCGCATTTAGAAAATATTTTACTTCTGCTGAAAAGAATTGTTCCTTCACATGCACGCTGTTTCAGTATTATGAAAAAACACAATTCTTATGTAATCATGCACTAATTTATACTGATTTAGACCAGGAAAATATCATTTTGGAATATTTGTGTCGCCGTTACGACATACAGGCCCTACTGGCTTCAACAAAATCAAATACCCCAAGAGTAATGATCAATATTGAATTGCATTTATTTTTTTGTGTATGGAGGATGTATATGTATGTATAGTTAGATAAAAAAAATGTTAATAGCCCATGATATCCATGAAACCTTATATCACCTCACATTAAATTCCTTGAACTGGTGTGGGAATATTTAAGGTCGCGTTATGACATGTTTACAATATCTCCAAAATTTTTCCTAAGGAACATTTTAATGTAATTTCGGCCTACCTAATTATTCTTTAGGCCTGCTTGAAGTTGGTGAAAAATATAAATATGAATGAATACAAATGGTTGGATATTGAGGCCAGCTTGTGTAGTAATGTCACCGTTACGCCATAGCGTCGCTGTTACGCCAAAATTATTAAAGATAAAGAGACCCTCCCATTCAAACAGTGATTTTATGGTAATAAGATGGATATTCTTTTCCAAAATCCAGAAATTTTACCCGCGAGTATTTTTGGGTGGTGTTACTTACTGATTTTTTCTCTGTTTTTGGGTGTTGGGGTTTGTTATTTCGACGGAAATAGAACCCATCCACCCACCCACCCTGTCTCTACCCCTCCTACCTACAATATCCATTTGATTTAGTGTTAATAAAGCCTAGTCACCACCAATGGTGGTGACTATGCTACACAAGCCATCCTCCACAAGCCACCCTATAAATAGCCTATATATGTGTTTAATAATATAACAGTGGGGGGAGGGGGGGGGGGGGGGGGCAGGGGAAACCATATATATTTAAAACAAAAGAATCCATAAGTAAATAGCCAAAGAATCAACTCTAGTGGGCACACACTTTCCTGGTTTGAATACCAATTTTGAGACCGTCTGAAATTTAGAACCCTGCATGTTGGGACATTCTGAGTCTAAAAATGCTTTTTGAATAGAGGCCCTGAAACAACAAGGCTGTTACCACTAGAAAAGGGTGTTAACACCTACATAGGCATATTTTACAGCAAAATAAATTATGTGATAGTTTAATGTTAAAAGAATTATTAAGTTAAAATAAAATATATGGAGTTATTGGGAGTGTTGTATATATTATGTAGAGTCAGCGGTTTGAAGGAAAGTGCAAATTCTGGCATTGCTTTAGGGGCCCTTTAGGGGTCCTCTGCCCATCTGAGTTAGGGGGGCACAGGGACCATTTTAAGGGGTCTAGGGGGGCCGTGCCCCCCCCCTGCTATAGCGCCACTGGGATGGCCCCTAACACCAACGATCCTAGTAGCTATAGGATCGTTGCTAACACTTGGCACCTCATATAAATTCATGTAGCCTACACAGAACAGGGAACCCAGTGAGGCCTACACATGAATATCTTGGCCAATAATTATGCCTTTCCTACTGTTACATCATTCGAATGATATCTATTTTGACCAATAAGGTAAAATCGGTCCGGCCCCGAGGCTCTACTTGCCCGTGATTCCACGCATCAAACGAGGTTTCCCACGGCTTGGGGAACCATGCACTCCTTGAGGCAACAGAAACAGGGAACCCGTCAAACTCAAGAGACAGAGGCGGGTCCCCGGGTACAGCATGCATGTGTTACGTAACACGAGTACCAGTGGGATAAGGAGAGGCCCACTGGTCCTGGGTTTTCCTTCCCACCTCCACGCGAGAGAACCTATTACGTCACGTCATGCCTCGCTGGTCATGAGTGCTGTCCTCTGGCTCCCCTCACCCCTTAGGGGGGGGGGGGGGATATTTAGCCAAGCTAAAATGCTATAACTTTTTAAATAAAAGTCCGAATTGAACACAGTTGGTGTCATAGGCCTCACCAAGCTAAGGTGGAAACATTGAAACTACTATCAGAGATTTTAAATGTAAGAAGAAGACAAATGGATAATATATTATAAATGATCAAGATTTAAGATTCTTTTGAAATATCATTTTAGTTTAGCAAATAACTAAGCAAAAGCATGTTATACTAATACATAATCATTTTAAACCTCTTTTTGTCAGTGTTTTCGTTCTGCACATTTATATGATATAGACTTATGTGGGCTCAAGTGGCGAAGCCGCTTGTCTACGTAAAAATTACATAAGATGACCAATAAGGTAAAATCGGTCCGGCCCCGAGGCTCTACTTGCCCGTGATTCCACGCATCAAACGAGGTTTCCCACGGCTTGGGGAACCATGCACTCCTTGAGGCAACAGAAACAGGGAACCCGTCAAACTCAAGAGACAGAGGCGGGTCCCCGGGTACAGCATGCATGTGTTACGTAACACGAGTACCAGTGGGATAAGGAGAGGCCCACTGGTCCTGGGTTTTCCTTCCCACCTCCACGTGAGAGAACCTATTACGTCACGTCATGCCTCGCTGGTCATGAGTGCTGTCCTCTGGCTCCCCTCACCCCTTAGGGGGGGGGGGGGGATATTTAGCCAAGCTCAAATGCTATAACTTTTTAAATAAAAGTCCGAATTGAACACAGTTGGTGTCATAGGCCTCACCAAGCTAAGGTGGAAACATTGAAACTACTATCAGAGATTTTAAATGTAAGAAGAAGACAAATGGATAATATATTATAAATGATCAAGATTTAAGATTCTTTTGAAATATCATTTTAGTTTAGCAAATAACTAAGCAAAAGCATGTTATACTAATACATAATCATTTTAAACCTCTTTTTGTCAGTGTTTTCGTTCTGCACATTTATATGATATAGACTTATGTGGGCTCAAGTGGCGAAGCCGCTTGTCTACGTAAAAATTACATAAGATCAGTCTTCTTCATTGCTACTAGTTTCTGACCCTCTACGTCAAAGAAGGAGCGTGGGATAGGCCTTCAACCACGCCCCCTTTGGTACCGCTCTTCAGTGTCTGGAGGCACGAAATAGGTCCCATTTGAAGCAAAATGGCGACGCAGGTGAACCCCGATCTGGCACGTGAGAGACAAAATGCCACTTTTAACACAGACGAACTCACGTATTACCTCTATGGTGGCAAAAAGAACGTAGATCGGCGGCACGAGATTGGTTAGTCATAATTTTATATCTTTTTCATGTCTTCTCTTTCCCCAAGTCCCTGTAGCAACCTCGGGAGTGTAGCTCATCGGCGATCGGCTGCTCTGTGAGACTGTGTACGGTATCTATCGACCCTTGAACCCGGTGGACCAATCCACAGGACAATCTCACCGCATACAGCTGATTATTCCCTCGTCCTCATGCCAGGGTTGTATGTAGAGCCCTAACCCAGGTCTAGTGCTCCCCATTCACTGACAAGCGCCCCCCCCCCCCCCCGCCCCCGAGTTGAGATTTCGTTTTATATTAAACAACAAACAATCAAAGTCAAAGACTTGCACACGGCTAACAACTGATGACGTGATGTTGTACACGTTTTGCCCTTCACAGCAGGTTATTTTCTGGGACAGAAATTATCAGGGCATACTTCATTTATTGACTTTGAATAGTGATAAATGTTAAGTTCTTAGTCCTACTTAGCTACTAGGTCTAGGCTACTAGGTAGTAATACTATAGTAGGCCTATATTTACCAAACATAGTACGTAGGCCTACTTCTATTCTAATAAAAAAAAGTTCTATACCGGTACGTTAATTAAAGCCAATAAAAGCTTTTAATTTAAGTTTGTTTAAAAAATGACTTTCTATTTGATCGTTGTATATATAGTTATGAGGACATTTGAGTGAAGATGAAACTGTACTTATATATTTTCTATTTGTTCAATCATTTTTGTTGATATTTTATATATATAGGCTAATAGGCATAATTATCAGTTTTACAATGTGCCGATTAAATGAAAACAAATCTCCATGTTGATACAAAAAGCTGAGAAGACAACCATTTCTCCTATGAATATATAACTTTGGCTATATATTTCCTGTAAACTGGGCGCATTAGAAGAACCCAACTGGGATAATGCCAACCCAGTGAAAATAAAATCTTCAAAAAAAACAAAAAACTATTTACTCAAATAAAACAAAATTACCGATTTTTGATGGTACGAGGCGTAACATTATCAGCTTGCACTGAGAAAAATGTAATATGCATAGTGTTAACGCTGAATAAAATTTTTAAAACAAAAAAAACACAATTGTTTTGTGATATTTAATCGTAGATTTCTCTTTGTTTCCAGAAAATGTGGTGTTTACCAGAAAAGCGTTCAAGGGTCCAGACTTTCACTTTCTGGACAGAAGTGACTTGTACAGTGAAGGAATAAGGAAAACTACCGAAATGGTTAAAGGTGTACGGGAAATGGGACTCCATGACCCAAAAGAGCTGTATTGGTATAGGAGGTACGTTTTATTAGTTGGTAAACTGGAAAATGCTAGATAATTATGTCATTTATTACTTTTAATTGTACTTAAAGAAAATTATATTTTTGTGTAAGTCCTTCTTTACTGTGGAATATTTATAAATATGTTTGACTACTGTTCTACTGACGGTTAATTATTTATGTTTCTCGAATAAACTACGCTTATTCATTATTTATGTTTTTCAAAGAATGTTAAATAGTTGTTATGTCAATGTCATTTGAGATTGTTACGAGTTTTTTTCTGTATGCGCATTAGATCTCAGAGCTGTCCAAGGACCTTTGGTTTTATAGCAAATTCGCAATATTGATTGATTAGATGGAATATTATCCGTCTTCTTCATTTTTCAAAATAAACCATATCAAAACATTGATACAACAAATATGTATCTATAAAAAACAACAGATTCATGCTAACTGAAATACACATAATATAATTAAACTTTTAATATCTTGTTTACAAGGCTTCATTAATTGATTAATATATATAAAGATTTTTATTCAAGTTGATCAGTACAGTTACATGAAATGGGCAGGAGCCTCTGCGAACAGATCTTCCTGGTCCGCCCATCAGATATACCTACTCCAATCTCCAGAATAACAATATAAAATACAAAGCACCACTTCTTGATACATCCTGCAACAGAGGTATCTTTGGGGCTCCTCTATTCCTGGCCTTAAATAAAACGGTATCATCCGCAAATAACTGTATTTCGCTGTTTTTAACACTTTCACAGAGGTCGTTTTATAGATACTAAATAACAGAGGACCTAGCGAAATGCCCTGGGGGATTCCACATGTGACAGCCTTCAGAGAGGATGAAGCATTATTTATCACCACTTTTTGGAACATTAGACAAAACGTAACGAGAAGTTGATATGCGCGAGCTTTCTGGCTGCACAAGGTGGATGGCCACGAGTGAAAATGGTTGTGCATCAAAAGAAATCTAATATGGAATACATCTATGATTAGCTTAAATTTGATCTAATTGTTTTGAATATCCCATTGGTTCATTTCACTTAAGTTGATTGTTTATATTATGTTTGAAGGCTTATTTAAACCCATTCATTCTAATATCACATAATTATTATCATTGTTGCATGATCCGATTTGTGTAGATGCAGTATTTTAAAATATAGCATTTATACTAATTTGAAATAGATTAAAATAGACTTTTATTACTGTAATTTCCTTTAATAACAGTGAGCATGAGAATATCAGTTGTTTGAAATTGTTTCGCAAATAACATTTTCTAAAGGAAAAAAAAACAACAAAAAACAGTACAATACCGAACAGAACGATGCAGTACATTCAGTACATTCAGAGTCAATATCTCTGATGGGAACAAACCAACACGATTCGTTCCTTGACAAATCCTTAAGACCCAAGGCCTGTTTTCGGTTTCCAGCGCTGTATTCGCTAACACTACTCCCCCAGCTGATCTCCATACCAGTATGTTCCTCCCCACTGTGATGAACCAAGCCTCCCCAGAACAGCAGGAGAGGTGGCTGCACAAATCCCTTTCTTTTAATATCATCGGTACCTATGCGCAGACAGAAATGGGTCATGGTGTGTATTATGGTGTCAAGGAACCTCAAATTTATTTCAATTCGAGTTTTCTTTCTTGTGTGAAGAGAGCTTTACCCTTTTACCTTTGATTCTTAAGTTATCTGTCCAATGCCTCTGTACCTTTAACTGCTTCACCCTTTGAGATGTATATATGTTTGGTAGATTTAGTTGTTCCTTAGATTGGTGGTTTGTTCCAGTGATTGATTTGAGGGATCGAGTTCTAGATGAGACTTTCACTGAAGTACTCCGGTCCAAGATAACATAGGGTTTCCCTTTCTCATTTAGTCTAGAGGTTATAGCAAGCCTCAAGCAGCACATGAAAAAATGGCTTTACACATGACGCCTTACCTGTCCTGAATGGAATAGACATGAACATGTATTACTATGGTTGAATATTGGATTATATTATGTGTTAGTTGGGCGATTGTAATAATTATTAGTTAGTTTAACCACTATAGAGCCCTTGGTATTCAATTAATCAACTAATCCCTTCGAGCTTGTTTGCCATGAGATGAAGGCATCAACTTGACGAGAGTTACATTATTGTAAAATCTTTTTATAACAAAATGAATTTTAGAGAATTCAAAAATGCACTAATAACTGTCCATTTCCTCCCTATACTATTCTTTCCAGTGCTGTCTTTCCAAATGAAGCATTTCCTGCTGCGCTCCATTTTGGCATGTTTCTTCCTACTATCCATTCACAAGGGAGCAGAAAACAACAATGTAGTTGGATCCCTGACTCCTTGTCACTAAAAATGATAGGCACCTACGCACAGACCGAAATGGGACATGGTTTGTTGCATTCGCATGCTCCTCAGTGTCTGTTTGTCTCGTCTATTCGTATATAACTTTCATATTATTGAATGGGATTGCTCAGGTGTTGGGGAAATATCTTTTCGAAAAAGGGCTATTTTCTTAACATGCTGTCAAAAGGCAAAGTTTACCTTTGTGATGTTCTCAGTGGATAAATGTGAAATACGCAACATGGTTGCATGAAAGTTGATATCCAACCATGCATAATTCATTTACTGTATTCATACTGGGTGATTCTGAACGTCTGACTTGAAATACATTCAAGTAATATGCTTATGTGTTTGCATGTTCATCCATGTTTCTAGCATGCTTCGTCAATACTTTAGGCTACTACTCGCTTTCCGGGGACAGTAATTAATACTATGATTAATTAGTCTAGTGGGGGAACTTTGTTTTGTTTTATTATATCCACAGCGAGCATATGATGTTCCACGATACATAAATCCATAATGCACGTGTACAAGAGCTGGAGGCAATGTCTCTCAAGACTCATATAGTCAGTTCATAAGCATGCACAGTGTAGAAGCCTACAGGCTCTAACTCCAACTCAGACCCATACTGACTCTCTGTATACAACTCGACGAGATCCTTACTGACTTCCTCCATTGATATATTCTCCCTCATCCTACAAAGGGAGATTTCTCCTGGCTACAGGAATGGGTGAAGCCATCCCATCTTTTAGGCATGTCTTAATCTACCCGAGCCATGAGCTACCCTTAGCGGCCAGTTTTTGAGTTTGGAAAACAACCACACACCAAAACTACCAAAGAATATTTTGTCATCATATTCACATTTTACTAGATAATCTTTGTTCAGCTCTTGGGTCTCTCACTAACTCCTAGGGTAGTATACTACCACCTATTGTTGAGAGGAAACACACTAACGGATGCTGTACCCTACACTTTTCAAATATTAGCAATGGATTTTTAACATGCGGAATGCCATAGACATTCATACACACGGCTGACCTTTGATGACCCAGGTGAAATAGCAACCTACTCTCAGCAGGGCTTGAAGCCACTACACTCACATGGGTCAGATTTTCAGAAAATGTACAATTCAACTTCACCAATCTGCTCAAATAACCCGAATTTCAGAGGAAAATAAAGCTCAAAATACAGTTCAACCTAGCCAAACAGATTGCTAGAATCAATGCAATGCCGAATATTCTTGAATTTACCAAGTATTGACCAAATTGCAGCCTAATTTCGAGGAATTGAGTAAATGTGTACAGCTGCTAATTGTACATTTTCTGAAAATCTGACCCACAAGCCTCTGGGTCTGCGCCTGAGCATTATACCACTGTGTCACTCCTCCCCACGGCGTCAATCTCAGGACATTGTATTATCCATATAATATACGGCTAGAGCGATTTCTAGGAAAGGAGGTAGAAAAGAAATGGTAGAAAGAAGGTTTTCTTTGTCCAGAATGTTCTCGGAATTTGTTGTTTTACAAACCACTTTACTCATCTGCAGAGGTCTGTCCCCCCTCTCTGGATGTCGTCGTATCTGGTTTGTGAAGGTAATTGGGGTGGAAATGTGATTTTGAAGCCTTTTTTAAATTGGGATACCCACACTCTATTTATAGCCTGGGAAAGCCCCTGTGAGATACTACGTCATTTCCTACAACCTACGTCCAGGGGAACCTAGGTGGAACATGAGGAAGAGGGGAGGGAGAGTGTTGGGGGTTGGGAGGGGGAAATCGGAGACTGGCAGGAGAGCATGATTTTCTAATCAAACTTGAATATATAATTTAAAAAGTTTCTACCACTCTTCCAAATGTAAAACAAATGTAAAATATGGCAAACATTATTATCTAACAGCGACTTCATCATGAAAAATAAAGGAAAATATAGTCCAAATATATCAGGAAATCTGGGAAGATCAACACACTTCAGAGTAGTACAGACAGATCATATGTTACTGTATGCTTAATGAGAAATAATAGTTCTATAATGATAATAATGAGGAAGAGGGGAGGGAGTTGGGGGAGGCAGAGGGAGGGAATTGGAGATGGGGTTGGGAGAGAAAGACAGGTATGAAAGACAGAGAAGAGGGGAGGGAAAAGAGGGAGAGGGGGAAGTGTGGGGAGAGAGAGTGACCGTCCGGAGGACGGGTACTTTGCTAGTTATAATATAAAGTTGGTAATTAGACTCTATAACCCATGAATCAAACATTTGACATGGATTATACATACAGAAACATTTCTGTACACAAGAGCACTCATAGTATGATGTCAAAATAGACATCTCTATGGTAACAGTGAGGTATTGGATACCCACATCTGAGGAACATTCTACACCTCAGTAACATGGTAGAACTTCTGCTGTGAATGTCTGTGTCCCTTTTCGTCTGATCGATATATTTTATATCCATAATGGAAATAGGGAAGTCAGTGTCTGCTACCAGTAGGTCTTCCAACCAGAGCTTAATTGTATCCTTTTCAATACTAGATTCCACTGACGTGGCTGTGTTGTTACGTAGTTTAGCCTTGTATATAGCATCCAGTGCTCATCGCCTTCCAGAGTTCGCCATTTATAACATTTCCAATGTTGCTTATAATGTTCCATTCTATGGAAAAAACACTTATGAGTCACATTAACAAGGAACACATTAGCTTTGGTAAAATGCATAGGTTAAAGCTTCAGTTGATGCCATTGAGAAGCCGGGCGTATGTGTGAACTTAACAAAATTATTAACCATATCGCAATAAGGGGGAAACTTAGACCATCAGGGAGAACCTACCTCCTGCTGGACTAATGTAAATTACTACTTAATAATGTATTATTTTGAAAAAGGTGGTGAAAAGGCCGTCCAACTTTGTAACGATCTAATTGTATAAATACTTTTTCAACCTATATTATACCATAATTGTGTCAGGGAAACAAACTGTAATGTTTCAGTTCCGTGTTTCCAAACTAGCCCCCACCTGCAGGCCTGCATACAAGATTGTTCTTGACCACTTTGCATGGCCAAGCCAACAAAGAGCAGCTGGCAAGATGGTTGAAGCCTTCCCTCAGTTACAAGGTGATTGGCACTTACGCTCAGACTGAAATGGGGCATGGTCTGTTTAAAGTTTACATTACTCTATAATAAAGGCACATTCCCCCTGCCTTAGTGAAAGAGTATGAACTTCCAGGTTGTTTGGGCTAGATTTCCTTGACACATGTCCATCTATTATAGATAATTCATCGAGTTAAATGCGAGCATCTGGATTCGCAGCTCTGCTTTATTCCTTGAATTGCTACAGTTTCATGGATATGTTTATGATATTAGGATTATCCATCGAATCTAATTTTCACTGGACACAGCCACCAATCTAACTAGTTGAGCCACCTTGAATACACGCTCAAGTTCCTCCCTACCAGTTACTAAATTACTCTTAAGATTTAACCATTGGGTGCACACTCCTCCCTTTATAATGGTTTGCACGGATTTTTAATATCAAAGATATTTGCTTTTCTCATAAACTTTATCTTGTGTCGGCTTATAGCTAAGACTATGCATACCTAGCTTCGATACCTAGATGTAATGTTAAATCTCTCATCCTCCCTAGGCACAGTAAGTTACTACCGTACTAAATGGATCAGATTTTCAGAACTAAATGGATCAGATTTTCAGAAAATGTACAATTGGCAGCTCTACAGATTTTAGGAAATTCTCCCAAATTAGGCTGAAAAATGAAGAATACCAGGTATATCTGAGTATATTTGATACCGCATTGATTTAAAGTATCAGTTCTTTTATGTTAAACTGCATTGTGAAGCTTATTTTTGTCTTAAATTTGGGCTATTTGAGAGGATTAGTGAATGTGAAGTGTACATTTTCTGAAAATCTGACTCAAATATTACTGGTACGGTAGACATGTAGCCACACCTAGGAAGGATGCAAAATCATTGCACGAATGCAAGTGAGATGAATCCTGACAACTCCTCTTCTTTATCGAAGCTCTAATTTAAAAAGATTTTCATGATTTGTAAATTAAGCATGGCATTTAAGTGGGCCTTACCGCTTATAAATCTTACTGCTCCTCCATTGTATATTAAGAAAATGTATACCATGATCGTAATTTCATCATCCACAAAGAGGATTTGCCACATGCGTTACTGGTACTAGATAAGGAGTTTCTCAAATGTAGCTTTATTTTCCTATGTAAATCATCAGCATATATAGGCTGAAAATAATGTGTATTAACGTAATGTCGTGCTGAATAAAATGTACGGTACTAAATACAAATTCTCAGTTTATCGTAGATTTGTTTCGTTATTTAGTATCAGACAAAGAACATTACATTTCACGTTATGCATTTTAATTAGGACTATGGATAAAAACTAAATATTGATTGCTCAACAAAAACTGATAATACCAATTTTTAAGATGGTAGTGATTCTTTATTTTGTACGATAATTATAAAGTACAATTAAACTTGATGAATAGTGCACATATATAACCTTAATAATATTAAGGTAGCTTCGTTCATATTAATAATATGAATGAAGCTTAACATTTCGTGTTCATTCTCGTGTATCCAGGAACATTCCTTCGAGGGTTGGAAACGACAGCGACCTATGATGCAGAAAAGCAGGAATTCGTCATCAATAGTCCCACATTAACGTCTACAAAATGGTGGCCTGGAGGACGTAAGTATAGGCTTTACTGGCTACCTGTTAATTTAGATTTTAACTAGTCTGCACTGTGCCTAACCATACTACGGCTCTAGAATAGACGGACCCTTATACATACACAGAGGGAGGGTCGTCGGGGTGGTTACACTGTGCCTTTCTAATACAGTGACCTTGAATTTCTTCTACCGGGACAGCTCGCCATTGTGGTTTCTACATGTAGGGTCCAGTGTCATTAATAGCGGGTAATGAACTGAAACCACTGACCCTGCATATCATGGAGATACTGCATGTGTTATTGTGTCGTAATATTGACATCATTTGGTTGTCTTCACTATATCTCGGATTTCTAAACTGACGTTAAAAGCCCCAAATAGCTCCAAATTAAAAGGCTGACACAAAGTTACCATGAAACTCGCAAAAAGAGGTCGTGGCAAGAACGATCTGCCTCAAGTTACCCTTGATGTATAATGCCAGAGCTGTATATAATATGTTTAGCTCTGGTAAGCTGTCAAAAAGAACATGTACACTGAAGTCACCTCAAATTTTACAACAATATGGAATATCGGGAACATCATATAATCTATATACGTGTTTGTGTTCATGCACCTGCTATTTTGTCTACTTTTAAGAACTACTCACTTCTCGTCACAGTGTCAGGTCTAGGTGTTAATTAGTTATGTAATATGATGTAATATCAGGTAATGATTATGAATTATGAAACATAGGTGTTAAGTATGTATTAGTTATAATGATAACTTAAGAAAGATTGGGTAATGTTCCCCAGTGAGCGTCAATAAAGAATACAGACAGGACGAATGACCAGGGCTCGAAAAAAACCTACCAACTTCACTTGCCCATATTTATTTGCAGAATTGTAAACGAAATCACACTGATCTATATGTATCCCGTTTCATTGTAAGTAGACATCACAACAGGGTTTTGATATCGGGGCCGTAGAGATTTCCACTTGCCCACTCGGGCAAGTAACATTAAATTTTACTTGCCCAGAGCCAATTTTAAGTAAACATAGGGTTTTTCGAGCCCTGATGACTCATTATTTTTACATTATTTCCTATATCTGTACACCTTTTCATGCACCTACTCTTTTGTCTACTTTTAAAGAACTACTTACTTCTCGTCACAGAACCAAAAGCGATTTCTATCTGAAACGAAATACACAGGTTTTGAAAATCATGGCTATTAGAAATGAGCAAGAACCCACGATTTGTTTCTTATTTCAGTTGGGAAAACGTGCAACCACGCGGTCGTTATGGCTGACCTTAAAATTAAGGGTCGTTCTCATGGAATGCATTCATTCATGGTACAACTCCGAGACCTTGAGACACACCAACCACTTCCAGGTAAAAATGGTCAACTTAACTTCACAGAATTGAACAATTCCAAATCAATTAAATGAGGTGGAGAGGTACCAAGCCTTTCATTCAACTTTAGAGCGATGGATTATCTTTATGTAGGAAAGCAGGGCGCTGTGTTACCCAGACGCAATAAATAATCTGATTTATTTATATTTTATACGCATTATACATCTTTATTTATTAGTCACTATTACTCAGTATATCTAAAAACCGAATTCTAATCCATTCTACCTTAGAAATGCTTTTTTATAACTTCTAAACATCAATATCCTAATAAATGTGAAAATAATATTATAATAAGATTATGAACATGGCCAATGACGTAAAATCCAGATTGGCTGTTGACAAAAACAAAGTTTTGACGTGAGCCGTTCAGTTCAGTCAACGATCATGATATAAATATAAGTTTAACTAGTCATATAATATATAACAAGTGTCCGGAGAAAGATATAAAGGTATTGTTTAGATTAGATAAGTTTATTTATGTTTATCAAGTTTTAATTATGTGTTGAGCCGCAAAATAGGTTGGCCCCAATGGCTTAGGCCTTGCGTCTGCCTGCACACGCTCAAGGCATTATGGAAAACCTCTGGAGGGCGAGGGAGATGTATTAACTTTTCTTAATTATTTATATTGCCGAATCTAAATGGAAACATCTTGGGTGAATCGATGATGGCTGCTGATCAATTAATGATATAAAATAGCATAGTTTTCGTTTTCTAATCTAATTCTTGTCTACATACCCGACTCTTGTTGCTTGTAACAATAGGTATCACACTCGGAGATATCGGACCAAAGTTTGGCTATGGCATGATAGATAATGGATTCCTCCGTCTCAATAACGTCCGTATCCCCCTGGCAGATATGCTGATGAAAAACGCCCAAGTAATTATTATTCATCTCTGATGTCATAAAAAATGTAACATCGACTCAGGAAGTGGTTATCATTTAGTTATTGTATCAATATTAGACATGAAATATTTACTATCCTAATATTCTTTCTCATCTTATATTATTTTTCTCCTTTTTCATATGTTTTCATCAATATGCGAACAACTTAATGCCAGAATATATATAATCGAATCTGAAATCTTGACACTAGGTCGCCTGAATTTGTCTCTAAATATGTATAACATTTTCATAATATATGGTAATTATTGTCTACATGTATAGATAAGGGCAGATTGCCTTGAAAATCGCCTGAATTTGCTTTTAGGCGAAGTGTTCGTCTGCAATTTTTCTGTTAAATGTGAAAATAACATGCATTAAAAAAATCCTAATAATTTATGAATGCTTTAAACATGAAATATTTACTATCCTAATAGTTTATGAATGCTAGCTAGTAAGTGACCTTATTTCAGAGAATCATGATTCTAATCAGAGTGTCTTTTCGAGAAATTCTATGATATGATTTCTTACCTACCACCGCTACATATATACTGTCCTTGACATATTCATCTGGATTTCAAATGTTAAACATTTAAAAAAAGAACAAAAGATACACGATTCCAAAAATTAATTTTAATGATTTTTTAAAAATCTATTCTCATTACCGTTCGCATACGTTGTCTAAATTAACTAGTAGTTTTATTTCTACCCTTTTCCCAATGCTTACAGTATACATTATTGCTCTCCACAGGTAAAGCCAGATGGGACATACATAAAGAGCAAGCACGCTAAACTAGGATATGGGACCATGGTATTTGTCCGAGCTATGATTGTCTCAGATGTGGCGGGTAGGGGGTTAGCCCAGGCTGCTGTTATTACCACTAGATATAGTGCAGTGAGGAGACAATCCGAACTTCAACCTGGGTAGGTTATCTCACACAACTATATGGTACCATGGTATAGTCATTAACAACTCTAGGACACCATCAAAATTTTAGCTCTTTTTATTCAAATTTAAAACCATATTTGTGCATCTTTAATGGCATTGCGACATCTGTGTAATGATCCGATTCATATCTTCATTACATAATTTAATAATTACATAATATATATAATTTAACACAGCACGTACATCTGGGTCAGATTTTCAGAAAATGTACAATTCGCCTTCACCAATCCTTTCAAATAACCCACATTTAAAACACAAATGAGCTTCAAAATGCTGTTTACCATAACAAAACTGATACTTTAAATCAATGTGCTACCAAATATACTCAGATATTCCTGGTATTCATCATTTTTAAGCCTATTTTAGGAGAATTTCCTAAATGTGTAGAGCTGCCAATTGTACATTTTCTGAAAATCTGACCCATATACATGTATCTCTGCACAGAGGGCCCGAGCCGCAGGTATTGGATTACCAGACCCAGCAGTATAAGGTTCTGCCTGAGCTGGCCGCAGCGTATGCCTTCCATCTGGCCGGCGCCTACATCGGCCGAGTCTACTTTGAAACGAACCAAAAGATTCAACAGGGCGATGTCGAGTTACTCCCCGAGGTAGGCACATACTCATCATTTGCCTCCTCTTATTCTTGGCGAGTTTTTGTAAAAAAAAAAAAAAAAAAAAAAAATGAAATTTTCTAGTTTCGAGTCAATATTACCTATCTAGAAGTCACCAGGCTAGAATATTAAAACCATTTGATTTTCAGTGTCAAACAAAATCATCTCTCACGTTTCCCCCCCTTTTTCGGCACATGCTGAAAACCTACTCTTTTACATATTTATTATACATTTAATTTATATGCTTCTTTATCCTCTTCTCAAACTGAGAATCATCTATGCAATAACCTATTTCCAAGTACCAGGCGTGGGCCGTTGTTACTATGGCAACGCGGGAGGGTCTGTGATGCTCACGGGGTCAGACTGACCACTAAGCACTGGGATGCGGTAGAAGCAATATATAAACAGCGTTAAACTTTGTCATTTCTTCTTTGGATAATTGGTTCCAATAAAGCCTAATTTGTGGAGAGCTAGCTTTAACATTGCCTTTTCAGCATGGCGTGTGTGTGCCTCCCAAGTATCAGTAGGCACAAAGATAATGTTGGGGTAGGGGTATGTCCGAAGAAAGTCCCAACTTGGAAGAGTCGTTGGCGGGAGGTGTGAGCAATGTAGGCCGTATAGCCCCCATCATGCAGGCCTCCCAAGTCACACGCATTTTGCGTGAGACACACAATCTAGCATTATCTTGGGCATTATCTCATGCTCTGATACTAAAACTTCACAGTGGCACACCTACTTTCATAAATAGATCACGCACAATCAGATATCTAATTATTAAACTACTTGATAATTTCAACAATCTAGAATATATATACTTATATGCCCTATACTCAATCTATAATCGGTAAGAGGAATCAAACATACTATGACATATGCCATAACGTATGTTTAATGGCCCTTGTAGAACATGGTGATTGACAGATTGACAAGAACTGAAGAAGTTCTGGGGACATGAAAGTCTAAGAATGCAACTCTAGCCCCAATATTATTAATTCCACCTTTGGCTCCATAACACTGTAGGCCTACCATATGTATGTTGGTATGGTAATATTGGTAGGCCTATGCATGGTAGTCCTGTATGTTGTTATTTTATGTGGGACGGTTATCAATTAATCTTTGATTATTTTAATAGCAATGTTTTCTACATATATGATAGGCCTATACTTATGATTTCTGAATATAGCTGGCGGGATTTATCTTTTATGAATAGTTTTTTATTCAATTTCTCCGCCGAATGTATTCATTGGGCCTATGCTCTTAGTGGTTGCTATGGATGAGCGTCCCAGACCTAGCAACAAGGTGGCCGACTTCAGCGCCACCGCCGGCCGTTTTTGCGCTACTCGCAAGTGGGTTATTGGAAATTTGAGGATAATTCTAACAACTACAATGTGTCAAGAGGAGAATTAAGATGAATACTTTTGCCATTGCAGCTGCATGCTCTGTCATCTGGACTGAAGGCCTACACGTCCTATGCCGCCGCCAGTGGAATGGAGGCGTGTAGGATGGCATGTGGGGGCCATGGGTACTCACAGGCCAGTGGCATCCCTAAGATATACCTCAATGCTGTACCGGCCTGCACATACGAGGGAGAAAACACCGTCATGTTCTTGCAGACTGCAAGGTATTAGGCTTTTCCTTTTTAATAGGGGATTTGCATGTGCCATTGCGCATGTCTGGTACAGTGCATCATGGGATGGATTTGATGAAATTTGACATAAGAATATTGGGGGAAGTTTTCATTAAGAAAATTGCAAGAATGTTTTCACGAATATCACAGCTTTTATAAATGTTCTATGGAGACAAAATGCATGATGCGAAAGATGGAGGCTTGTGTTATGGAAACATGTACAACACATGGATATTGACATTAGAGCATTGATAAATATTCCATGCTGAACATGGGATGATTTCCATAGATTTTATACTGTACCATTAGCCCCATAATGTCATACAAATCAGGATTCAAAATGGCGGCTATGCAACTCCCCTATTATAATTGTCTTTTTTTTAAAATAATACTAGATAATAAATAATAGATCCTTTGATAAAGATCCAAGAGTAGAACGACAGTCAGGACATGTTCATTACAAGTCAAAAATTAAACAAACCAATGAAACAGGCCGTCCAATCATTGACTACTTTCCCCTACTTTGAAATTTTGATAATAATCTGTCTTCAGATAACATGTTTTACAAGGTGCACTCTCGCTACAAGTAGCGGTTTTCGTTGTGCCCTGAAATATTTACATAGACAAAATTGTTTTTGTTAGATAGTGTGCTTTGAAATTATAATTTTAATATCAAAACTTGTACATGACTTCTAATAATTGTACGAGACGACAGGTCCACTCCCTATGGATGCTACCATGCAACTGGACGTTAGGAACGTCTTCAGCCGAGAGGTAACCAACACCTCACGGAGCTCTTAACGACGTTGATATGACGTCATAAGAGGTGCGCTCGTCACCTGGATATATTGTCCAGGTGAGATCAGTTGACAGAAGTTCAATCTGTCAACTGACGAGTGTTATCCCATTAATAAAGTGGCTAGCCATTAATGATTTAATGGGAAGATGCTTTATTTTAGGACACTCCTTCCATTGCCAAGTGGCAATGTTTGGCACAACATGGTTTCGCTAATGTAGCTCTTCAGGCATTCAGATTAAATCTCTGGGGAGAGAGATAATTAGGAGAATAAATAAATGTGAGGCAGGTGGCTCAAAGATGGCAATTCAGAGATAAACAAAAAAGGTTTTTAAGGTATTACCCTGAACTGTGTAGATATGAAAATGATGTTGCAATAATTGATGTGAATAAATATGAGTTTTATTTATTGTACCACATAATGTAAAGCTACAAACAAATCCATATGACTGATAGGTTTCAGTTAATTATCCATGTTGCATGGGTCATGAACATGGGGAGACGGTGTGGGTTAGTAGGGTTAGCCGCACGTCATGGGACAAGGTATATCAGTGTACACCTATAGGATATACTATAGTGTAGTATAGTATAAAGTGAAAGTGTATGTCAAGTGTCATACATTAATGCGATACTGAAGTGTGTATCGACAAGGATGTGTCACAGGAGGGGCCCTTTCTGAACACGTTAACTGAGATCATATAAGCAGCCATCGGTAAATGGTAAAATTTGGTACGAAGCTAGATGGCTGCAGTATGTCCAAGATGGTGTTTTAAGGTCCCTGGGCCGTCCTCCAAGTGGCAGCATCCATGATGTTGAGTCCCTGTGGAGACATGGACTTCAGTCGGTGGATCCACTTAAGTTCCAGAGCATTTCTTAGATCGTCCGATTCTTCCTTGGCGGCGTCGCACTTCACAAATTCCAATATGAAAAGGTCAATATCCCCTTCTCCTGTGTGGTTTGGAGAATTGAAATGTCTTGACACTGACGTGTTGTGGAGCGGCAAATCAGGAAGCTGGATTGATCTGAAATGTTGGTAGATACGGTCTTTAAACCGTTGTTTTGTTTTCCCTACATATTGTTTCTGGCAGACCCTACAGTTGATGCAATAAATGAGGTTGTTGCACCAACAGTCGGCTTTTGTGCGCGTGATGTAGGATCTGTTGGTGACTGCAGATTTTATACGGCCGGAGGTGTCTATTTTTAGACAGTAGCGGCAGTTTTTCTTCTTGCAAGTCTTCTTGACCACAGTGTTTGTTGTTGTCAGGACATCTGTATCCAACGGATTGCTCCCGTTGGTCGATACAGTGGGGAGTTTGGCTCGAATGAGTATATCCCCCAGGTTCTTGGGTCTGCGGTAGGCAACCACCAATTTTCTTTCGAATAGATGTTTGGTAGTTGTTGACCTGCCCAGAATATTCCAATTATCCCTTATGCTTTTATTGAATATATTGCATGCAGGGTGGAAAGTTGTGATGGCAATCAATGGGGATTTTTCCCCTATTGTTGCCGGATCCCTGTCCTTGGGTGTTAACAGAGATGTTCTTAGCATCAGGCTGGTTTTTCCATAGGCCTCCACTATTTTATCTAGTGGATAGCCCCTGCGTAGGAAGTGTTGGGCCTTAGTAAGACAATGTCTCACAAAGTCCTTGTCTAAATGACAGATGCGTCTGATGCGGATAAATTGACTGTAGATGATACTCTCTTTGCAGCGGCGCCAATGTGCGGAGCTAAAATGCAGGTAGTTGTTGGCGTCAGTGGGTTTGCAGTAGAGGTCGGTATACAGTTTCCCGTCATCTCCTTTTATGACTGTGGTGTCAAGGAAATTAATCGAAGTTTCAGAGATGTCAGCACTGAACTTGATGGTGGGATGTATGGAGTTGAGGTGTGTGATGAGATCCTCCAATTCTGTGCGGGGCCCATCCCACATTAGGAAAATGTCATCAATGTACCTACCATATATCACGGGCTGTTTGGCATAAGAATAGATGTACTTATGCTCAAACCAATCCATGTAGATATTTGCATATGTGGGTGCGACGCGGGTGCCCATGGCCGTGCCGCCTACCTGTACGTAATGCACATCGTTGAATTTGAAATTGTTCCTCTCGAGGACCAGCTTCAAAAGTTCAAGGATGGTGGAGTTTTTTACACCCCCCATGTCGGTGGGGCGTTTTGTCTCCAGGAAAGACTTTGTCGCCTGTATACCCTCATAATTAGGGATATTCGTATACAGTGAAGTGACGTCTAAGGTCGCTATGATTGCATCCGGGTAGCGGTCCCCTATGTCATTGATTTTCGTGATGAAATCAGTGGTGTCCTTAATGTAGGACCTAATTGATGGGACATGGGGGCGCATGATGAGGTCGATGAACCCCGAGATTTTCTCGGTTGGTCCGCCGTTCCCCGATACTATGGGGCGACCCGGACAGGGTCTCTTACCCTTGTGGATTTTGGGTAGGAGATAGAACTCGGGTGTTCTTGGAGCTGGAGTGACTAACATGTCATGGATCTGCTTGTTGATCTCATTGTCCGTTAGCATGCTATGTATTCTGTTGTTGATGAGACTGTTGAAGGAAACAGTTGGGTCCAACTGTTCCTTCCTATAGAACATTGGGTCATTCAGTTGTCGAAGTCCCTCTGTTATATAGTTATCTCTTCCCCATTTTACCATAGCACCTCCCTTATCCGCTTGTTTTATGACAATAGTTTTGTCATCTGTTAGGGATTTTAGGGCTTCTTTCTGCTCTACTGATAGGTTATGTTTAGAAGGTGCCCTTTGGGTGGTGTTGTTAAGGTTAACCTCATGGATTCTTAAGAAGAATTCCAGTTCTGGTGGTCCCATGGGAGGTGACCACTTAGAGGGTATCTTAAATAGTTTTTCCCTTTTCATTCGAGTAGTGAGGGTGGAGGGTGAAGAGTTAAAAACAGGGCTGGGAGTGGTTCCCATTGCCTGGTGCGAGACTACGTTTGTGTTCAAGGGGTTTGAACATGAGGGGGAGTTGTCATCTTGCTTGTGGAAGAAATGTGTGCGTCTACAGTTGCGTGCAAAGGCGTCTTGGTCGCCTCTGATGCTGCCGAGATCTGGTTCTCCCGGTGTGGGGCAAAAGGATTTACCCATAGTGAGTACAGAGTACAAAAAAAAAAAAAATTGTACATGACTTCTTATGATCTTTGGTGGTACATTTTGAACTTCTGGGTCTGTTATGACCTTATAAGGCACTATACAAGGCCATGGTGGGTGCTATTTCAGGGGACAGAACAGGCACGAGTGTGCTGGATGAATGTATACTATTGAGAACGCACTAGTCCACATTCTTGAGTACAAATAATCGGTAACAAATGTGTTGGCTACACTTTAAACGCATACAAAACGAAGGATTTCCATACAAATGACTGAAAATAGGAGTCCATCAAGTGCGGGTAGAGTTTGAAGTTAAGATATACCAGCTCCAGCTCCATCATCCTTGCTATGGGTATTAATAAAATTAAAATGTTATCGCATGTTAATGTTATATCTGCTGTTGTAACTTGATCGGGGACCTGGACCGGTGTTGACTGGTACGGACCAGTACCTCCCAAGTCCGTAAACTCCCTTACTGCTCCATGTCCCGTTTTTACAACTTTGTGCCGTATTTCCCCGTTTATAAGCCGGGGGGTAAATACATTCTTATTGCAAACATAAGCTCTATAATCCTTAGCCCGGATATATAAGCCTGCACCAAATATAAGCCTGGTCTATTCTTCATTTGAAATTGATATAAGCCCGAGCATATAAACGGGGAAATACGGTATAAAAGTGACATGCTTCTTAGTTTGAGCTGTTTCTACGAGGGTAATCTCTATGTTAACTATCTTCCGTTCCGTTCCAACAATCTATTTCCCCATGAGTGGATCATGGTAATATTGAATTGTTGTTACTTTTCAGATATCTCGTAAAAATGCAAGTTGTGGCTCGTAAGGGTGACAAGCTGCCCAGCTCCATATCTTATCTCCTTGATGATGCCCGTAAGCCTTGTTCACTTGACCGGAGTCTGAGGCTCGAGTCTTTAGTCGATGCATTTAAACACAGGGCTCGTAGGTAGGTCATGAACGTGATCTTTATTAGAAAATCTCTGTAGTTATTTTGACACGTTTGCAGGTGTGTTGAGTGGATGTCAGTTTAAGTACTTTTGAACTTTGAAGATGTCTTACTAAACGCTATTTTCATCTATTCCGTGTCTGGGCAGATAATCTATGATTTATGAACAAGATTATAACATCTATTTGTACTTAGATTTGCAACGAATTAAGACAGATCATGTATAGTCTCCATCAGAATAAGTGTACTAAATGTAAAATGAATCCATAAAAATACCCTGAAAACAGATCCTAGATAGATAATAAATAATAGTACAGCGGCCAGAGGCTAAATTTGGGAGGGAACCCCTACCCACCGTATAACAAGCTAAATTTGAGGTATTTTGTGTAGAATTTCATGAATTTTCTGAATCTGAGGAAAAAAATTGCCCAAAAGGTGGCGAACATTATCAAAATGGCCTGTTTCCATGGAAACTTGTGATTTTTTTGTATTTTAGCAAAAAATAGGTTTTTAGTGTCCCATTTCTACACTTTTATCAGTATTGTGACCAAACTTGGGAATAGCAATGTTGTATCTAAGGGTTATCATTTCTTTTCAAATCAATGACCTTGGTCAAGGTCAAGGTCACCAAATATGACCTTGAAATGTAAAAATAGCAAAATTCTGGGATGTGACATCCTATTTTCTCTTATGAAAATATGACAATAGAAGAAAATGGTAACCTAATGCATACAAATAATAACTGACATTAGGGGAAAGAAAAATAACCCATTTTTGGTATCATCGGAATGTCTGTTGCCATGGTAATCAAGGCTCACTTTTCATTCTATGCTAAATTTTGTGTAAATCTAAATTACATACTGCAGTCTATTTCTTTTGAACAATTTATTTCAAAGCTACACAATTTATACATGTGAAAGGGATCCAAGTGTACTTTCATAATATATCTTTTAATTGACCTTTGTCAAGGTCAAGGTCACCATTTTCAAGGTCAAACATCAAATTTTGGTTCAAATTTGAGTATCATGTATGTATCTTTGGAACTATTAATCTCTTGTGTATACAATTTATGCATGTGATAGAACACTAGCAACACTTCCATCGGACATCTTGTCAATGACCTTGGTCAAGGTCAAGGTCACCTAATCCAAGGTCAAACATAAAATTTTGGTTTAAGTTTCAGTAATAGATATGCGTATCTTTGTAACAATTTATTTCCAGGCTACATACTTAAAGCATGTAATAGGGCTCTAAGTGCCCTTCCATGAGACATCTTGTCAATGTCATATGTCAAGGTTAAGGTCACGATTTTCAAGGTCAAACATAAAATTTTGGTACTAATTGAAGTTTTTGGTATTTATCTCTGGAACTATTTATCTGTAGGGTGCATAATTTAATCATGTGATAGGGCTCTGAGAGGCCTTCCATTAGATATATTGTCAATGACCTTGGTCAAGGTCAAGGTCATAATTTTCAAGGTCAAACATGAAATTTGGGTCCAAATTGTGGTATTAAGTAAGTATCTCCAGAACTATTTGTCTCTAGATTACACAATTTAATCATATGACAGGGCTCTAAAAGGCCTCTCGTTAAATACCCTGTCAATAACCTTAGTCAAGGTCAAGGTAACAATTTCCAAGGTCAAACCTGAAATTTAGGTCTAATTTTTACTACTAGGCATGTTTCAGTTGGCACTGTATCTTCAGATGCCATGAATTGAATATGTGACTTACTCAATATTGTTCCCTTAATCAAGAGCTCTGTATTGGTAACAATATGGAGGGTATCATAGTATATTTATGGACCATAAAGCAACATAGATAGTATAGCAGGGGGATTGGGGGGGGGTTATTCATGTGGTACTATAGCACTTCCCATGAGGCCGCCAGTGGCATCTCCTTAGTGGACACTGGGTCTAATAGTACTCATGGAGCAACATAATGGGGTCAGCATAGAGGGTATTAAGGGGGTCATGGAATAAGATGGAGGGTAAACTGATGGTCATGGAGCAGTGTAAAAGGTATAATGGGGCCCATGGAGCAGCGTAGAGGCTCTAATGGGGGTCAAAGAGTAACATGGAGGTTAAAATGATGGTCATGGAGCAGTGTAGAAGGTGTAATGGGGGCCATGGGGCAGCACAGAGGGTA
Organism: Sthenelais limicola; assembly: GCA_942159475.1. Lineage (NCBI taxonomy): Eukaryota > Metazoa > Annelida > Polychaeta > Phyllodocida > Sigalionidae > Sthenelais > Sthenelais limicola. The sequence goes on from OW804095.1 coordinate 25,575,847, forward strand.
TAATGGGGGTCATGGAATAACATGGAAGGTAAAATGATGATCATGGAACAACATAGAGGATATAATGGGGGTCATGGAGCAACATAGAGGGTATAATGGGGGTCATGGAGCAACGTATGGGATATAATGGGAGTCAAGGAGTAACATAGAGAGCATCGTAGAGGGCATGATAGGGGTCATGGAGCAATATAAAAGGTATAATAGGGGTCATGGAATAACATAGAAGGTATAATGGGGTCATGGAGCAGCATAGGGGTTATGAATGGGGGTCATGTGGTAAAATGGAGGGTATAATGGGGGTCATGGAGCACAATAGCGGGTATAATTGGGGCTATGGAGCCCTCTAGAGGATATCATGGGGGCCATGGAATAACATATATATAAAGAGGTATAATGGGTATTATGGAGTAACATAGAGAGGGCATAATGGTGGTCATGGAGCAGCACAGAGGGCATAATGGGTGACATGGAGCCCTATAGAGAGTATGATGGTGGTAATGGAGCACTATAGAGGGTATGGTTTGTTCTGTAATTATTATAGGGAATAATTATATATATATGTATTATTATGGCGGGGGGGGGGGGTCATGGAGGGTATAATGATGGTGATGGAGCAGCATAGATGGTATAATGGGGGTCATGGGGCAGCACAGAAGGTATGGTGGTGGTCATAGAGCATCATAGTGGGTATGATATGGTGGCCATGGAGCAATATAGAGGATATAATGGTGGTCATAGAGCATCATAAAGGATATAATTGGGGCTATGGAGCCCTATAGAGGGTATGATGGGGGCTATGGAGCACTATAGAGGACATAATGGTGGCTATAGAGCATCATAGAGGGTATAATTGGGGCTATGGAACCCTATAAAGGGTATGATGGGGATCATGGAGCATCGTAGAGGGTATAATGGGGGTCATGGAGCAGCATAGAGGGTATAATGTTGGTCATGGAGTAACAGAGAGGGTGTGATAGGGGTCATGGAGCCATATAAAGGGTATTCGGGGGGGTCATGGAATAACATAGACAGTATGATGGGGGTCATGGAGCAGCATAGAGGGTATAATATGGGTCATGAAGTAACATAGAGGGTATGATGGTGTTCATGGAGCAATATAACAGGTATTATGGGGGTCATGGAATAACATAGAGGGTATGATGGGGGCCATAGAGCAGCATAGAGGGTATGGTTATGGTTATGGAGCAGCATAGAGGGTATGATGGAGGTTATGGAGTAACATGGCGGGTATAATTGTGGCAATGCAGTAACATAGTGGGAATGATAGGGATCATGGAGGACTATAGACAGTACAATAGGCATCATGGAGCATTATAGAGTGTATAATGGGGGCCTAGGAGGAGTATAGAGGGTGAGTGAGTGAGATTGGTTGCTTTACGCCCTTATCAACACTTTGAAGTGTTATATCAAGGGCGGGAGAGCTGAGAGGGAGGCAGTTTATGATCATACCCAGGAAACAGAGATAGAGAAGAAGGGAGAGAGAGACAGAGAAAAGAGACAGAGAGGCACTTTAAGGTCCTACCCAGGACCGAGTATAGAGGGTATGATGGGAACTATGGAGTACTATAGAGGATATAATGGTGGTCATAGAGCTTCATAGAGGGTGAATGGTGGTTATGGAGCAGCATAGAGGGTATAATGGTGGTCATGGAGCAGCATAGATGGTATAATTGGGGTCATGGAGCAGCATAGAGGGTATAATGGTGGTCATGGAGCAGCATAGAGGGTATAATTGGGGTCATGGAGCAGCATAGATGGTATAATATAGTGCATGGGGCGTTGCCTCGGCATTGGATTGTTCTCTCACTAAAACCATGTCAACCAGTCGGGCTTGAAATCCTCCCACCTATGGGGAGCTTAGTTCCGCTGACGTCCATTTCTTAATGTTTGGCAATAAAAGTTACAACAACAAATAATTGGGGTCATTGAGCAGCATAGAGGGTATAATGGTGGTCATGGAGCAACATAGAGGGTATAATTGGGGTCATCCATGGAAAAGCCTAGAGGGAATAATTGGGGTCATCCATGGAGCAGCCTAGAGGGTATAATGGTGGTCCTGGAGCAGCATAGAGGGTGTCATTGGGGTCATAGAGTAAATTAGAGGGTATGATGGGGGCCATGGAGCAGCCTAGAGGGTGTCATTGGAGTCATGGAGCAGCCTAGAGGGTGTCATTGGGGTCATGGAGCAGCATAGAGGGTATAATGGTGGTCATGGAGCAGCATAGAGGGTGTCATTGGGGTCATAGAGTAAGTTAGAGGGTATGATGGTGGTCATATGGAGCAGCATAGAGGGTATAATGGTGGTCATGGAGCAGCAGAGATGGTATAATTGGGGTCATGGAGCAGCATAGATGGTATAATTGGGGTCATGGAGCATCATAGAGGGTATAATGGTGGTCATATGGAGCAGCATAGAGGGTATAATGGTGGTCATGGAGCAGCATAGAGGGTATAATGGTGATCATAGAGCAGCATAGAGGGTGTCATTGGGGTCATAGAGTAACTTAGGGTAACTTAGAGGGTATAATGGGGGCCATGGAGCATTATAGAGGGTATAATGGGGTCATGGAACATCGTAGAGGGTATGATAGGGGTCATGGAGCAATATAAAAGGTATAATAGGGGTCATGGAATAACAGAAGGTATAATGGGGGTCATGGAGCAGCATAGGGGTTATGAATAGGGGGTCATGTGCTAACATGGAGGGTATAATTTGGGGCATGGAGCCCTCTAGAGGATGTGATGGGGGCCATGGAGCACTACATAGAGGATATATGGTGGTCATGGAATAACATAGAGCGTATAATGGGTGTTATGGAGTAACATAGAGAGGGCATAATGGTGGTCATGGAGCAGCACAGAGGGTATAATGGGTGCCATGGAGCCATATAGAGGGTATGAGGGGGGCCATGGAGCATTATAGGGAATAAAATGGTCATTATTTAGCAGCATAAAAGGTATAGAGATCATCATGGAGCAACATTGAAGGTATGATGGAGGTCATGGAGCAGCATAGAGGGTATAACAATGGTCAATGAGCAACATCTAGAGGATGTAATATTGGTCAATGAGCAAAATTTGCGTCAAAGAATGTGTCAGATGTTACTCAATTGAGTGTAATATATGCACAATATTGGTTATACTCCAGCCAAGATCTAGGTTTGAAGCCACAACAGGCTTACAGGTGAAGACTCGCCTAGCAGTCATACTTACTCACTTGACACCCCTTACTCATAGAATCACCCTATGCTATACTATGTCATTAAAATGAGCGTCATTGATTGTCATTGAATAGATCCATGCAGCCAATCAAATTAGTGAAGTAAATTCAATGCATTTGAAAAGCTGATTCCTCTACTGAAATCTATCCATGCAAATGCCATAGGCAAAACTGGCCCTCTTTTTGTGGATACGCACACCTATCATGGCTTAAATACATCTTCTATTCACAGCTCTTGTGTGTTAGATGATTATTAGGGATTATAAGGGATTATTATTAAAAATTCAGATAGAAATCTTACCTTTGTCCTTGATAATTGTGACCTTATCCTTCATTGATGAAGGTTATTGACAACATGTCTTATGAAAATGCTGTTAGAGCCCTGTCGCATATTTTAATTGTGTACCCCAGGGAGAATAGTTCCAGAGAAACCTACCTAATACAAGAATTTGGACCAAAACTTGATCTTTGACCTTGAAATGTTGACCTTGACCATGACATAGGTCATTGACAAGACATCTAATGCCTGTGCTCCCAGAACCCTATCAGATGCTCATATTGGGTAACCTAGGGATAAATAATTCCAGAGATACATAATACCTGAATCTAAAATCAAGAAAAAATGTTATGTTTGACCTTGGATTAGGTGACCTTGACCTTACCAAAGGTCATTCATATGATGTCTCATGGAAGTGATGTTAGTGTCCTATCACATGCATAAATTGTGTATGCCAGTGATAAATAGTTCCTAAGATACATACATAATACTCAAATTTGAACCAAAATTTGATGTTTGACCTTGAAAATGGTGACCTTGACCTTGACAAAGGTCAATTAAAAGATATATTATGAAAGTACACTTGGATCCCTTTCACATGTATAAATTGTGTAGCTTTGAAATAAATTGTTCAAAAGATATAGACTGCAGTATGTTATTTAGATGTACACAAAATTTAGCATAGAATAAAAAGTGAGGCTTGGTTACCATGGCAACAGACATTCCAATGATACCAAAAATGGGTTATTTTTCTTTCCCCTAATGTCAGTTATAATTTTTATGCATTAGGTTACCATTTTCTTCTATTGCCATATTTTTATAAGAGAAAATAGGATGTCACATCCCAGAATTTTGCTATTTTTACATTTCAAGGTCATATTTGGTGACCTTGACCTTGAGCAAGGTCACTGATTCGAATGATAACCCTTAGATACATCAGTATTATTCTCAAGTTTGGTTACAATACTGATAAAAGTGTAGAAATGGGACAATAAAAACCTATTTTTTGCTAAAATACAAAAAAATCACTAGTTTCCATGGAAACAGGCCATTTTGACAATGTTCGCCACCTTTTGGGCAATTTTTTTCTTCAGATTCGGAAAATTCATGAAATTCTACACAAAATACCTCAAATTTAGCTTGTTATACGGTGGGTAGGGGTAACTTCTTAAATAATGGCTTTTTTGGCCCTTGGCCGCTGGCCTATAAATAAATGAATAAATAAATAAATAAATAAATACCATATATTATATGATCAGGATTCACGATTTTATTTTCGTGCAGATAAGCCCAATTGCAGAATTGAAATAATCTTACATGGTTTTCACCTTCTAAAAAGTTCTTTTTGTGTCCAGGACGATATAATATTGTTTTCTCCACGTGACAAGTGTATAAAGTTTGAGTTTCGGTTGTCCACAAGCAGCTTATTGTAAATGTTATCATGTTTGTAGCTCTCCTTCTGAGAAATGATTTGAAGGCAATGTATAATTCATAAATGGTTGTCTCACCTTTGTGAGAGCTTTATTGTGTCAGATACAATTGAGCAATGTTTAAATTTTCTACATGAGGTTCATATAATTACTGGTTTTCTGTTTTCCTCAAACAGATTTTTTCTTATGATTTATTATGCTCGTATAGGTCTCCTTCTAATATATCTTCTCTGTAGACAATGAATGAAGTACGTCCATGGAGGACACTACGTCTTTACACTGGAATTTTGTCGCTTTGTTAAATGTTTGGTCTTTAATCGAATAAAAAAAATGATATTTAACGTGTTGACGCCTCGATCGCGCTACCACAACTGAGGCTGAGCCTCTATCGAATGTTCTACCTTTAGGACTGAACATTTTGGCTAATTTACCAATAAATTGAGAATTTTCCTAACACGTTCACAAAAAAACAAAAAATATGAATACAAATTCTTCTCTTTAATGTGTTACAGGATGGTAGCGGAGAGTACAGCGATGTATGAGGAGGCCATTGCTACAGGGAAAAAGCAGCACGATGCTTGGAACAGCAGCTCCGTCAACCTGTTAAAGGCTGCTGTGGTAATTAATGCATCTTACATTAAATCATTTAATCAAGTTTACCTTAGTACTTTTAATTTGCATAAGGGTCAGATCTTCAGAAAATGTACAATTCGCCTTCACCAATCCTCTCAAATAACCCTAATTTAAGACAGAAATGAGCTTCAAAATGTAAGTTTCACACAGCAAAACAGATATGTTAAATCAACGCGATACCAAATATACTCAGATATACCCAGTATTTATAATTTTTCAGTCTAAATTAGCAGTATTTCTTAATTGTGTAGAGCTGCCAACTGTACATTTTCTAACGATCTGACCCATATAACCCTAAGGTATTTATGAAATGGCAATAAGTTATTAGCTCTGTTTACTAAACCTATGAAGAAATGCTATTATTCATGATAGAGCAGCATTAATTAATCCCAGGCAATAACCATGGCGTTAAATATGTAATCACAGCATGAGAAAAACGATTTTTTCTTTGTACTTCCCCTCCTCTATTCGCGTCATGAATTAGTATTTCTAAAATCATCATGAGCTGCACATGGATTTCCAAATTTAATCAAGCCAAGGTAGCACTACAAAAGCGAATTGGAGAACCCGGGCATCGATCCCGGAACCTCTCGCATACCTCCGTCTTGTTGGGGTGGAGGGGTGACTACCCTGTTCCACATGAGTCCTTACACTGTCTGATTGGTCTTCGTGACCGCCCAGATAACTTGTACGTTGAACCCTGGTGACAGTTGGGTGAGTTGATGATGATAAGACGTGCCTGAGGTCTCTCCTAAAGGGTGGTCTCCACTGGCTGTGGCAAGCTCTGCGGTAAGCCTTGCGATGGTGCTGTGATGGTGAGAAGTGGCGAGGTCATGCCTACACGGCCAGTGAACCATGTAGGCAGGACCTCGTCATTCCTCTCCACCTACAGAACCAGCACAAACCATCGCAAGGCTTACCACAGAGCTTACCGCAGCCAGTGGATACCACCCTTAACTGACCGGATCTGCAGAGGTCAAGGAGGCCAGTTAGGAGAGGGTGATGGGAATGTTTCCTAGTGGGTTGGCCGAGTCCTGAATCTAGGCTGGTCCCAGAGTCGTCACGGAGGCAATAGGGGAGTTGTATCTCTCACTGCGCATGTCTACTGCAGTGCATGCTGGGGTGGATTCTGTTAAAATCTGACATACAAATATTTGCCAACATTTTTATCGAAAATTGACAGAATTTTTCCACCAATATCAGAGCTTGTATAAATGATCTATGAAAACCAAATGCATCATGGGAAAGATGGTGGTTTGTGTAATGGAAACATGTAAATCACATGAATATTGACATTAGATCGTTGATAAATATCCCATGCTGAACATGACATGTTGTCTATAGATTTTAGACTGTACCATTACTCCCATAATTCCATACATATCATGATTCAAAATGGCGGCTATGCAACTCCCCTATTCAGGACAGTTGAGTTGAGTGTGGTGAGAGAAGTTGGAGGAGGAGGAGGAGGAGGAGGAGGAGGAGGAGGAGGAGGAAGGGCGGTATCAGTATTGTGGTGTTGTCTGGATGGCGTGCAGCGATTTGCAGGGCCCCTTGGATAGATATCCCTCGATTTTGGCTGTTTGTGGTTGTAGCTCTCGTTGTTGGAGTTGGAGGATGACTGGAGGTTTTGTGCAGGGTAGCCCTAGAGTGACTGAGGCCGGAGTCATCACGGAGGTCACTCTGGGGCCGATCCAGCGAAGTGTATAGTTGAAATTGTGCTGCACCAACCACGGCAGCCATCATACTTTCTTGACCTAGTTGTAGCGCTTGAGCTGGGCGGCGTGGTGTTTCCAGCATGCTAAGCGAGCGCTTTACCATTTGAGCTAGCTCCCCTGTCTGGGAATCAACTGTTTCGCTATAGCATAGCTGTCATAGATACCTGAATAAAAAAGTTTAAAAAAAAACTACGCTTTAAATAGGTCGTTGTAGTGCCAAAACTAAAGGAGACATGTCATATAAGCATACGATTCTCCCGATAACGTTAAATAAAAGTTTTAGAAAAAGCATATAAGCCCAAGTAGGATAATGATTTGGAAATGCATAGTATTTTAATAACAAAATTGATTTAATTTGGACTGCCTTCTGAATTAACTTAAATAAGTATGTATACATGTCTCCAATTTGAATAGTATTCAGGGCCATTTGCAGTAAATAAATTAACCTGTTAAAAAGGCATGCAGAAGGAAGTTTTTATTTAGAAGTTTATTTGATAATAGATTTTAGATTTATTTGATTTTTCTCTATATTTACACCTAGGCACACGTGGAATACTGTCTGGTTCAGATATTTGTCAACGATATCGCCAAAGCCAAGCCGACGATACAGCCGGTGCTTACCGAAGTGTGCCAGCTCTTCTCAGCTCATACACTTCTGAAAAGTGCCGGTGAATTCCTGCAGGTAAGCCGTACACTCCAGAATACTTTGCTCCTTAGTTGATTGATTATTTTTTCAGAGAGGTATATGGGTGAAATCGCCAGAAAATGTACAATTTACCTTCATCAATCTTCTAAAATAACCCAAAATTAAGACAAAAGTGAGGTTTGAAATACAGTTTAACATAACCAGGCAGATTTATTGAATGAATACAATACAGAATACACTCAGATACACCTAGTATTTATTTTTCACTCTAATTTAGCAGAATTCGATAGATGTGTAGAACTGTAGATTTTCTAAAATTCTGACCCATATACTAAAATATACCTTTCTGATTTGATTCATTTATTGAGATATCTTTTAACTGTCAGAGACTGGCTAATCCCTATAATCTACCTCTCGTTAACATTCAAACAACTATTACATGATGAATGAAATATATTCCTGTACGGGAAGAACGAGAACAAGAAATAACATATTAGTTGCGATCAGTCAATCAACTAGGTGTACTGCTGTTAGGGAATCATATCTCTATCTCTCACGGTCCCTGGCCTCCCAAGAACCTTATGCAACGGGCCATTCGTCTGTCTCAACTTTTTATATGGGGATATCATGGTACAAGATAATTTACAGTTTGCATTACCACAACTGATAAGGATTCCAACTATTTTCTTAAAATATTTTTATCTAGCTATTCTTATTCTTCTTTGATATTTGGTTTTACCAAATAGCTCTCGAAATGATGTTAACCACTACTTTACAATCATTTAGGACGGGTACATGAGTTCAGAACAAGTGTCAGCCGTTGGACAAGCTGAAATGGACCTTCTGGCTAAAATACGAGTCAACGCTGTAGCTCTTGCCGATGCTTTTGATTTCCATGATAACATTTTACTAAGCATCCTCGGAAGGTAAGAGTCCCATATTTTTTTAATACTTTTATTGACAAAATTCGCATTCGTGATAAGTTTCATTTGTCACATCGTAATATAGAGCTGTTTTGGGGTTTGTTTTTTTTACCTTTGAGGTGGCGGTTTCATTATCGTATCGTCCATAATATAGAGCCGTTGTTTGACTCATACATGTATATCATTGTTGCCTATGGCGTGTCCATGCTTCCATATTTGTTTTTAATTTATCATACACGATATTTCTTGTATAGATTTCCTATCATATATTTTTTTCAATTTAACATACATTGTACAGCTTTCTAAACCGTGGACATGGTTTGTTTCGGTATCTGTCTGATCAAATAATGCGTTAGGGATGTATCAATATGCTCGTTGGATGAAGTAAATATTTTGTATCCAGTAATTAGTTTCCCTGTGTTAATTTTCATTCCTGGCTTTTAATATTACCTGGGAACTATATACAATATACCGGTACAACCCTGCTGTTACTAATCGGGTAATCGTTTTCCAGGTACGATGGAAATGTGTATGAAAATTTGTACAAATGGGCGAGCGAGTCTCCTTTGAACAAAACAGAGGTAAATATTTTGTCATGAATTTTATAATTTCGTATCTGTACAAGTGTAGAATGCTTACAATGTTTGATTTCTTAGTAAGGTGGAAGAGACGTACATGCTAAAAAAAGTATTTGCATTTTTAAAGTAATAATTAACGTCTTTTGTGGTTTTTCCATTGAGTTCTTTTTCTGAAGTGAAATTAAAAGAATTCCATTTGTTCCTATCCTTATAATCTATGTCAAGCGCATTTATAAGAAAACCGTATTTGTTTATTAAAGGCGGTACGGTGGTTATTGTCATGATATTAAATTATTTAAATTATTTTACGACAGGTGCACGAATCATTCTACAAGTACATGAAGCCATTCCAACAGTCAAGCAAATTGTAACCCAACATTTCACCTCGAGATCCTCTCAACTGTCTGTCTGTAATCAAGCCCAGTAGATGGATGCAATGTTTTAAAGATGTATACGAGTCATATCGTCAGAAAATGTCCAATCGGCAGCGTAACACATTTAGTTAATAGGGGACTTGCATGTCTTACTGCGCATGCCTACTGCAGTGCATCCTGGGATAGATTTGATTGAAATCTGACTTACAAATATTTGGCAACATTTTTATCAAAAATTGCAAAATGCTGTCATCAATATTGTAGGTTGTGTAAATGATCTATAAAAGCCAAATGCATGATGGGAAAGATGGAGGCTTGTGTTATGGAAACATGTATGGACACATGGATATTGATATTAGAGCATTGATAAATAATCCATGCTGAACATAACATGTTTTCTATAGATTTTAAACTGTACCATTAGTCTCATAATGCCATGCGAATTAGGGTTCAAAATGGCGGCTATGCAACTCCCCTATTCTAGCCTGAAAACTGATAAATACTTGGGATATCTGAGTTATATCAGGTATCGGGTTGAACCAACATAGCTGTTCGGTTATACTAAACTGTACTGTGAACCTATTGTTGGTCTTAAATTTGGGTTATTTGAGAGGATTGGTGAAGGCGCATTGTACATTTTCTGGTGGCTTCAACCGTATGATAATATTGTTGCATCACATTACATAAGCAATCAATATCCGATATTGATTGAAAAATGAAATATTCCGTGATACTAACTAGTATTTTAGTCAAGATAACCTCTATTATGTAATGATGCAAGTCAATGGAAATGTGATTCAATAATGAAAATGGGGTTGTTGATTCCCAATCATTTATTCTATCAATCTTTTTTACGTGTTTATTTTCTCTTGCATGGTAGATTTTCATAGATTGGATTACCAACTACATTTCACATTATCTTTAACTCTACTCTAATAAATTGGAAGATATTTGCACTAAATTATACAAATGAAAGTTGAATCGTTCTTTTCAGTAGCATATACATGTCCGACTGATATCACTTCTATTGACCATGAACAGTGACTGTAAATGCATAAAATGGAAATACTGCTTGGGTTATTTTCTGTGCTAAATGTGATAATTCTCTATTTCTGTTGTTACGCTCTTTCAGAGTGGTTTAGTATTAAAAGTGGATGACATCATTCAACTCCTTGATTTCGTAGCTCTTGTTCATTTATATGATTGACACATGAAATCATTTGTTATGAGTGGCAAGTATTGTTAATACATGTTCGGATTTTTATCTGCTGCTTAAATGATTATCAAATTTGTTTATATTTCTACACGATACACTACTGTACACAATGATTCATTGGAAACCATTAATGTAGGGATTGTTGTAATAATGTATTAAAGGGGAACTATTTCGATTCATATGTCATATCTCCCTATTTCCTTGAATGGGCACTATTGAAATCGTGAACATAATTTTGAATAAAATTTGATTTCTAATGAAAGTTGTCTATGTTGTCCATATATTTGTTTTCAAGAAACGCTAATTTGAGGTCAACGTTAAAAATAAATAGAATGTCTTTTCGCATAATATGATGTTATATCATCCATAAATAATATTCAAAGCATACAATAAGAAGAAAAGCAGTTTTCTAAATGATAAGAAACATCAATTGTACTATTTACTGTTTATTCATCTCAACATGCCTTTGATAAACTGTAAAGATGACTAAGGGTTTTTAGCCCATAGGTTCAGTAAGATGAAGAAGTGAGACAAGAAGTCCGAGGTTGTAGTTCGTCTGGATTCGGCCTAGGCGGTGGTGACTCAGCGAGTACCTAGGTCCGAGTAGTCACTTTATTTTATACTCCAAAATCATGAATAATTCATACAATCAAACCCAGGAAATATTCCACTGGCTCTTCCCCTTCCCTCTAATTGGTTGAGGGAGAGAGGATCTTCCTTGCCCACACGCCGACCTCTGCTCCCCAGGCAGAGACCATAAATGGAGTGCATGCAAGTTGGATCCCTCTCCTCAGCCTTCCCCCTCCCACCCCTTACTCATAGATCCCATGGCTCGTGCCAGCCCCCCCTCCCTCTTAGCCCTTCCCCCCTCTTGATAAACCCAGAGCAGTGTATAAGTAATTGGGTCGGGCTGGGGGAGGTGGGGTGAGCCCTGAGTGGCTCATCTCCCCCTCCCTCCTGGCCAGGCCATGTGTGGCGTGCATGCCCCGACCATGATCAGGGCTAAATAGGTCGGATCTTGGATCTAAAGATTCCAATTCTTTACATTCGTCCCATATTTTATTTTTGTTGAAAGCTTTCTTTCGAACAAAATATTTAGCCACTGATCAACCCAGTCCAACCAAACAAGAGAAATAGAAATAAGGTTACATAATTTACACACACAAAATCATAAAAAGGGTAAAGTAAAAGTATTATAAATTATTATATCTGTAGACCTAACGGGTCAAGATGGAAAGTTTCCAAAGGGAGTGGCTCTATCCAAAGGGAGTGTTCATTTATATCAGAGGCCATCACCCTGCACTAAAAAGTCTTTTAGTCGAATATTATGTAAGAGAAGTCTCTGTGTTTTTAAGTGTGCTTCTGAACACTGTTAAATGTCTTCCTTTGTACTGAGCTAGTACTCACAAAGTTCTCCAATACGGTCGTCACCGCCGTCTCCTCTGCCCGGCCGGTCAGCCGAGGCCCCCGCTGGACCTCGTCGCTGACCGACAGGACGCCCGTCTCTTTCTCTCTCCTCCTTTGGCCATGGAGAGTGAGAGCGGTTGGGTAGTCAACACTACAATATTTCCATTTTTAACCTCAAACGCTACAGAACACATGTCGACTTTACTGTAGCATCACGTATAAACTCTTATTACTTGGAAAAATACCTCTTCAAAGCAAAATGGTCGGAGACAAGGTGAGGGCTTCGATTCCATGGTGCTTCCTCTCAGGCTCCTCTGTCTCGACCGATTCTGTTTGTGTAAAAACAACTTCTCACAATGAGAGTTGAAATAAAAATACCTTTTTGGGCTGGATCCTTGTCCACGGATTCCACCATTTCCTCCCGAGAGAGAAAATGGATTTCACCCAGGTATACTACTCTGTGTTCTGTGATCTCCCTCGCACCCGAGAAGAGGACAGAACAAACATTAATAGTAAATATTAAACAAGAGTAAGTTACAGACAAGTTCAAAAAGTGTTTGTTACCCCAGAGAAACCAAATAAACTTTGGTAGACTAATTATTTCATCCTGGTCAGTCCGAAATTGGCAGCGTAATATGGTGAGGCGGGGGAGGGGGCAGGGATATGCTCGAGGGAACGAGAGCCAGTCCTAGCGCCTGGAGTGGCCTCTCCCTCCTCTCGATCTAGGTCTTGGAGGGCTAGGGCTACAGGGTGGTGGGTTGGGGGTCCTATTGGGATATTCTCTCGGGGCTTAAGGTTTCTCAGACAACACAAAAGGCTGACTTTGCCTCTTGGGGCGAGCCCCTTTCGGCGGAGGTAGATTATTCCCAGGGTCATGACTCCTAGGAGAGTGGGGATGAGAGTGGCTATACCCCAGATAGAACTTTCAGACCAAGGGGTGGAGGAGATCAGGGGGGAAACGGGTTTAGGAAAATCTGTCAGGGCGAGTAAGGGTATTTCAGCTCTTGGCAGGAAAGTCAATTGCTGATCTAAATGGGGGTAAAGGGATAATTTGCCATAAGTCAGATTAAACCCAGGGAGGGGCATAATCTTGGGGATGGGGAGTGTTATATGGGACTCATGGCGTTGGATGCTACTCACACGCCAATCCTTTCCAACCAGGAGACAACCGCCTTCTAAAATCACCCTGGCATGCCGATGATACGTTTGTATCACTGGTTTTTGCCCCGGGCACCTCAAGATTGTTTCCAGAGGTTCATAAATAGCCAGAATTACAGAAGAAATGGACTCTCCCTCTCTAAACACTTGGTTTGTTAAGTTATTTCTTTTCACAATCTGCGCCTTACAAAGGTCTGGCTTTTTACCTAAAATAATATTTGTTTCGCAGGTCGGGGTTAGATGCTCTATTGCAGCTGAGCAAATCTGGGGTTCAAACCCGATACAATGCTGAGGAAGAAATGACGCGCTGGATATGCTATCTAGGGCCACCTCCTCTTCTCCTACCAACTTTCTCAGGTGGTCAGCACCATATGGGACCGGAAAATACTTTAATCTATAGTGTAAAAATTGAGTGCCTGAAACTGCCGGAATTACTGTCTGGTATATTAGCTCCTGTTCGCCGTCTAATAATAGTCGAACGTTCAGGTGTCTATAATACCAGCGGTTATCTTGGGGGGTGTAATGTTTCCCTTCTTGTAATTTAGACAATATTTCTGATAAGTAGGCCAGTGGTAAAATCTGGTCTGTTAAGAATCCCCTTTCCAGCTGAATGCGCTGGCGATAAAATAATTCGTTTTGACGGTGGTAATTTTCCACCGCCCTACTCACTCGCTGCAATAGAATATCCACTTCCCTTTTCATATGAATCCTGTGAATATCTTTACTGAAACCATTTAACTGTGTTAGAATGTCTGCCACTTGGCGGGAGATGTTACTTGCTGCAGCTTGGAGCTGCGCGATGTCCAAGCGGTTCTCTGTCATGTAGAGCCTTGTCTGATTCAACACCGACACCATCTCTTCCTGACAATGGGCCAATGCGCTCTCGCTAGCCTGAGCTTCTTGTACTGCAGACCTTAATTCGTTCACCTGTCCTACAGTAGCGGTGCCAAACAAGGCACGGCTTAGCGAGCCCACAAAATTGAAAAGGCCTCTCTTCCTTCGGGTGTCTTGTTGGACTGGTGTTGGAATCTCTGCCTGGAGGAAACCCATGTGCTCCTCCCAGGCACTGACATCTCCGTCTCCCACAACCTCCGCCTGTCTGAGTTCCCCAATTCGCCTCCTTAGGACGGAGACCCAAGCACTGACAGGAGGGGGCGTGGGGGGGTGTAGAACGATCACTGTTGTCCAAGTCGCGGTCAGGGCTCTGACCTCCCCTTCCTCATACACCAACACCCCTTCCTCCTCAAACAAATCGCCATTAGCCATCATAGCCAGGGTGATTATGAGGAGGGACTGGAAGGTGTAGGTTGAGAGAAGTCCGTCACTGGTGGTGCCCCTGGGTCGAACTCCCATGGTTGGGGCTGTGGTGGGGGTGACGGTGGGGGTGGGGGTGTAGGTGGTGGTGATGGTGGTGGCGATGGTGGGGGTATACAGGGCAGCTTCCTCGGCCTCTGCACGGGTGAAGTGGGCGTGGCTGGGTTTGGTGAGGAGTCAGGCCTTTCCCTCTTAGTAGAGCCTAGAGGGTGGAACACTTTGATCCTCTTTTCAGTGCATTCAGAGGTGGTGGTCAGAGCCTTGGGTTTAGGGCACTTGGTTGGGGTCTCTATCCTCCCTCTTTTTGCCCTTGACCTTGTAACAGGACCTGGTGGTGGTGTGCGCGGGGGAGCAGTCTCCACAGCAACGGCTGGTGGCAGGGGTCGGCGCAATGTAACTGGCTTAGGTGAAGCTAGTACTAGCACCTTCTCCCTCGGCGGTCGCTGCTGGGGTGGGCGTGGCACTTGTGGTTGAGGTGGGCGTGGCACTTGGTCCTCGTCCTCCACATGCATGTGCTCGTCCTCTGGTTGCTCTGCTCTCGCTTGGTCTTCCTGTTCTATCTGAATTGGAGGAGGCATGTTTGGTATGGGTAAATAAACAGTGTCGGGCACTGCCCTAGGCTGGGGTGGGGGAGGTGGTGGAACATGAACTTGTTGAGCTTTTTGGGCTTGTCTCCGAGCCTTATTTCTCTTTCCTTGACCCGCCCTCGGTTGCCTAGTTCTCAGTATATCCCATTCTATTTCCCCAGATACCATTTTTACCCTATCCCTATTTATACGCCTGCGTTCACCCTGGGGTCCCCTCATAGTTAGGGTGGTACCCCTTATCCCCGTTATTACATAACCATGATCCCACTTGGGATCTAATGGAGCGCTGGTGCCTGATAGCACCACCACATGATCCCCTATTTTTAGATCCTTTGCATTTGCTCTGGCCCTTAATCTCTCATAATTAGCCACTCTACTGGCCTCAGTGCGCTCAGCAGCTTCTCTGAACGCATCTGTTAAGGCCTGTAGGCGCTCACTGAGTACGGCATCTTCTGTTCCCTCTGGAGTGGGGAATATTTTAGAAAAGGGATATCTTGGATTGGTGCCAAAAGTTAAAAAATATGGTGTAAAACCAGTTACACAAGAAGTGGAGACTCTATGTGCCCAGAGGGTTGGACCTAAATGGCTCTCCCACTCTGCTGGTCTTGCATTGATGAATTTTCTTAGTATATTTTTAAAAGTTTTGTTAAATCTTTCAATTTTACCATTTGTCTGGGGGTGAAAAGCTGTAGAATGCCTCACTTCAGTGCCTATGGATTTAAGGTACCCTTCCACTTGCTGGTTCATAAATTCGAGTCCCCGGTCGGTGATGAGCACCTCTGGGGGGCCATACCTAGGGACATATTCATTAGCCAGATAATCAGCAATGTTTTTAGCTGCTTTGGAGGGTATGGGTTTGACTTCTACCCAGCCAGTTGCGTGATCTATTACAGTCAAGATGTATCTATTACCTTTATCAGAGACCGGGAAGGGACCACAGAGATCCATTCCCAGTATCTGACCAGGGTATTTTGCTATTGGCATCGCAGTAGGAGGTACACGCGCCCTACCCACTCTGTTTACAGCACACCTAGCGCATCGGATTAAGACATTATAGGTATCTCTTCTCATGGTGGGCCATTTATAAGCCTCTTGGATCCTATCTAGGGTCTTCCTCATGCCCTGGTGGCCTACTTCAGTGTGGGCGCGCCTCACTACTCTATGCCTAGCTGAGGGTGGCAGGACCAGGCGGGGGTAGGCTGGCTTGCCTGGGGGAGGGGTGAGAGTAAAAAGCATGCCATCAATTATGGTGTAATCCCCCTCATCCTCCATCCCCTGTTGAAATTGTTCCAACTCCCTCTGTTCTAAACGTATTTTGTCTTTCTCGAGTTTATCAAATTCCCAAGGAATTTCATCTATCTCCTCCAAGGCACAGACTTCAAGAGAACTGAGAGTCGGCCCTTCCTTCTTGGGGTTTGTTTTTATTCGAGAAAGCATGTCTGCCCTGATATTGTTTGCCCCTTTTCTATATTCAATGGGAGCCCCAAATTCTGCTATTAATACCGCCCATCTTTGAATTTTGGTGTTTTTAACTTCTCCCACAAACAGAGACTTTAAAGGCTTGTGGTCAGTGTAAATTTTGAATTCGCTACCCTGTAGATAAGGTCTGAGCTTATTTAAGGCATACACGATTGCGTAAGCTTCCTTTTCAATCGTAGCCCAATTGAGTTGTGGCCCAGAGAGTTGTTTAGAGATATACTGAACTGGCCTCTCTATGCCTTCACTATCAGACTGGACCAATATGGCCCCAATTGCGTAATCACACGCATCGCTATATAGACGATAAGGCTTATCCAACTGAGGGTGCGCCATTACTCTATCTGAAGTTAGTAATTCCTTCAGAGTTTCAAATGAGCTTTGCTGCTCTTCCAACCATTCGAACCTGGCATACTTTTTGGTAAGTTTGACCAAAGGATGAGCTACCTTAGCATAATCTGGGATACATTGACGGTAATACCCAGTCATTCCTAGGAAGGAGCGAATTCCGCTCACATCCTCTGGAGGCAGCATATCCCTGATAGCACTACATTTATCTGGGTGGGAATTAATTCCATCTTTTGAAACTTGGTAGCCGAGGAGATCTACCTTCTCTTGTTTGAAAATACATTTACTCTTTTTGACTGTAATTCCGTATTCTTCTAATTTATCAAACACCAGAGCCAAATGGTGATCATGCTCCTCTTCAGATTTGGAATAGATTACAATATCATCTATGAAAGTCATGCAAAATTTGCCAATAAATTCCGAAAACATTTTGTTCATGGCCCGTTGAAAGACGGCTGGTGCGTTAGTGAGTCCAAAAGGCATCCTACGGAATTGAAATAGGCCCCTATGACACACAAACGCTGTCTTTTCCATGCTATCCGGGTCCATCTCTACTTGCCAGTAGCCGCTTTTTAGGTCGATGGTGGAAAAGACAGTTGATCCTGCTAAACTGTCAAAAATATCTTGAATATTTGGAAGTGGATGAGCATCCTTTTTGCTTACAGAGTTTAGTTTTCTGAAGTCGACACAAGGTCTATTGCTCCCATCTTTCTTTGGGACCAACAATATCGGGCTTCCCCATGCTGAGCTGCTGGGTTCTATTACTCCCAGCTCCAGCATTTCATCTAATTCTTTATCTACAAGTTTTCTCTTGGCCAGGGGCAAACGATAGGGGCGTTGATTAATTGGGCGCGCATTTCCAGTATCTATGTGCATTTTCACATCTTTAAAGGTACCTAATTTTCCCTGTTTTCCTATGCCAAAAACAGCGGGGTATTTTTCTTCCCATGCTTCTGCCTCTGTGTGGATAGAGGCGAATTCTTGATCTGCACTACCCACTTGTTGCCTTCTGTAACTTTTTCCTTCCAAAATTACCTTTCTTTTTCTGAAGCTAATTTGGGCATCTAATATAAATAAGGCATCATCCCCCAGAAGCAGTTCATGGTGAAGTCTTTTTACAATATAAACTGGAAATGAGCTACCCCCCAAGTTAACTATCGCCTGCCCTTCAGTTTTGAGATCATGACCAGAGAGTGATTTAAGAGATTCCCCCTTTGTCAATACGAGAGGCCGATGATGGGTTTTGCAAAAGGCTCTCCATACATCCTCCCGCATTAGACTCCTTGATGCGCCGGTATCAATGAGGGCACGCATCTCCATCCCCGCCACTGAGATGGAGAGGCAGAACCTCTCATCCGGCGTTTCTATTCCCCCTGGTTAACATATTTGGCTGGCTTTTGAGTGGTAGAGGCCATCTGCATGGCCGCCACCACTGCAGCCTGTACATGTGCATAGCGGTGGGAACATTCTCTTGCGAAGTGTCCCTCCTCCCCACACTCATAACAGACATTTTTACCCCTAAACCTCTTCCCTCCTCCCTGCTTATTTTTTTCCGGTCCTGGATTATCATTTCCCTTCCCCTTCCCTTTCCCTGGGTGATTTACTACCTGAGAACTGGCGATCGGGGGTGGGGGATAGGACGTGTTGAAATATGGGGGATACATAGGCAACATGGGTGTCTGAAAGGGGTACTGGGGTGCTGCACCTGATTGGGGAACGATCACTGTGGGGTTGGATGGTTTCCCCATCTCCATCCTCTCTACTAATTTCGTAAGGTAATTCACCTTAGACTCCAAATCAGCTATCAGCTTCCAATCTGAAGCATCTGTAGGATTTGGCCCAGAAGGGGCCATTCTCTTAGGGAGGATAGCCCCAATTTCCATTGGTTCATCCTTCCTATCCCCTCTGGTAGGTTGCCCTGCCAGAGCGAAGGTGTGAGCCGCAGCTGAGGCTTGTCTTATTGCCTCAGCCAGGGTATCAGGGCGAGCAGCAAATACGTCATGACGTATTTGCTCATCCCTGAGTCCCAACACAAAATTCCTGACCAACGTCTCTTGGACTATCTCGTGGTCCAGGTTATCCACGCTGTAAGCCCTCTGAGACGCTAGCTGGAACTTGCGTCCGTATTGCTTCGCATCCTCATATGGGAGCTGATAGAGATCGGTGAGCCTTGCTCGCAGCTGCTGTTCCTCCTCTTCATTCATGAAGAGGCGGAAAATCTCAGCCCTCGCCAGATCCCATGTCCTATTGGCCGGTACCTGTAGGAATCCTGCCACGCACCTCGCTAGAGGCCCGCTGGCAAGAGTTCCCAAAAGCTCTAGAGTGAGCGTATCATTCGCTACACAGTAGGCCTTTGCCCTGCTTATCCCATCTAGCCACTCTCTCAAAGTGTCCTTATTGGACCCATCATTTACTCCTAGCATGGCGCCATGGCGTTCCATGCGCCTTCTGACCTCTTTAATAGCTGCAAACCTGGCCCTCCTTTGACCCTCGTCAAGCATGGCCAAGTCTGCGGCATTGAGATCCCAATTGATGTCCGCCATGTTTTACACTTTGTTGAGAGAGAGAGTAAAGAAAAAAAAAGAAAACTAGATGGCACAAGGTACAAAGTTATAACCAACAGAACCCAGAACCTAGCAAAGTTTTTACCCCGAACATTGCTCACCCACTCTCCTTGTATTATGAGTGTTTGAGTGTGATCATTCTCCCAACCCTATACAGTGGCCCAGATCCACCCTCCACACATCCCATAAGTATAATTTATAAGCTCAATCAGAGTTTTAGAGTTCCACTCACCTACTCTTCCAGCTCATCTTGCCTCTCCTAGGCTATGTCTCACTTCCAGTCAGAAGATTGGGTTGTTGCTCAACTTAGCAACAAGTCCCATCGTGGTCGCCAGTGTAAAGAAGACTAAGGGTTTTTAGCCCATAGGTTCAGTAAGATGAAGAAGTGAGACAAGAAGTCCAAGGTTGTAGTTCGTCTGGATTCGGCCTAGGCGGTGGTGACTCAGCGAGTACCTAGGTCCGAGTAGTCACTTTATTTTATACTCCAAAATCATGAATAATTCATACAATCAAACCCAGGAAATATTCCACTGGCTCTTCCCCTTCCCTCTAATTGGTTGAGGGAGAGAGGATCTTCCTTGCCCACACGCCGACCTCTGCTCCCCAGGCAGAGACCATAAATGGAGTGCATGCAAGTTGGATCCCTCTCCTCAGCCTTCCCCCTCCCACCCCTTACTCATAGATCCCATGGCTCGTGCCAGCCCCCCCTCCCTCTTAGCCCTTCCCCCCTCTTGATAAACCCAGAGCAGTGTATAAGTAATTGGGTCGGGCTGGGGGAGGTGGGGTGAGCCCTGAGTGGCTCATCTCCCCCTCCCTCCTGGCCAGGCCATGTGTGGCGTGCATGCCCCGACCATGATCAGGGCTAAATAGGTCGGATCTTGGATCTAAAGATTCCAATTCTTTACAAAACACTCATATTATATATAACGTTACACATTAACGTTACAATTAACCTATGTCAGCTACATTAGATAATAACTAAAACAAGGGAAGGGTAATTCCCTGTTTTAACTACAACGTACGATATATGTGCTTCTGTGTTCTGTGTGAACTAAAGTAATCTCATAAGCTACGATCAACATGATCTAACTTTACTGTCCGATCTAACCATCTATAAACTAATCCTAAGGTATTATCACATTCTGTGTCTGTTCCTTTAAGCACGGTGGAGGTAGGATAGAACCAACCAAAATATCCTCTAAAATTTCCCACATCTCGTTTCGTCTGGAGATCCAGTGGCTTCCTTGCCAGCTCCTTAATTATGCAATTAATTAAGCATATTCGAGTTAGGATAGAAAATAAAATATGTTCTAACAAGGAGCCGATCTGCTGAACTCATGTCCAGGCTGTTAGTGTTGGTTGTATCTGTTATAGTTAGGCACTGGGGTGTAGCCTGACTGATTCTGAGGAGGCAGGTGGTTATATTGGTGCATTCGTGGTTGCTCGAACCCAAACGATTTCCACAACTGACCCATCACTGGGATAGTGTACGTATATCCACCCTCCGGTCTGTTGTAGTTAGATGGTGCGCTTTACTTTAGACAAAGACGCATGAAACCCATCCTAGTAGGTGACGATTTCTATGTTTCCATAATCAGAACTACTTGCTTGTTGTTGCCATTATCTTGACACAGGTGGCAGCACGTACGCAGCCTAGTAGTATAGGATATGTGGGCATGGCACTGAGTCGGTACGAGCAGGGAAGGGAATATCTTTTCGGGAACCGGGATTGGGGCCTATTTTAGGTCGGGATTCGGGATTTAAAAGGATCTAAGGGAAAGGGATTCAGAGCCAGATATAATTTTTCCAGGTAGGTATGCAAATGGAAAAATGGGATTGCAAATTGAAAACCTGCAGGATTGGGGAAATGGGGCTTATAAAAAATGGGAAACGGGATTCAAGAGGGGGTCTTCCCTACCCTGTACGACGGGCACGACCTCAGGTTAAAACTCCTACATCTCGCAACGCATACAGCCCAGCCCGAGTGGCCAATAAACAGTTGTAGCAGACTTGACCTCTTCTTTAGTTGCTCGTTCCTATAATATAATTTTGAATATTCTAACCTGATATGTGATCAGGTTCATGTTTAAATGAGTCATACTTCAGTCATTTATATCATATGAGCCCAAGATCGATATTATTTTTCAGGTGAATAAATAATATCATTTTAATTTATTGTTTTGTTTTATCAAAACTAAATACGGCTGCAGAATACAAATACCTTGGTTTCACCCTAGATGAAGACCTTACCTTCAAATCTCATATCCTAAACACAATAATAAAAACAAGGTCAAAAATTGCGCTGATGTACAAAGCAAAAAGCTCCCTCACACAAAAAGCGAAAATAGACTTATACAAAATGGCCATACTCCCACAAATTGACTACTGTGATTTTATATATGATTCAGGCCCAAAAGCACTACTGACTAAACTACAAACACTCCAAAATTCAGCCCTAAGAATTATCTCAAACAAATCAAAATATGATAACATGGATAGTCAACACACAATATTCAATATAATGCCACTACAAGAAAGAAGAAATCTCCATGTACTAAACATGGCTCACTACCTAGCATCACAGCAAAACAACTTAGATCAAAGAAAACTAAAAACGCACAGTCATACAAAGAATAGGAGGAACCTAAGAGTTCTGCAGCCAACATCAACAAAAATAACAAATTCAATAATCTATAAGTGTCAAACCAGATGGAATGAACTCCCAACTGAGGCACATGAATGTATTGACAGAAAAGACTTCACAAAATTACTTACAAACTATTAAATAATTATAAAGCATCTCCGCAAAGTGTAACCAACTGCTGATAACTTCGTTTACATGTATCGCAATTGACACTTAACACTTACACTACTTATGTTACTTCTTGTGCCATTCAACACTTTTGTGTATAAGTACTATAATGACATTGTTATTATTACTCCATATATCTGTTAGTGCTACTTATATTTTATTATAATCTTAGTTTTGATAAACATACATATTAGCGCTACCTATACTCTTGTATAATCATATATACGCTACAAGACAAAGGTTCTATAAACTATTTACTATATAGCCTCTTTTTAAGTCTTCTCACTCATGTCCATGCAACCTCATGTACTGGGTGGCTCAGTACAGAGTCACTCATTAACATTTATATATCAAATGTTTATCTTACGCAGGACGACTCAATACAGCGTTGCTAAGACATTGTCATATATACGTGTCATTACATATTTTATTGCAAATGAGACAGTGAGTCGTGTAGAATAGCTTCTATAAAGTTAACTTCTTGCATCAAAAATACATACAATGTCTAAAAATGAATGTTTCTCACACGATAAAAGACTATATGATATTATAAAATGTAAACTGACCCCCAACCTTAGCCCCACAACCAAACCCCTAGTCATCCCCGAAATTAGCTAGTCAACCCTCTGTAGCTAGGCATACATGGGAAGACCAGGTCCAGACCTGACATGTACTACCTGTATTTTATGTAACCTAGTCATGAAATAAAAGAATTTATTATTATTATTATTATTATTATTATCTCCAAGGCTGCAGTCTTAAATATGGGATAACTAAGCGCAAACTTATACCATGCCTGGCCTGAAGACGAATATTTTGTCCCTTTCTGTCTCGGATATATAGAGTGTATCGCCGCCGCAACTACTGGGCTCGAAGGATAGCACTTGGGGCCTTTCCGTTATGTCAGGGATCGAGGCACGTTATGTCAGGGATCGAGGTATGCATTTATTAGTGTTCTTCCTCTGTCCCAGAATAAATCAAGACGGCGCGTTCGCTGAATTTGGCCGTAATAAATAAGGTCTGGCCTACAAATAAAATATTAAAAAGTTATTTTTTATCGATATTTTATTTTTCCTTTGCGCAATAATGTAAACATAACATCCGTGTATAGGTGCATGGCATGTCAGAGATCGATATAAATCAACTGGTTAAACTATGTGTTAATTATATACCATTTTACGAGATTCAACCACAAGATAAAAAATATCTAAGACAGATATTCATTACGGTAAAATGAATATGAAATATGGGGCTCTTCCCAGGACACTTCCCAAAACATATCTCCAATCAAGAAAATTAAGAAACGTTCAATAAAAAAGGAATGTTCACTTGAAAATGTCGGAAATGGACACCGGACTATGAAGCTAAGCCTTCCATATGGTCGAATTCAATATGGATAGCAATTTTTTTCTGCTTTTTAAAAACAAAAACAACAATATATCCACCCACAACACATTTTTTATCATTTTTTTTCTAATTCATTTAACGTTTACTACCAATGTATGCCCAATTGTCATTATTTCTTATAAGTTATAGACTTAATTCAATTGTCTTACTTCATTAGTTCTACTTGCATTTTCAGAGAGATCACTTTCTCTTTATTGGGATTTTCCAATATATACATTGTAAAAATAACTGTGTTAGTCGGGGAGTCCATGGTTATAGGAACTGTGTCAGTGGTTTTAGTATGTATACAGAAACTACCTACCTTTGTTTATTTACAGCACTCTAATTTCATATCTTGTTACTGTTATCATACATGTATATAATTTAGGTTATATTTACATACTCTCAAATGAAGGTGAGGGGGGGGGGGGGGTCGTATTATACTAAGGATGTCGGTTTGGGTTTATAAGTGATGTTCTTATTGGGATGGAAATAAACCCAGTGTTGATGTTTAATCGGTTTTATTTCACACAAGCTTTCGCCCGGTCTTGGGCTTCTTCAGGTGTCGGTATATTTACATACATCATGTATGTCAAATTATAAATTTATACATTTGCAAGCACTTTCAAATCGGGTCAATTCGCTTCTAGCTAAGATTACGACCCGGCCCTGGATCAATTAAGTTGTCTGGACTGTCGCAAATAAAGGTTGAAGCGTTTAGCTGTATAACCTTCCCTATATTGCCGGCTAACTCCAGTGTATACCATTCATATGCAAATATATATAAATACATGCAAATATATGTAAATATCCGCGCATGGAGATCCGGGGAGAGGGAGGGGGGAGGGGCTGAGTGTTCATACGCCATTTGTACATTAGTATTCCAAATCCACGAGGTATTTCTAATATGCCTATGCTAAGAGGCATGCATATACATGCATCACAATTCAGTATGAAATTCTTAAAAACTTTAGTAATGATGCTCTTCAATTTCCTTTCGTTTCCTTGAATCCTACTTGCAGTTTTCTTTTGGACGGCTTCAAATCGCTATACATAGGCCCCTTCATGTATCTTTAGGACGCTGATGCCTATTGCATGACGGATATGTAAAACCACATATCAACACATCGCAGGACATCAAAATAGAAATCACAATCAGTGAAGATTTATTAAAAGTCATAACTTATTGCCAGGGCTAATGTTCCATGTAGTATTGGCAGCCTCCGTGTCATCCAGGGAATGTCGACGGGGAGACTTTCTGTGATCTACGCTCCAAGTATCCAATTTATTATCACCTACAACGCACCAAAATAGAGCTTATAAAGACACAAATAAAAAAATCCAGGTATGGTTTAAAAACAAATTTAGACATTATGGAATAATTATGATTGAATTATAAGATCTGGAATAGTTCTTCATGAAAGCATGGGCGTCAATCCCTTCGAAGAAGATTATGGTCGAGGATTTTTAAAATTATTAATATAAACAATTTTATTGCTGAAACATGGCCTACAGGGAAATGCCTGTTGTACATCGAGAATATATTTCGTGGATTTGTTAAGTTGCGTTAAACAATAGCCAGGGCCCGTTGCATGAGGTATCGCTTTATATCGCATCGTTTACCTATCCTTATTGTATCCTTATCTTTGGATTTTGTTGTAGTAAGATACCGATAAGGATCCTAGGTGCCCTTGAGCACCCCATTTCCTTTATGCAGTACCCCAAAATAGAGATATCTCGTGCAACAGGCCCCTGAGGCGTCTGTATGGTCGTTTATTGCAGATTAAATTGTTAAACATAAATAAGTCACAAATGGCAAAATTGATATTTTTCAAAGTGTTTTATTCACAGGATTTCTTTGTAGGAATCTACTCATTGTTGGTGTATATATATACCGCTTTAAGTCACATGAATTCATGTACCAAATTTCAAGTATATAAACATGGATTTCTGTAAGCTCATCCTATAGAGTATACTTAGCTACTTCACTATTATAGTAATGGTTCACCCAGAAATATTGCAAATCTTTTCCTTTTTTTATCAAAATTCAAAATATCAAACTTAATGTGTAGAAATTATTTAATATAATGTCCTAATGTTTACCATCATTAGAATCGGCTTGATCTCATCTGTTCAAATATATGATGAAATCTCAAAATTCATTTTGCGACTTGTGACTCATTTTCCTGTAACAAATATTGATTTTTCAGATACCATCATATTTGAAAAGATGAGATTAAGTGGATTCTAACGATGTTAGCAATTAGGAAGTATTTCTATATTTTGTTACAAATAGTGTAACACAAAAGATAAACGATGTAATTTAATACGAAGTCTTGAGATTTGGTACATGAATTCATAGAACTAAAAGCGCTAAATACACCAAAAATAGGAACATTTCTACAAAGAGATCCTGTGAATAAAACTTTTAAAAATACCGATTTTGCAACTTAGGACTCATTTTTCTGTAACACATCACACATAGCACTATAGACTACTTCAGCCACTATATATACAACAACAATACTATGGAAAAAATCCAAAAGAGCATTATTGGTACGTACTATACATCCACAATTATTTCCCATAGAATACTTACCTCGGAGAGAAACAGAACCTCTCATCTTTTTCATATCCCGACCGATTGAGGAGACCTTAACTGTGGTCAACACGACCCCCAACAGCAACATTATATTGAACAGTAGGTTCGTGATCGGTACCCATCCATAATGTTGAACATAATCTAAAAGTATAGATGATTCAAAATAGAAAATTAATAGGTTATTAATTATGTATTAATGGTCATGGAAAGGAAATTCCAATATATGACCAACGCGGCTCTCATCCCAAAATCGCGTGTAGAGTATAAGAAAAGTGTAAGAGAATTGGGAGATCATGATTCGCCAAGAGGCTGATGAATTATAATAGTACTCTTTCCTAATTAATCAGATACTATTGTGTCATAATAAAATGATATAAAAGTGCATTCATGTGTTAAACTATAGATTGTATTGGATTTTTAATTAACCTGTGACCTTTGTTACATAAATATTTCAATCCGCAAGACTATCACTTCATTCATTTTATGATTTATATTTCTGTCCAAAGAATGGCTCTTAAGATGTTTTTGTGCCATTATTTACCTATATTTTAAAAATTATTTATAAATATGTCTATCGAAAAATGTGTCTTTAACCAGTTCCCAGTTTTTTAGGCCATGATTTTCGTTATATATTCCCTACAGATGCATAAAAGGTTCTTGCTTAATTCTGATCACAGAACCCATTATATTGATGGCTAAATGTAATGTAACCTCTTAAGTACACTCTAGGTCCAAACCCTCAGATCAGATAAGAATGGTATGTTAGCCTACTTCACTAATCGGTATCCTTGCCTAGAACTCAGCGTTTTAATGGGAATATAATGATATTTTGCGATCTTAATGGAATTATAATGGCACGTTGCGGTTTGAGGCGAGAGGCTTTCCCTTCGCTGGAAGGGACTTTCTCAACTTTGGGCCTAGATTGAGTATGCAATAAGTGGAACCCACCTGGGAACCCTTTACAGCACGGACAGTTATTGGGCCGTTTAGAGGAATCTTCAACTGACATCGGTATCGTCGTCGTTACTTTTGTTCTTCTACCTTCCACTCTCAGTCTGATGTACACTGGAACACACAACATACATCTTTAATGAATTATATTCAGCTTCTAAGTTCAACCGAGCGATTTATCACTTAAAAATAATTATTTCATAGAACTTATAATGGGTTTTTACGAATTTCTTGAATTAAATTTCTTTATGCGCCGCTTTTCGGTCTTGCAAGGACCTTAATTCACCAGAGGTTGAATTTAATGTCTTTATAATGTTCATAAATATGTGCAGAATGTATGTTTTGTGAGGATAATATAGGCCTACTACACTGGCTCTTTTGACTGGATGATAATTGTGTAGGATGATAGTGCACATTTTATGGTTAGAAATCTGGATGTGTGTGGGTGTGTGGTATACCACGTTGTCCATGTGATGTTGTACACGTGTATAGTCTATTGTCACATTATAAGATCGATATAGATACAATTAATCTTTATTTACATAGCGACATTATTATTATTTGGCCCCTAAGGCCTGGGGTCGGGCTCTGCATGATCGATTGAAATATTTTATTTTCACATACATACAGGCAATTACAAAATATATGTCTCACAAAACGAAAGGGAGGCAGAAAGAATGCATGCTAAAAAAAATGATGTTGGGGTAAAGGGATTTGATCAAATATGGCGTTTGGTTTACGAGTCGAAGCTAATTAAGCTTTCTGACAAAGTAAATATGTCGATCTACTGTTCATCAAAATGTAATGTTATGAATGTGTGTCGATCTAATTTTCAATCTGTATATATATAAAGCATGCACGGGACTCGGGGCAAACGCCAACTCATCCCCATCCAACTGAAAATTAGAGGAGGGCATTTCATCATATGATTCATGATTCATATATACGGCATGAGGCTGAATCATAAAATTGTCATGCTGGTATATTGATTGGCCATAGTAAAAATAATAGATGAAAGAGACCGAGGAATGCAAATTTGACTGAGTCAAGGTATTTTTCTACTCATCAATGGGATAGTTACGCCTACACCTACGCCTACACCTAGGCCTACAAGAGATTGTCTTTCATTAAGATGCAAACAGTGAGCTTATTTTATATATATAATTTTTAAAAAGTCTGGTGGTGGTACTAGGATCTAGCTGGATCTCCTCTTTTTAGACCAGCAGATTAAAACAAAAATAGTCTTTTATTTTTTCGTGCGGATGACAGCAGGGTGAAATTTGACAACGAAAATGAAATGATGGGGGCTGAGTTTGAATAAAAGTGTATCATGTTGAGATAGGTATAGATCGATAAGTATTTATATATATTAAATTTGTATTCTGTTTTATATCTTATTTTATTATTTGGTCCATTGTTGGGTTTACAATATGGTATAGATCGGTAAGTATTTATATATATTAAATTTGTATTCTACTTATTATTTTATTTTATTATTTGGTCCATTAATTGTTAGGTTTACAATATGATATAGATCGGTAAGTATTTATATATATTAAATTTGTATTCTGTTTATTATTTTATTGTATTATTTGGTCCATTTTGGGGTTTACAATATGGGTCTGCTTCTAACATTGCTATATCTGTTTTACATACAGGTTTCTAAGTAATTTTGATTTTGATTTTTGACAGTATTTAAAGGCTTCAAATGCATGTCCCTTCCTATAGACTGGAGCTATTATCATGTGAAGAGTATTTTATTCCAGTTCAGTTCAACGTCTCATTTGAAGGGCATTTGATCTATTTACTACACCGACAATATTAACATTTCTTCTCTTGTCAGTAGCCGGCAAACAGACAATCCCTATAACCCCATTACAATGAAACAATTGATGACGTGAAGTGTTCAAAGTGCTGTGATGGTTTTAATGCTTGATGAAATCTTTTGACATTTATTGTTATTACTGTGGGGAGGGGTGGTGATGCGGTCTAAGGTGTTGTTCTTGGAACAATACTATTAATAACTTAATATTTACATTGTATTGTTGTAAATGTGATATGGGAATAAAAAAAACTATTATTATTATTATTATTATTATTATTATTATCATCAAAGGCCAGCCAAGCATAATAGCTGTCTGTGGTATATGCACATTAAAGACCAATTGCTAATATTCGAAAAGAAAAAAGGCTTGTTGTGTACATGAATTCTTTTTACACAGCAGGAAAAGGTGCAGCACTTCCTAGACATGTGGAACTAGAACTTTAAACAGGAAAAAGTCAGATTTAAACAAATCGATCTATTAGTTCTTCCTTCTTCCTCCTCTAACTAGGGAGTGGAAGAGAATAGGTCTCTGTGTCAATAGTCCCTTAAGAATTAAAGTCTCATATCATAGAGAAACGCTGCTCAGTTTTGTGTGGAATAAAGAAACAAACCTCCCATAGGTACCTCCTGTGTTACAGACAATCGAAACTTTTGACTAATTCATTAGATCACACACAAAAAATAAACTTCTCAGGATCTTCTTATTTCTTCGTGGTTCTGTGTGCATGAATCTGGTTGTGATATGTGTCTTTAATCTCTGTTCACTCATCTTCTACTATTTACTATGTCTTTCTTCTATTTATTTTCATTTCCCTATAAAATCTAAAAGAAGTTGGTCTCAAATTGAGATACCATTTCTTTCTTAACAGAATACTAGTATCTTGGATATTATTCTGTTAAGGAAGAAATAAAGGGAGTTCATCGACTCCACCGAGAAAGAACGAATACAATTATGCACATCATAATAAAGTACACAAGGAAACAAAAAAAACTTAAATGCAATGTGAACTTTACTGCAACGGAGCTACAAAACACATATAATATCAGCATACACTAATTATCTTCTATATATCATAACTACAATCAAACAATAATAACTATAATAAGCTATACAAGTTTACAGATGTAAACAAATATTTTACGACAAATATGCTTACCAGGGCACTCCATTTCACAGAATGTTCTCTCCACTTCGTTGTGTTGGATGAGTGACTCTATACAGATATCCTCACACAGAGCACATCTCCGGAACACCTCGTCACCTTCACAGTATTCCTGCCTCATATCACATATGTTCCGTCCACAGGGTATCTCAAAGGTGGAGTCGTTTTTCTCCCTCTCTCCCACCACGCCCCCTATCATAGGTCCAACAGATGAGCCTACCATCAGGACAACTACCCAAACGCTGCCAGGTGACGACGTCCAATGTTTACTCTCGTGGAATATCAGCACCGGTAATAACATGGTTCCTAATCAGCTGAGGAAATAATTCCGTGAAGATATGGTTTTAGGGAGTGTCCGAACCTCTGCATGAATTGTACTGGAATGCCCGGCTTTGGGTGAAACAGATTGGAAAACGTTGGGTATAACGGATCGGACAACTTCACTTGTGCCAAGTTACAATGGGGATTCCCCATACGCGGGGGAGGGTAGGGGGGGGGCTGAGGGGGAGGGGAGGGGAGGGGAGGGGAGGGGAGGGGAGGGGAGGGGAGGGGAGGGGGGATGGAGCGAGACTCATGCTTTGAAGGTGTTTAACTATAATTTAGCCTAACTTAAATAATTCCAATTATTTACACAAATGTATGCTTGCAGTTCAGACATATATTGGTTTGCTAAAATATCATTAATTCAATACACTCTAGGTTTAATTGTCACAGAGACCGATTCTCTACCACTCCCTAGTTAGAGGAGGAAGAAGGAAGAACTAATAAATAGATTTGTTTATATCTGATAATCTGCAACGAAATTTAACGAATGTATACATACTAACAATTATGGCGTTGTAAGCATGTATGCTTACATCGTCATTATAAATAGAGCAGGTCTTTTATAACTATAAGAGGCATTAAATACCTTACTCGAGGTCGTGGGAGGGGGGGGGGGGCGCTTGGCAATTCTTGATCGAAAGGACTGAATGAATAATTTGCCATATTTTTCAACATGTATTATGTTTCATTTATGCACGTATTTCCTTCCTGTAAAGTTAGGAGGCAGTGTATGTAGTTTTATAATTATGTAATTGGACATGTTGATGACCAACAAATATATAGGAGTCCTCTCATTAATATCCACCAATTTGGGGAGAC
Source organism: Sthenelais limicola (assembly GCA_942159475.1). Classification (NCBI taxonomy): domain Eukaryota; kingdom Metazoa; phylum Annelida; class Polychaeta; order Phyllodocida; family Sigalionidae; genus Sthenelais; species Sthenelais limicola. Next base: position 25,607,619 of record OW804095.1, read on the forward strand.
TTTCTGTGATCTACGCTCCAAGTATCCAATTTATTATCACCTACAACGGACCAAAATAGAGCTTATAAAGACACAAATAAAAAATTCCAGGTATGATTTAAAAACAAATTCAGACATATAGAATACTTATAATTGAATCATGAGATCTGGCATAGTAGTTCTTCATAAAAGCATGGGCGTCAATCCCTCGGAAGAAGATTATCTTTATAAGATGGCACAATTAATGGTTGGTGATGATTTGGAGGGGCGATAAACCCCCGACAGCCCACCGACACCGGTCCATTCTGCATGACACAGACATATATTATAGTGATGCAAGCTCGATACTCGATTGCACATATGTGCGTAAATCCACAGGGCCAATTGTAGCGATGACAGCATGAAAAACATGTCAGGTATACTTCAGATGTTGTGAAATGTTACCGTTCTTATTTCAGCTGCGTAAAGAAGATAGAAGAGGAGCTTGCAACATTGGATCTTTCCTAGATCCTATAATTATGGGTCAGGTTTTCAGAAAATGTACAATTCGCCTTCACCAATTCCCTCAAATAACCCAAATTTCAGACGAAAATAAACTTCAAAATACAGTTCAACCTAACCAAACAGATTGCTAGAATCATTGCAATGCCGAATATACTCGAATTTACCTAGTATTGACCAAATTGCAGCCTAATTTAGCAGAATTTACTAAATGTGTACAGCTGCCAATTGTACATTTTCTAAAAAATCTGACCCATATATGATCACCGACAATACTGAATGGAACAATTGAACACAATGCATTATGTGGTTCCTGCCGTTTGCAGATATATATCCGTCCGGAATAAATTAACCAATGATATGAATAAAACATTCAATTGGGGGATGTTTAACATTCTAACGACGTAGTGCCCCAATCCCCCCCCCCTCACACACACACTCCTCCCAGAGGAAAACCACGAACATCCCGAGGTATAACCACCAAGTTGGTTTTATCGGCAAAACTCGGACCCTCCCACCAAGCCCCCCTCCCCCCCCCCCCCGCCACACACACACACACACACACACACCCGATATTATATTTCTTTTGGCAATTAATCCACGAATTCGTTGAAAGTTTACCACTCCGCGAAATATATAAATCTAGCGTTATGTGAAAACTGAATGCATAGTTAACATTAAACTGCAATATCAGTATTATGTGAGGTAGGGAAAGCCCATGTGAAGGAGTTGAAGGAGGTGTACGGTAGGTATTGGAGTGTACAGTCATGTACAGTGGTGAGGGAGGGAGTGAAGTCGTTGTATACATGTGAATGTATACCTCTTTATGAAAAGAAGATCAGTCAGAAGGTATGATTAAATGTGTGTCTAGCTGTGTGAATATACCTCTCTGGAATGAGCCATGGTAATGCCTCTCCTTCCTTAATTGCTGAAGTGGTGAGCTCCTTCCTTGCTTAAGTGGTCGGATGATGTCGACTGGATGGGCTGTGAATGGCCTTATGTTTCACCCGAGGACACACCCTCGGTTTTATTCCTTCTAATTTTCTTCCACGTCACGAATATGGGCCGGACCATCGAGACATGTCTAATTCTACCTTCCAATATACAACCAGTAAAATAAAGCAACCGAACATAATTACTATAATTATCATAGAAAGAAATTGCTGAATAAAAATTGTACATTTATAAGCCTACTAATTAGGGTAATATGGTGTCAGTAAGGCATATTTACATGTATGTGAGATTGTAATTTCCCCTTTTGAAATATTGAATTTGTATGCCTAAAGAACAAATGAGAGTCCTTAATTGTAAACTAAGATTTTCATAAATATTGTATATTCATATATATGTTTGACAAATACAAAATAATAAGTGACAGTTAAATATTTATGAATGTGTTTGAGCGACCTGGTAGATATACAATAAGCATTGATTTGCTAGCTCGATATAAACAATATATAATGTATTATAGAGAAATGCACAATTAAACATATAAAAACCTATGACTATGAGATCTACTGATATTACTCGAAATCTACTGCGGTATAACTCCCGGGTATAACTCCCTCCTCGTAAGATAGGATACAATTATGACTGATAATGACTGCCAGTGGTCATAATTAGGGAAAATGGATAACTGAGATCCGCTCCATCAAAATGAGTCCCATGTCGGCCAAATCGATTTTGGAGTTAGCTATTGGATGGGTAAGCAGCAGGAAAGAGCTTTCCAATGATGTATAGAGCTTAATTTTAGGCCTATTGGGTATAATTCTATGGTTGCGGTGAGTATTTAAGGGACGCGGTTACTGGAGGAGCCGGAAACTGAGATACAGCCTGTTTAAGTTCGGCGAGTGACCTTCGGCGCGCCATCCTTGGTTACGGGCATTTGTTATCAAGCGATTTCTATGAAATTTGGGACACACTTTACTAACTGCCATAGCCATAACATATACCAAATTCAGTTCATTTACTTAGTAACTTATCATTTTATCGCGCGATGAAAATTGGGTGAAATTTGGGCAAAATACATTTCTAGGAGACTTTTGTGGGATTTATGTCGGACGCGTCGTCATGCAAAATGACCAGTTCATATGATTGGATTTTTCTCAGATTTGGGGCAGGTATTATAGACTAGTAGGGCCACAATAAAAAAATCAGTGCATTTCATTTAATATTTTTTATTTTATTACCCTGTTAACACGAGTATAATAATTCTGTACAAAATTCTTTGGTGCAGTGCTTGCAATATATACATGATAACACACCTATTCATTCTAACAAAACAAAATGTACAACAGTATTCACCAGTAATAAAATCAGTAATAAAATCAGTAATAAAATCAATAAAATAGCAGTCAGCCCCTACCCCTACCCCTACCCCTACCCCTACCCCTCCCTGGCCGGCGTTGCTCAACATTTCCCCTCCCCCTCCCCCTACCTCTCTTTGCTGGAGGAGGTGCAACCTCCCCATCCGAAGAAGATTCTGAAGATTCCCTTACCCTGCCCCTTCCCCTTACTGTTCCTCTACCCCTACCCCTACCCCTACCCCTAGCTTGAGGTTCCTCTTGAGGTTCCTCCTCCTCCTCCTCCTCAGAAGATTCATCACCACCTAATTCTAATGATTCATCAGAAGAAGATTCCCTCTCCCTTCCCCTTCCCCTTCCCCTTCCTCTACCCCTCCCTCTTCCTCTAGCCCTTCCACTTCCCCTCCCTCTACCTCTTACTGGGGCGACTGCAGGAGCCTGTACAATGTAGCCATCCCCCCCCCCCTCCCTGGCCCTTCTTCAGGTACAGTTGGTTTGGGGCACATAATGTCTTTGGTTTCTTCGGTACAAAAATCACGAATAGAATTAAAAAGATACCACTGTCTGTATGCAGACAGTCCAGGAGAAGGTACAATGGGTGGGTTGTCCTGAGGGACATCACCCACATCAACAGTAAGCATTTTAAAAGTACCACTATCTTCAGGGCCTACAAATGGCCTGAAAGAAATAACACCAGGTTTGTCACTAGAAAATTCAAAATGATGATACCCTTTGATACCTGGAAAAGATTTGGAGAAAGGTGACAGGAATGCCTGCCAGTCGTACAATGGAACAAAAACAGTACCCCTTTCATCACCTACAAGTTGGGCCTGGTTGACCCCCCCTGGCGTACTGCGCTGCACACTGGCTTTTAATTGCTGAAGAGAAGAAACGTTGTCCCGACGAAATTGTTTTTTCAAGAGACCAAAGCACCAGTCGGGGGCAAACTTAGTGTGCCCAGTAATCAAAAAGTTAAGTGTAATAGACCTGTGCCTTCCAGTAAGGACACGCCACATCAAATAGGCCAAAACATACCGGTTCTTGTTCTGGCCACTACAATTGTCACAGTTAAGATCTAAATCTTTCTCCCCCAGACCATAGTTTTCAAAGTAATGATTCAGATAAGAAATAACTGCATTTGACCCCTTACTGGTGCAATGGCTCTCATCTATAAGGTAGTTAACTTGTCTAGGCATTCCTTCCATGCAAATACCGAACAGGCCTACCTTCCTCGGGGTGAGAAAATAAAGGGGACCTGGTTGCATCGGGTAAGAAGGTAAATGCACTTGTTGTGCAAAGTCAAAACTGAGATGTACTCGAATGTCACATGAGCAAGGGGCATGTTTGCCAAGGGGGGGTTCACCATTGTCTCTGTACGCTTCTTTTGCATCAGCACAAAATTTCTGATAAAGAGTTCTTTCGGCGGTTACACTGTCTAAATGTTTCTGCTGTTTCTTTAACTTGGCAGCTTTCACAACATCAGGTAAATTACTACTACAGGAAATGTCTCTGTTATTACGCTGGCACTCCCAGCAGAGGTCTGTCATGGGACGACTTGTGACTATTTTAGGAAGATACTTGCGCCATAAATGACCAAAAGTGGAGTAGGCAACAGCCCTATTGCCAGTCTCTTGCATGGCTTGTGTGTAAAGACGATGAACTTCAGCTTTTGTAGAACGGCAGGGGAGAATTAAGATGTCGTCTCTGTGGTGAGAAGATACTCTGCCTGGCAAGACAAGAGCATGTGTTTCGGCATAAGATGTGATGAAGTTGATAGTGTTCTTCAGGTCATCTATTGGCAAAGACCTCACAGCACGGTGACCACCACCCTGTCGTGAACGAGTGACCAGACCATCCTCAGCGAAGGATTTTAGCAAAACTGTCAGCAAGTTTTGGCTAATCCTAGAAGTGAAGGGAGAGAAAAGAAATAGAAAAAATAATTAATAATAATTTAATCGTTGACAAAGGAAGAAATTGAACATAATGCAGGATCTTAAAATGACAATACCAAAATATTGATTCTTAGCAAATAATCATGTTATTATGAATAGCTATCTAATGTTCAGTATTAATGGGCACCACAAGATTCATGATAACACTCACTTGTAAAGGAATTTAAAGGTAGCTTTGCAAATAGGCTTGTTATGCATCCTGTAGTGGCTCTTTGGGTGTTTTCTCTCTCCCTTCCACTGGCGCCCCTTCTTGGTTGGACTGCATCGATCACTGTTGTCAGTAACAGTATTGAAAACGCCAAAGAGTGCCATGTCGAGCTCATCTGAAACGACAGTATAACAATAATGTAAAAATGAATTTGTGACTGACTAATATCACCGACACCAATCTTAGTCTGAGTCCCTACAGTTATCCTACGTAATTAGTTATCCTATGTAATTGGGTAGGACGTGTCCTCATTATTTAACAAGCTACAGCTTAAAATACTGATTAAAATACTGAATGAGTATTATACAGGCATGTATGGGCAATGAGGCAATAGAGAAAAACATTATTTTGAAATTACCTCGATGGATTTGGTCATGTTCCGACCGATGAGAGATGCGCTGTTCCACAGTGAACTGGTCTATGCATGGCCCGCCGTTAAACAATCGGCAGTTACATCTGAAATGGACAAAATCCTAGATTTTAATTTGCCCATAATGACACAAACAAACAATGTATTTTTAACCCTACATTCCACACGAGACGAGTAAGGAATCTCAGACGTCCCAAGTAAATAGCTACTCCCCAGATCTCGAGGGCCTTAAACTCCCCACGCACGAACAACACCATGCGACTTAAAACATACACCAATTAAATTTTAGAACCTCTAAATATACCCACAAGGTATCTAGCACATATAACAGCATTGGATTATAGATTTGGAATGATTTCCAGGGATGTACATAGCATAGTTTTCAGATCGCGTCCCCCAGCATGTCAACACACACGATAGAAAAGATGGCTGCAGAGCACCAACACTTACCGAAACGTGGAGCACTTTTCCCGTTCCTTGTCCACGACTGCCTGCATGTGATCAATAATAAGAATAGGTTCTGATGCTTCCTCAACTTCTTCTTCGTTCGTCTCCGGAGTTTCAGGCTGATCAGGGACGTCTGGTTCTCCATCTGAGTCAGATTCCACCGTCTCTGTTTCCTCGTTGAACACAAAATACTCTTCGATGAGGTTACGCCATTCGGCGTTGTCGACAACACCTCCCAAATTGGCTCGAGCGATGCCATTAAGAGCTTCTGCGACGGTGGCGACGGTGGCCTCAGCTTCCATGTTTAAATAATAAACCTTGGTCCATTTAAAACTTTGTTGGAGAGTAAAACACGTCTTGTATCGTCTGGAATCGAGGAATAACTGGTCGCTTCGATTCAAATCCAAGACCACGCTAGAAGATGGCGTCAGCCGGAAGTTGATCTTTCGGAGCGGCTGGACCAATCACAGGGCTGTATCGACCCCTCGTGGGCTCCCTTGACGACCCTAGCAACCATTGTTTACGCCGAATGCACTTGGAGAGAGCTCTGTGATTGGTTTACTTACGCGGCGATTCAAAAGGGAAGAATCCCATTGGCTAGAGGAGATTCGCGGCTTTCCGAGGATACCAAATGTGCTGGGGTACCCTACGATCAAATGTCCACGGCGTACGAGTGAATTTAGTGAAAAATAGCCTTCGGCTCCTTTGTTTAAACCCATCCAACCATGTTAGGAAAATGTTTACCGGCCGTTATGAAGCGTAAATAATTGTTTTTGGTACAAAATATTTTCCAGTCTCAAAAAAAACATAATAAAGATTAATATTACGGGAAAAAAAGTTTTCGACCGAAAAAGTCCTATACCACCTTTGGAGCCCTATATCTCAAAATGAAAGTTGCCGACATGGGACTCTTTTTGATGAATCGCCTACTTGAGTCAGACAAATTAACTCTAGGGCCTAATACACTGTAATCAACACGTTGATGTCATATTCCTTTTTGGACAAATTGTTCTCACACTTTGTTAGTAATATGATCATAACATTTAGAGGAATAATGATAATTCCTTAAAAGTAATACTCGGTGGGACCGGGAACTTCCCTACCTGCAGGGACCCATTTAATACTTACCAATAGCATCAACCTGTAAGATTCAAGTAGTAGAGTGACCGGTATCCAACAAAGCAATGACTCACGACCATTCAGTTGTCAGGGAATTCCCGAGATGTCTCGTATAGCCTACCTGAGATCTCGGCACCGTGAGACCTCTGCAAGATTTACTTCGAGATCAGAAATTTCTATACCCTAAAATCTAGTATAGATTCAAATGTACCATGATCGTATTTTTAATCCCTAATTTCTAGTCCATATAGCTGCGTGAAATGATTAAATATGCCAAACTAAAAAATAAATTCAAATCAGCCACTGACTTGCTGATATTTCCAGGTTAATTTCTCAAGAATTTACCGGGTAACATTCTCTACATTGTCGTGTAAATTTTGTGATGGAGATCTATCGAATATACCAAGTAATCGCACCTCCAGTTGGAAGTGTGCTTTTCTGACTTCCGACTAATCCTGAAGTGAATCTATTCCCGTTTCTAATGAAACTAGAGCTTATCTCTCCGCTGATATTTTGCCAGTTGTAGGGATGAAAGTTCGACGGGGGTGCAGAACTATGCGGATCCGCCGCATTCCAGTGGCTTTCCCTAAATGCAGCAAGTAATTTGAGCATTACATTCAGTCATATTGAACTAGACACACATAGTTCTAGTTCAATGATCCAGTATATATAATAATATAGACGTTAATCTCAGCTCATCCTAGTACACAGATTATAAGATTGTTACAAAGGTTTCCATGCCTATCGATTACAAAATGAATTGTTTGTCGCTGGATTTTTTTTAGTCCGATAGATAATTTAAAACATTTTAGTATAATCTCAGCCTTGCTTTTAATGGTACAGAAATAATACATGTATACATGTAGACATAATACAATAAATATATTATAAAAGTTTTATAATATATTAGGTGAACGGACACGTGCGTCGATGTGTTTTATTAAAACACATCGACGCACGTGCAACGAACAAAGTAGATAAATCTCTCATTTTTTCTTTTCTTTTTTTATTTGACCAGGAAATAATAATTCGAGTGGAATTTGCCATCTCCGTTTTCGGGGTTCAGGCATAAATTGCCTGCTTTTCACCCCGATCCCGATCCTTTACAGTTTACATTATGAATTGGGTAGACATATAATTTGAATAAAGACTTACAGCACAGCTAGCAGCTAGCGACAACATGCACCACTTAGGCCTTATATTTACATGTCCATTATATCCATTCTCTGTAGCCCAGAATCTATTAAAGAGATTCCAAGGCCTTTCGCCTTAAAAGGAGCGAGTGGTTTTGTCTGTAAAAAGCGTAACTTTATTTAATATGACTAACGAATATCTATAATGATTGATTATGGCCATAGATTATATCATAATAGGCCTACATAACGGTTTAATTTATTTACTATGTATTATTAGACCTACGTTGGTATTACGTTGACCATGATCCGGATCCCTTATAAGGGGAATTGCACTTTCCGGAATGTTCTCCACGATTCTACAGGTTTCACCATATGCTTTTCTCTGTCATGTTAAACGTTACCTGAACGTATATATATATACATAACGTTACCGGAACGTCCGATAGAGATACCTCCATGTACATAACGATGCCCGAAGGCCCCGTCGGAAGAACTGTCAGTGAAAGAGACGGGAGAGACCTATTTTCTATAATAGGCACTCTGTACAACAAAATGAAATAAAATTTCAATAATAATTCATTTCTCCAACCTGTCACTGGTGGCGAATATGCCCATTGATGGACACCGCCCAACCAACGTCAGCTTCTATATTTAAGCCACTCGTCATTTCCCAAGATTGCACCAAACCCACTGGAATTCTCGAACTAAGTGGATTCACAGCTAAAAGTTTTTTTTAAAACTCCCGAAAATAATTCTTAGTAAGTGTAGCAGTTCCTGTTTCTCAAAATAAATTTAAAGGATAGAATTCCAGTAACTTTTCTGACGGATACTATTACATTGTCTGTAGAATTGACTAAATATACAACTACTCCGGCTAAAAATAACATGGTGGTATACAACGGACGGACGGAGACATAAAAGCTCGAGATATATTTAGAATTACTTTATTATAATTAATATTGTTTCTATAGACAAACTTAATTAAAATGACTGTCATGTAAAAATAATCATGACTTTAGCCTATTTATCACAATTATACCAACCAACTAGGCTCAATATTTTGTTTATACAAAAAATTATAATGAGATGGGCAATTCCCGAATATATATCAGCCACAAAATTGAATAAACTTTGATAAATCTTTATTCGGCTATTTTCGACTAAATCATCCTGAGATGGCCATTTCCCGAATGTATATCAGCCACAAAATTAAAATAAACTTGAATATATCATTATTCGATTTTTGTTAGGTCCCGAAGGATGTTCCATTCATGGAAGTTTTTTTTTGTTTAGTTTGGGTGTCGCAAGGGTCAAGCACTATACACACCTATCCAGTTAATTCCTATGCTCCATTTCCTGGTAATTCTTTCTGTTTCGATTAGAACCCACTATTGAAAACAGTTAATTTTTTTATTGGATTTCTACCTTTCAAAGAGGCTTTAATAATTTCACAATCGTCGGTGCCTGTTTTTTTTAACAATTAACAAAAGAAATATGAATCGCCTGCGTTTATAATAAGAGACGAACTAAATTGTCGTACATTCTATTTGGTACGCCTATTAATTAATGCAACTGCTCGTGCCTTGTGGTACAGACATCACCTTACAGTTAGGTCCAGACACCCCACATTCCTCGATTCCACTTCCAGCGATAAGCTTAACCGCAAGGCTAAGACTAAGGCTAAAGTGTTAATGACTCCCTGAAACTTAGGTGACCACAACTGCCTTCTGGTGTTTTTCCTTATGCTTGCCACCTATTTTTCTTCTTTGTTCTCTTAAACTAGATTAATGTATACTGACTCGATACTCCTATAATTGTTAAAAATAATTTCTTTCAAATTTAGAATATGGAGAAAATGGCTTTGTACCACTAGCCCACCTCCCAGATGAAACTAACATCCTTCCACGAGAAAACAACCCAAAATAAAGTTATTTCTCATGAATGCAGTTGGCTAATATAAGCCTTAGTTTTTCAATGAACGATAGTATACTCTCTGTCGATATTATTTAACTTTAATAACAGACCGATGTTTAAGAGGACATTGTATTGTTTAATGGAAGAGGCGCATTATACCAGATTATTTATTTAAGATGTTTTTTATTTGATTGTTATTGATGTAAATATGCTAAATTGTATTTATGGCCTACTTGGAAGAGCTGGGAAATCTCAGAACGTTGCAGCCTATTTCCACTGATGTAATTGTATTTAAAATGGAAATAAAAATATTTATATATATATATAAATTAAAATAAAAGGTTATCTTTAAGTAAATCCGGTCCTGACAGAACAAATATCGGAGGAAAGATATGGTAGTTGGCACAGGAATTTTATTAAACAATCTTCAATGTTCGAAAAGGGCAAAATATCATACAAATAATTACGTTGCACCTTTATGGGACTAAACCCCAATATTGTAATTCGGGGTCCATTCCAACTTCACAAGAGGAGAATGCTTACCCAAATCTTTGCAAGATGACGTGACAAGAATAGTAGACCGTAATAAAAATATTTGTACATCTATAGTTATTGGCACTGATCACAATAAATTACAACATCCTAGTAATGCTGAAGGGTTTTTTTTATATTGGGACTACATTATATAGGGATGGGAAGGGGGAGAAGAGCCCTAAAAGGCAGTAGGTAGAAGGGGGCAGTGGAACCTTAGCATATAAATCCAGAAAAGAAGTCAGTCAATGTTTTCCATTGATATACACCCTTATGGTATACACACACACTATATACAAATAGAGGGCATTAGAGAATAGTTTATACACATATCTAGTAACAAGTAACAAAGTATTCTTCTTTCATACCACATCATATATTTATCCATTATTTCAAATGAAACACTTAAATAACTCTTTCAATCGCTTACTATTTCCAAAGGTAAATGATTGGCAACTGACATTCAGCTGTGGTATCAAAATTAAAGACATTTTTTAGACTGACCATAGAAAAACCTATTCTGGACATTGAAGATTTGGAAACTTATCAGTTATTCTGATACTATGGGCTGATTGGAAATGCATTCGCGTTGTATTTCTGACATATTTTGATGTATTTTAGAAATGAGATAAAAGAGCCTTATCTGAAGTAATGGATTTCTAGCCTTTTCCCAGAGTTGAATACACATTTTCATATTCACCGAGTAACATACATATATTATTACACAAGTTAAATTCTACCGTCTTCATCATTTATCTCCATTAATAAATTATCAATATTTGATTCAGCTGTATAATTACGGTATTTCACCGTTAAAATAATATTATGACCATTCATTATTCCGTGTATTGCACATGAGTTATGGCTAAGAACTGCACAATAAATTACATTTTTACAAACCTTCCCAGTCGCTGATGGAAAAGTCTGACTCGAGACGGGACTTATTTATAAGGGGCTGTATGTACCTTTTCAAAGGAAATCCCCTGCGTTTCCTGATATATATGCATATAAATGTTTAAGCATTAACGTTTAAGATGTTTAATATCATTCAATACAGAACGAATATTGGGGTCGGAATATTACCATTTCATGGTTCAATTAAAAAATTATTATCAATAGATGCTTTGCAAAGTATAAATGTGTGAAAACTATATATCAACCTTATGATTTGATACATGATATACTTGGTTTATATCATGAACATTAGACGATAGAATCATTTTGGACCTATCTGTTTAAAAGCCCCAAATATACAGGTTTACAAAGTATGAAGTCAATTTCCGTCAAATTCCTTCATAAAGAAATATACAGGATTCCTGACTGGTCGTTGAGATCTGAACACGAGACGGACCATGAGATTTACAATGGGTCTATTCAGTTATATAAATACGACCTTTATACGTCGAAAATACTGACAAGATTTGCCTTAACAGCCATTAGACTTTCTCTCCATATTTATGTTTTCCCCATTTATAATTAGCATTTTTCAGGTCCTGTTCAACTAACTTGTGAGGCAATATTGATCAATAACATAACTGACTTTCGTTGGGCAGTTACATACACACATAACAGCTTCAACTACCTTTTTTGGTCAACAAATTGCCATCAGCAATCCTTATATTAACCACACGTGGTGCCTCTGTGTTCCCCTTCTGATATAAGCTCATGCGTTACCGGTAAGTGGGGTCTGTTCTAATTCTGCATAAATATAGTTATTTAAGGCAGATAATGCTTTTCTTCTGCACCTTCTAGAAACACCATTTTACATTGGGAGAGTAGACCTTGCCAAACCGCTTTCTCCATCTGACTCATTCGTACAGAATTTAGAGTGGGATTCCTGAACAATGAACCATACACTTTATCCGCTGTCACATTGCCTTCAATGCAATACTTCCCCAGGGTTTTCCATGGCCAAGAGGGAGTTTTAGCTTGTTGTTAACTTTTTAAAGCTGCATTCTCAACTATTATGACTAAACAATCTAATCAAATTTGTTTGAAATTGTTTGACATTTAGCACTGAAAATATCAAGATGTTATAATGTTTATGAAGTCGGCCAAAAGAAAACAATTAAGCACCGGTCAGCGATAATAAACTGATATCACTGCAGTAAAGAATATTAGTGGGGTTGTCAAAATATAAATGTAGGATTTTATGAAGCCCTGCAGCAAAAACAGGGTGATATCATTTTCGGATGGGCAGGAAAAGAAGAGAAAACCAAGTAGAAATCTTTTGATTTTGACCGATGTTAACTGAGAATGCATCTTTAAGTGGGCCCATGGAATTACAATTGATCTCCCAAGGGGAACACATAGAAACTCACGAGACCTTATACAATGGCATGAACAGCTACGGGAACTTGAGGATGAAGTGAATATAACACTTCAGGCCCTTGTCCACTAAGCCGATTCTCATGCGATTCTCGCAGAATTTAATGGAAAAGACTCCTCTGCGACGCAAAATCGCATGAGAATCGGCTTAGTGGACTAGGCCGTTTATCTCAGTTTCTGATGTGTGACTAGTCGGTCGGTTGGCATGGTACAAACTCTCATTGAATGTTTCCTACATTTTGCAATATACAAATAAGAGAAAAAGACATTTAAAAGATATCTTCTCAATTTTACAGCTATTAGAATCTTATAAATATAACACCAAGTGTCTAGAACAGTACATCGCTCATATATTGTGACATATATAGCTATACTTTGGAAACGACGAGAGTTTAGAAATAGCATAAGTCCATTTCCATCGTGAGATGACATGGGGAAACAACCATCCAAGACAAAACAGACAAATATCACATTAATCAATATACATGATTTATCACACGCATGTAAAACATAACAGCCTTCTGAATGAAAAGATTCAATGTCAATTGGTGAACTTTCATTCTGGCAATTAATTAAAAGAGCCCTTGGAGAATGGGCCTTTAACGTTTCTCTTCAGAAGGGATCATATAATTCCATCAATTTCTGTGTTTTTTAAAACGCAAAAGGACAGTATTGAAAAGTAAAAACACTTGTTCTTCTGTAGTGAAAAGTAATGACATATTCACGTAGCCTGGGATCTAGAAACACTGCTGCTGATATGTCATGAAACAACAAAATCCTATTTGGGTCAGATTTTCAGAAAATGTACAATTCGCCTTCGCAAATACTCTCCAATAGCCCACATTTAAGAAAAAAATGAACTTCAAAATGCAGTTTAACATAACAGAAATGATACTTTAAATCAATGCGATACCAAATATACTCATGCAGATATACCCGGTATTCTTCCATTTTTCAGCCTAATTTAGGAGAATTTCCTAAATGTGTACAGCTGCCAATTGTACATTTTCTGAAAATCTGACCCATTTACTAAATCGATTTGACTTTTGTCTGGCATAGGATTCTTTCTATTCCATCACGCTTGCTGTTCTCAACAATGAAACTACATGTGGAAAAATGCCATGGCCATCAATACTTCTCCGAAATGAAGTTATAGTTAAACTTAGTTAAAGCTGGCAATGAACAGCCATATTATCTTTTACAAGGATGCTTTAGATCTGCATTACAAACAATAACTGTCTCCTACTGATTGCAACGGTAGTATACTACCTTGTATTCATTAGCAAGGGAGAAAGCCTTGTTAAGTTAATTCAAAATTGCTAATCTAGCCCTGAACAACATCTGGAAAGGAGGAGGCAATGCCTATCATAACCTTTTCTGGGCATGGCCATGTCCACATATAAATAGTCGAATGTAAACATCAAGATGTACCATAAATACTAAATATCTATACATTTGCATGCAAACCCAATGCAGTTCTCCACATACACTTTCACTGTTAAGAACTGGAAGAGTGTGGTTCCCTATTAACTATTAGATAAAAACCTAAAGGAACATAGCCGTTGTATTGAGTATAGCACCAGTATATTTCTTTGTTTAGAAAAATATACCTGGATCATGAAATATCTGTTAGTTTCCACAATCCTCTAATATTGTCCCCCTCCAAATTCAAGATTGCCACTAAAAATACATGTTCCTAGTATTTCAGATTACCTTTCTCAAAATAAAGGTTGCTGTTATAGCTCTTCAATCGATGTGTTATTCATAGTATTTTGTAATAATAATAATAATGATAATAATAATAATTAGTGACTGAAACTGTCACTTTGGCACCAGTTCATTTTCCTGACAGAATATTATAATATCTCCTATCGTGTATAAATGTCAAACACAGTATTGTTTCTAGTTGATAGATAATTGTTGTTTTACTAAGAAAAATCCAACTCTATATCTTCTTTCTACACCAAGTCTCTTTGAATAAGATGTCACATCTGCTCTTTGGGTAGGGCTGTAATCTGCATAAAAACTTTCATACACCGTTAATAGCATTCTGCTTTAACCACATGGCACGATAATTATGGTCTCCCCTAGAATTAAATTCACTTTTAACTTCCCAACATCCATCGTGACTAAAATAATAAAAAATATTCCGCAATTCCTCTGCCAGTTAAATAGGCACTTGCCATTGAAGTTCCTGATTAGGGGAAGGTTTTCTTAATTTCAACCTAGAAAATCTGTGCTAGATCAGTGTTATTAATACCCTGGAGCTTTCCAATCCTACACCATGTTTGAGGGCAGCACCCTATTGTAAAGTTATGTTTTTCTCTCAGATTTTAATCGACTAGATGGCTTCTAATCTACTTGATTCTCCTTTACAAATATCAAATGATGTGATGAATAAACAGCCCTGATATTCCACACAAATATTCATGTTTAGGTGAGTCATAACAAATTGCAATTATACTTCCAAATCATATATAGAGAGTCGAAATAGCTACCTTCGCCATTTTAAAGAAATATAGCTGTCATGCAAATTGCTCAACCCTGAACAGTGTCTCCTGTAGAGAGTCCCTATATTATACAAAAGGAATTCAAAGGATCTCTTTTCAGGATCAAAGATTGATGTAAAAATTGCTCACAACACATTGGCTTGGCGAGATGCTGCTTGCAAAGAGTACACAACACTGAATAGGAAATGCTCATAATGAAGCATTACTGCAGCGCCTTGCGATGCATTATAAATTACTAGGGGGATTAAGAATATAAACGTATGTGCACGGTAAGGGTTCAGTTCTCACTCACTGCGCAGTCTATACGCAGCTTAAAAGGGGGGTCTCCACTGGCTGCGGTAAGCTCTGCGATATGCCTTTCGATGGTTTGTACTGGTTCTGTAGGTGGTGAGGAATGACGATGTCCTTGCCTACATGGTCCGTGAACGACGTAGGGAGGACCTCGCCACTCCTCAACAACACAGCACCATCACAAGACTTACCACATAGCTTACCGCAGCCAGTGGAGACCACCCTTAAATGTTACATTCAGAAAGAGAGTATATTTCTGATAGTGAAACAGGGAAGGAAAACCTGGCAATCAAACTCACCATCCTCATCGTCAACACTCCTGAAATCTTTCTGATATCTGTCCAACTTGGACTGTCCCATCTTACAATTATTATGCATTACAAATAAGATCACGATGTCATTCATGTCTGTTCATATTGGAGGAGGAAACTAAGCAGGATAGACCAGCCTATGCCTTTGAGGAGACAATATTACACACCAGTTTAATGAACATGAACAATGGAGTTGCTTACTTTTGCACTTTTCACACACCAGCCATAATATGTCCTTCCATGGGAGTGTTAATCACTTAGTTTCGGCTCATCCCCATTATCATGTTTTGACTAAATGTAATCAGATATATCTCTGTCACCATGGCAACACACATATCTATAATATCCTTCTTGTGTACCTGCATCATTAATCACCAATAGGGGGCGACTGATCCCTGGTTCCTATCACTTTAACAATATATCAAATTTTGAGGTCCGTTACTTCTGAATACATGTAGTCAGCTGGGGAATAATGACTTCCAACTTTTGCATCACTTTCCTATGTATAAATGTGTCTGTATTCAAGAATATACCTTTAGAATGATGTTATAATCACCCGTACACGTATACGCATGTCATGCTAAACCTCGCTATTCTACTTATTATGACCATGAAAGCGTCATTAGAACACATGACTAGTGAGATAATGTTGACAAGAAAATTACAAAAAAATTGCAGTCAACTTTTTTCCACCTGAATCACCAATAATAAAAGGTCCTTCTGTCCCCGAGGGACATAAATATTAACATATCATTACTTATAAATAGACTATAATTCCTACTTATGGCTTCTATATTTGTATATAAATACATAATAATTATTGTCAATAAGATTATAATTCTCTCGTCTTCTCCTTATATTAGTATCATACTATCGATACATATTACTGCCTTCTATCACATTCATTCGTCAAATAGTTTTTGAGTGATAACACTGCATTGGGGGATGACGAAATGGTTATCGATTAATAGGTGTTCCTCTTGTTTCAATGTCTCTGATGAAACAAGATACACCAGGATCCTTTATGCTTTCTAATGTTATAGTCAGAAGCTCTTTTATCCAATGTAATTATAAGATATTCCCTTATTAATTAATTACAACCATTCTTTAACACCAGAGTGGTCGTTTCTCTCAGGGAAACATAGAAAGGGATTTTTACATTTGAATACCCTCTTGAGATTATCAATATCCTTAACCATCTACAGCAATTCATGTATTTTCTTCTCCGAACACAGAATATAATACACAAGAAGGCTAATTAAAGCGTTGGTTATATCACAACCATGTACATTTAGATTTCTTTGTTGGGAATTTTGACCGAGAAAATAATGGTGAATATTCCAAATACATATTCACAAGGAAACATCACCGAGTTTGTATTTTAGTTATTTCATTATACAATAGGTGGCACCATAAACGCCATGTAATGAACGCCCTTGACATAAGAATACCAATATCAGATTCTATAAAAATCAGAACATTTTGCTTGAGGTGAAACTTCACCCATGAGAAAGCAATGGTCAACATAGCTTGACCAGCAACATTTTGCAAATAATCAATGAGTTCACATTTTTAGTGACCCTATGGTGAAAAGACTTGTCCCTGATAGTGATAAGGTTTACATATTCTGTGTTCTAACCATCTGAGCTACGGGGACTGCCTATTTCAACCATATCACTTCAATTCGTTAATTGTCACTCACAGCTAGGGCTACCACATATATGTCTTCTGAATTCAATATCGATGATTCTTATAAATACACTATGCTGAATAGCCATCAAACCTTGATTATACTCTAAATGCATTCGTTGCATATCAAGGGTCATTCACCTACATGCATATCAGTCCAAAGAAACAGGACATTTGATTACTTAATTAATAAGAAATGTTTTCTACCTGATTTTTCAAATCGTCAGGGAGGTATGTGCATTAAACCCCCCTTTTTACATGTATATAGAGAGACTACTATTTGAAATCGAACATTCTCAGGAATATGTAACAAACCTCTGGAATAATAATATTCCACATGAGTTTGAATAATTTTGGAAAATATTGTCAACTATATAATCATGTTCACTGGTGAAATAATACATTATTTAACATGATATTGCATTGAATTTATCTTAATAACAAGGTCCCATCATTATCATCTCGGGTCAACAATCCTGAATTAAATTTATGTTATAAATTTGGGATGTCTTCTACAATGTATCTGTTTTCTCCAAGTAGGTGTTTGCAGACTGCTATGTAGTGAAATACCGCTCCCACGAAGACAAAACAATGCCATATCGCGTGTGCAAACGGTATGAGTCCATCACACTTAAAAAAGACCACGCCCACAATGTAGACTCCGCCTCCCAAAACCATCTCATACAAGCCAGTGTATTCCTTCTGCAATGAAAATGAATATTATTATTATTATCAATTTTGTTCTGCTTCTTGTGTTTCGCCCTGTAGAGCCAGGTTCATATTACTAATATTTATTGTTACCAAAATGGCGAAACGAAAATCCTTGTGGTGCAAGAAATTTCAATTTGGATAGTTGGATTTGGCTTTTGGAAAAAAAATATCTCTACTCACAAATGATAATAAAGATATTTTCAATCATTTCTTCGCATTCATTTCCCGTGTATTGATTCCTACGAGTTATATTCTTATTTACACAAAACATTTACTATTTTATGCAACTCCATAAAAAACAATTTGGTATTATGTACTCACCATAGACATAATGATAATGCTGGGGCATACTCCTACTATAAGGTAAAACAGTGTTTCTAACCACTTGTACCTGGAAAAGAAATGCAGACGATACCATGAACAGAATTATTCTTAAAATATTATTATTCCCAAACAATTTCGGACAAAATATTAAACAGATTTCTTAACGGCCTATGCTTAACTTCAATTATGAGTTAATTATCTGTTGAAACCTTTCCTTTAAAAATTCATGCAAACGATGCCAAACTAGGTTATATATGCATTTCTGGTTGTATATATCACTTCAACTTAAAAGCATCAATCATACCAATATTACAGTTATATAGTACAGGCATTACAGTACTCTACCACCTTAGACTCCCTTATAATACCCCATGTACCCTGTCCCATACACTTAAAATGACACTTCTCACGGTTCTTGGCTAGATTATCGCGTAACGGAATTTCTACTTCCTTTTCTAGTATTTGGTTCACCTTACCCTACCTAACTAACTCCTGTGGATATCAAAACTCTAACATTCATATTATATCAGATATTTGGTAAGGTAATGAGCAAAATCGTTTTTGCACTCCATACAGAGGTTTAAAGTGGCAGTTGGTTTGGCATGTGGAATAATGTAACCCCCAGGTCGGCGCTTGTCAATACAATGGACATTAGTGTCTTTCCGATCCACTTGGGCCAATTCAGGCAGTACCTTCTGGTCTCCAAGGCCATTTCCTCATGGATTAGAAATGGGTTTAGATTCTGACCCATTCATTTGACATATTCACTAATCATTGAATGGAAACGCAATGCTGGTACTCAATACTTCAGACATTGCTATACCTATCATATAGGATTGCACTGACAAAGTTTCACAAGATTTCATGACCACTCATTTTAACTATCTTAGCCACTTTAAGTCTCCTGGTGCATATCCCTGTACACAATTAGCCATGTGCAACCAACCCTCTGTTGTGGTTTTAAGACGGTCCCACCAGCCATTTCCCTCACTCGCCCTAATTCCAAAATGAGTCTTTCAACAGTGTAACAGTTTAAAGTGAACCCGCTAGCCTCCTAATAATAATTAGAATAGCAATAATGTGAGGTGTACTTACTGTTCATGGAAGGTGTACTGGTAGAGTATGCCGGCACCAGCACCTATCCACACCACCCACAATGTCAGTGTGGCCCACCCGTGGAAGTCTTTTAGTAGCAGCCTGCAGAATAAATCATTACATTCAGCACGAGAATCCCTATTTTTGAACAGATTTATTTTGGTTTTTTCTAAGTATGCATTCTAACAGGACATCCCATTTTCTCTACAATTTATGTATCTGCTATAAAGAGAGATAAAAATACTTATAATAATATACACTTTGTAGTACTTATTTATGTTAGCAGTGGTGTTTGTCCTGCCTCAGATTCATAACTATATTCTACTGGTACATAGTAAAAGGTATTTTTTTACACAATTACATACATGTCTAAACTACACAAATTATTCCAGTAAACATGTGGACGATAATAATGATAATGACGATGGTAAGATGGTGGTTTCTGGCTATTCCTTACAGAAGAGACAGATATGTAAAGAAGGAATCGTTTTATAGCTGTGTTATGAGGCCAAGGAGTTGGACCTCT
The DNA here is from genome assembly GCA_942159475.1 of Sthenelais limicola. Classification (NCBI taxonomy): domain Eukaryota; kingdom Metazoa; phylum Annelida; class Polychaeta; order Phyllodocida; family Sigalionidae; genus Sthenelais; species Sthenelais limicola. The sequence goes on from OW804095.1 coordinate 25,627,864, forward strand.
CGTCACCGCCTTTCTACCAATATTCAAGACAGTCCAGGTCCAAACCCTCAGATCAGTTAACATTGTTATGTCAGTGATTAGACGCCTACCTAGCTAATCGGTTTCCTGGCCCATGACTCGGCGTTCTATCTAATAGGAATATAATGACATTTTGCGGTCTTAATGGAATTATGATTTGTACTTTGCGGTTTGAGGCGAGAGGCTTTCCCTCCGTTTGAAGGGACTCTCTTAACTTTGGGCCTAGACTGAAGAGTTATTCCAAGAGTGGCAACTTACCATGGGGTATAGGAGGCCGCTATGAATATGTAAATAATTGCTCTGTCTCCTATATGGAAGAACTCCTTGAGGTTTCTGAAAATAAAGATAGTACAAATATTTATAACAAGTTTCAGTTTGCAGTGATTTTTCAGGAAGATGTCATGACCTTAGGACTGAGACTGGGGAGTCCTGCGGAAGTAATAGCAACAGTTTCACTATATTCATGAAGTTTGAGCTGTAGAACCTTCTTTAAAAGTTCTTTAAGTTGTTTAATGATCACAAATATTTATGGTGAACATTTTCCATTGAGTATGTTAGCAATGGGGGGGGGGGGGTGGTCTGTTGGCAGGGAGTGGTGTGTGCAGATGCTGCTGTGGCAGAGGGTAAACTAACCGCCACAGGCTAAAGATACGTGAATAGTAAGGCACCTTTACCAGGGAGAAAATGCGTTGGAACATTTATTGCTATTTATGTTAAAGTGGCTAAGATAGTTAAAAACATAGGTTTGGGAGTAGTCAAGAATTACTTTGAAAATTACTCAACAACTAAATCAAACCTTCTTAATCCTATCACGCTCTTAATTTTTCTTTTAGCTTTCCCATTTGCTGTGAAAATACAATCCTTTTGTAACTTGGTTCACTCGTCCCTGCACCGCCTCCATGGTGGTTTGAATTCATAGAACTAGGTCACAATGTGGTTTAGGAGAACTGTCAATCTAGTTCAAATCCCAAAATAGCCAGTGTCATGCCTATTTTTTGGTTCTAATTTAGCCCTTTCCCTTGCTGATTCACTTTTACATCAAATGTATCATTTGGACTTTCTTCCTAACTTTAAAAAACGCATCACAAAACCTTGTCACTTTCAAGGTCAGTTTGTGGTTACACTGGCCAAACAGGGCCAGCTCACCGCTGACTGGAGGAACCTGTCCTGTGACCTACTGCGCATGACAACCTCACTAACCACAACGGTCACTCACCCGAATTTGCGACGGCAGCTATAAATAAATTCACTCTCTTTATGTTAAAATATCTGTTGAACTATGAAATATATTAACTCCGCATTTCCACAGATTTGTTAGGTAGGTTCAGACACACAACATAGTAGAATATTGGGAAGAAATTCCGTTACTCGTGATTCTAGTCCTGAACAGTGAGAAGAGTCACTTTAATGTCCTGTCAACTTTTTGCCCCCGACAGTTGCTCAAGTTGCTTGTTGTGATCGACCATGAAAAATACAGCTGTTTCACCCATACACAACACCCCCAGTCGTCCCTTTCTCTATATTGCAAAATGCATATCTTGTCTGCCATCTATGGAACAGAGATACAAAACAGCTGCATGTATACATGGATCATTGCAAGAACCAACCGGCGGAGCAAAAGGTTGACAGGGCATTACCATGAACAGTATTAGAATTTCACTGCTTTAAACTGGGCGTTAAAGGTAACCTACTATAATTCACGTATCTTTAGCCTGTGGCGGTTAGTTTAGTCACTGCAGTTACTGGAGTAAGCTGTGGCTGTGGCTGTGGCTGTGGCTGTGGCTAAGGCCTTGAAGAATAAGGCTGGACGGGCCTCACTTTAGGGATGATTGGGCAATTAGAGCCTGAGTTTATAGTCTGAGCTGGCCCTCTAAGCCTGACGGGAATCCTGTCGAGGCTGGAGGCCGAGACAGGTTCCCGAAGGCTTAGAGGGCCAGCGAGGACAATAAATGAAGGCTCTAATGGCTTTAGTCCCTGTTGGTTGGGCTGTTTACCAGAAGTTCTCTAGGCATAGAGGGCCAGCGGGACCGGTAGTGACCACTGGCCCTCTATGCGTCTATAATGGGCCAGCTCAGACCAACCGACGGGGACTAAAGGATGATATGCCTTGTCTTAGTCTAGGGGAAGACAGCCCCGCTGGGATGACAGCCACTCTAGCCAAGTCACTTACATTGTCTTATATAAGACTTCAAGGCCTTACAACTTTCCTGCTGCATATCAGCCTACACATCTAGCCAATGTGACAGCATTCTCACTGATTACACTCAACCCACTAGACTCCTAATAATACACAACCACCCTTATGTAGGAGTGATATGCAGGAGTGAGAATATTAGCATGCAAATTGACCATAAAGCTGCGATTCCACTGGATCGCTATTTTAGTCGGCTCTTTTTTTCTTTTTTTTAATTTAGTATTTTTATACAGCACATCTTCTGTAATAACGACAGTTGAATTATCAACAAACAAGTACATTGTACAATGAAGTTCTAATAATCAATTGAGGACATTAACATGGACTCTTGGTCGGCTCTTTTTATTTTCCCGAGCACCTAACAAGCGAAGACAGACCAAAACCAGAGCGCTCCAATGGAATCGGTGAATGCACTTTCTATATGCTCTTAAAATATGATCATGTCAGCACTTCTTTAAATTTGGACGTTGCGCTAATATCTGTGGTGTTTTTTTTTGTTTTTTTTAATACTTTTATTGACAAATTTCACATTCGTGATACGTTTCATGCCAAGCAAAACAGTTACAAAATATTCTCTTACTCTCTTTATCTAAACTCTAGTTTTATATTTAATTTTTAACACCTCATTAATTCACAAATATACATTATAGAGCAGGTCGATTTACTATAATTTGATTTGAGCGCATCTATATGACATTCTTTCTGCCTGTTTAAGTAGCGGTCAAACAGCACAGTGAGAGTGGACAAACAGTTTTGCCATTGATTTCATAAGGAAACAACTGCACCAGTAAAATCAATCTGCACTTGTACTGCGCTAAAAATAAAAGCAGACAAAGAGTCAATGAAAAGTGCACTTTGAATAAGCAAAGCAAGAGCGAGCCATAAGCACATATACAAGCAATCCAGTGGAATCACAGCTTTAGGAAGCATCAACGGTCTTCAGCGAATTTACACGATAATAGAAAAAATGCTCAACTCATGTACATATGAGTGATAAATGTTTTAAGCATCATTCATGAAAGAAAAATATCCAATTAAAACATACAAAACATGAAAGTCCAAAATTGATAAAGTTATAAGAAACAAGAACTGTGAAAAATCACAAACGTGAAAAGTTCGGGAAAGTAAATTATCTAAAAAGACGGAAAAAAAACCATGGAAGATACTACAATTGATACGATAGGAAGGCGTGAGCTTTTGACCATATATAGTTATAGGGGGAAATTTGTGACGATCATTTCTTAATGCGAATTCATGACCCATTCTATGGATAAATATCACTTAATTACGATAGTCATATTGTAAGTGCATGTTACATGTCAGGTCTCTCTAAGCTTGAAATGAATTTCTATACTTGTATTCTTATTCGTATTCTTATATATGCGATGTTCGTTTACCTCTGGAACTTTGTACGAACTCTGTTATACAAGAGAAATGTATTATTTATTACATTGCTTAATAATAAAATAGGGGTCTTGGCCTCTACAGACACGTACGTAGATCTAGTAGTAAATCAACAATACTCATAAGAGAGCTGCCATAAGAGAAAGCCACGGGAAGGAATAAAAGTGGGGGTTTTAATTGAGGTTCAACAAAATCCATAGTAAAATAAAAATACAATTTACTTAAAAAAAAGAGCAAAATATAATTTATAATATCAGAAAAAAACAAAATTAAATCATAAGAGTAAGAAAGAGGGATTTGTTACCTGTATTTGCCAGCATGGTAGGAGAGCGTGTGGAATGTGGTTGATGTGATGAATAATGCCAAGGTGGCAGCACCATAGACTAATGCTGCCCAGTACTGTGCGTTGTTAGTGGCTAGAGACAGCATCCAGAACATCCCCAGTACAGCCGGACCAATGATCAACTACAAATAATAAATATTCATCTCCTTCACTCAATCTGTAATAATAGATCTTCCCTTTGGCTTTATTCAAACCCAACAAGAGCAAGCAGTCTAAATCTAAGGGTGAAGTTCCTAACCGTGGTTAAAGTGACACATATCACTGAGCTCCCGATTTAGGGAAAGTTTGCCTGAATTTCAACTATGTTCTAGATTAGTATATTTGTAATGAATATCCGGGAACATTAATGTATTAAATAAATATATCTCGAGTATTTAAGAGTTTAAAACTCCCTATTTCGGGGGTGCCACTGGCGGGTTGTGCCTGAAAGAAACAACCGTCAGACCCAAGTCAGTTGGTTAGGGAAAGCCCCCGACGCCTCTTATCATAATTGGTTAAGTGATAACACCTGGACGGGACAGGGTAGATATGTCACTATGTACCTCCTGCCTCGCTCCTACTTCACCAGACAGTGAGGGCAGCACCTTATGGTCAAGTTACTTCTCTCTCAGATTTGAATTGCCCAATGGAATCTGTCACATTCTTCATTAACAAATATCAATTAATCTAAGGAATATATAGCGTTGGTATTCTACACAAATGTCCCTACTTATGCAAGTCATCGAAAACTACAAGTACATTTCCAAATGACACATAGTCAAAATAGTGATCTTAGCCACTTTAAACTCCAGAGAGTTAGGTTTAACCTTTAGATAAGATATAAAGTAGTCAGCAATAAATATCGGCCCGGGTTGATACAAAAATATACGAGGAAAAACATTTTACACACGTATTTACCGTTTACTTCCACTAGCATTATATATAAAATCGGGAAAAAACAAGATGCACGGCTATGACTAACGTCATATATAATTGCAATGGGCTACATGTATACATAAATAAGTACATGTACACATAAGTACATGTACACATACATACATACATACATACATACATACATACATACATACATACATACATAGAAGAACCATTCTAAATTTCAAGTAAGCATGTGAATGTTAAGGAATTCTCCCAATGACACCAAGTAAACCCCACCAGAATACCTTAAAACAGCATATATTTAGAAAAAAAAAATTCAAATTATACATTTGTTAAAACAGATGTAAACTTTTCATGTTTAAATGATTGTAACCATACTACCCGACGGGCACTGAGTGCAATTGAGTGTGATGGCACTGTGATCATTTTGTGATTGGCCGCAAACTAGTGAAATGCAATGTGTGTGTGATACTTATGGCTTTGAATCACAGTGAAATGGACATGGCATTAGCCATCATTATGTGAAATCCATTGCGTCTATTTCCTCCTATGTTGTTGGTGCTCTCACACTTTTGTTGGATCAAGTTCTCATTCATATTCATTTATGTTTGTTTTAAACATGTTACTCAACCAATTTTATCTACAAGTACATATTTTCTTCAAAAGTCAATAATATGGGTGTGATCTCAATTGCGCATATAATGCGCATTCAAAATCACGTCTAAATACCCATCATAATGAAGCCACAACTGAACGCAATACCTGCCACTTCTCACTCACTTGGCATTCACACCCACTGACGCTCAACTGACACTCAATTCTCTGACACCAAGTCAAAGAAACCCCATGCATACACAAATCTAAACTTGGGGCGCTAGAGTCAGTGAATTAACTATTAATTTCGGAATTTCTCTTTATATAAAGTCTTACTCATGAATAAATCACTACAAGGGCTTATATATTCGTATTTATCAATGTCATCTAACCAAGGTAAATCTGTTTAAGTATAAATCCTCTTCTTTATTGCAACTTTGATTCTAACCATGTTGTCGGCCTTGACATCCACTAAATAAACAGTGAAAAAGTAGTTGTTCTTCCTTGCCTAGGAAGGAATTTCAATTACTTTGACTGATGTATTCGTATGGAATTATGTATACACAAATTGACAGTCATATAGCCTTATGTAAGTACGTTCTTCCTTAAAAGTATCAAAACAATCAAAGTATTTTTTATTTACCAAAAATCGCAAAACCGCACTAAATTTTCTTGAATCGACCATATATATGATATGTTTTGTTAATAGATCTAGGCCCTAACCCATTGAACATACCAGGTAATGCCAAAAACGGGAAATATCTTAATTTTAAATGGAAAGAAAGCTCGTAAATCCTCCCTTAAAATGGTCTGATCTGAATAAATCTTGATTTTTATCAAAGAGCAGAACCGACTTGCCATGTCTATGTATGCTGGCCCATTGCCCCATCTTTGATAAGGGGGTTATTAATGGCAACACATGGGTGATAAGTTTTAGACCAATACATCGTTCACAATTGCTTAAGTATATGAAACAATCCGAGGAACAATCGCTCAACTACTCTACATGAATATTCAGCAAAACAGTCTTTTGGTAGGTATAGAATTGTATGATTATATATACATTTATATTGACATTCTTACATGATGACGCCCCCCCCCCCCTCCTGCACCCATAGATACGTCATATATGGGTCAGATTTTCTGAAAATGTACAATTCGCCTTCACCAATCCACTCAAATAACCCTCATTAAAAACATAAAGCTTCAAAATGCAGTTTAACATAACAAAACAGATACTTTAAATCAATGTGATACCAAATATACTCAGATATACCCGATATTCTTCATTTTTCAACCAAATTTAGCAGAATTTACTAAATGTGTAGAGTTGCCAATTGTACATTTTCTGAAAATCTGACCCATATAAGCGGAAACGGCGATCTATATGATATAGAGCCATGATACCGTATATTTTCTCTCTCATTTTTTTTTAACAAATTTTTATTGACAGAAGTTCTACAATCTGTAGTAATTCTCATTCGTCATAAAAAGAAATTGATTTTAGCTGATGTCATTGCAATTTATAGTATACATTTGTGATATTTTAACATTCGTTATTTAAATTATACATTCATTACTCACCATTACATTGATGGTCTCTTTTTACTCTTTTTAGCATACGCTTGTATCTTTACATCTTACAACACACAGAGTTTTTTTGCCCATTATAAGTATTATTATTTATCAGTATTAGTGGGGTCATTTACCTATATCTAATATCATTTGTTAGTGAAAGTATTACATAAAATAACAACATATAATTCATATTGATATCTTGCCTCTGCCGCAGCCTACTGTCATATTGTAAGATATTAAGCATCTATAATACCTTTAGGCTTGCTAGCAAATGTCCCGACATGTCTATCTGATTATCCTAAAGTTGAACACTATCATTATATAACTATTCTATGTACTAAAAATCAATAATCTTTAATTTCACCAATTGGTCGACATTTGACTATAAAATAGATTTTTGAAATCTATTTTATAGTCATATGTCGACCAATTGGTGGGATTACTCATATATACATGTACATATATATATATACTTGTACACACATTCATTCACTCATACATATCCATATATCTCTTGCATGTTCGCCATTACGATATAATATATCCAGCTTCCCCAAATAAAAAGTAAATGCAATTTAAAAGCATTTGTTTGTTTTGTTTTTTAAGTTAATAAATGTCGTAACGATCACACATATTCCAGTAGTATTTTCCACACCTAACTTAGTTCAAATAAAACTATCATGATTAGGCCTACATTATTATTATTATGGGTGTGATCTCAATTGCGCATGAAATGCGCATTCAAAATTGCGTCTAAATACTCATTATTTCATTGTCAGCAGGTGGCGCAACTGGTAATGAGGTGCATTTACAATTTCCTTTGCAATGAAAGTGCTGCTAATACACTTGTGTGGCATTTATACCACTATAGATATTCCACATCATGTATACAGGGATGTTATAAGTGATATATACCTCTATAGTTTATTTGTGTAATTCACTTATTTGATATGGAAAAACGTTTTGATCAAGACATCCCCCATCATTGCATACTTCATTATCTGAAGTAGGCTGGGCCACCCTGTTTTCAAGTAGAACTGGAATAGCCCTTCCCAGCAATGCAGATGCCTAAACAGGCTGGAAATAATGATAAAATAATTGATGTATTACCATGAAGAATTAATTATGAATAATTCCAAAGGATATTATTCGCCAAATATAAGTAAGAAAATAAGTTGAAAATTGCGCATATTTCGTGCTCTAATATGCCACTTAAAATGTCATAAGAATTTGCTAATTTTTGCAATGCTATTGCGTTATACCCTTAGCGTGACTATCTCGCGATCATTGCGCAATAATTATTGCGTGAAAAGCGTCCACTCTCATCACAGAACTATGGCGAGATGATTGCGCATTCAAAATCGCGTAGAATTGCGCCCATTTGCCCGTCGGGTACATACTAGGTCACCACAATAATAATAGCTGCTCAGATTGTAGTTGTAAGGTGTAACTATGTTTGCATGTACATTTTGTACATGTACATTCATACCTACATTAGAACATACACCCACTGTCACCACTGCCACCACTACCACCACTAACACTAAGCTCCCACTCAGCTGGCCAACGAACCGTGACTAGCTTGACCAGTACCAGCACCACTATACTACCACTGCGCTCACACTCAGACTAAGACGGTGGTGCTCTCATGACGAAGGACGACGATTTTCTTCACAAATGTAGAATTCCAATGGTAACATATACTTAAACACATTTAACTGCCCATTGCAATTAAAAAGAAGTAAGCCATCATTTCCATGCCCTATTTGGCACTGTACTTCGAAGTACAAAACCTTCCTGATTGGCATGTAACTCTATTTTGCTCGATTTAAATGGAGGGGTAGCTTTAAAGTATTTAAAAATACATCTAAAGACACATTAAATGACATTTCAGGTCAGTTCTAATACTCTATATTACTTGGTAATTGAGCGATAGCATGTAAAGAGGTCTTTAGTAGCATGATAACGAGCCATCAAAGTAATTCTTGCCAGGGAAACAATAAAATACTTTCATCGCTCTACACCAGATGGCAGCACCATCAGAAATAACGGAGATTGTTTCCTGTAGCAATCGGTGCGCAAAGTTCTGCTTTCTAATGCATTTTCCTTCCCAACAATCTAAAGATTTTTATCATCCGAGACAAGAGATGAAACGGTTATTGGCCAGAAATTTATTTTTAATCGACCCTATTTTTTTATACTCAAACAAAACTTTTTATAATTATATTCTATGTAATTCCTTAATAACATTTATGGTTCATGCTACAAATTATGCTACAAATCCTGTCATGGCAATATCTCTGGTATTATTAATTGTAAGGTTATTGTTAATCAATGTATCAATAATGCCATGCTCGACAACATTTCTAATGAGTGTAAAGTTATTGCTAAGCTAGCAGTAGTAACAATGGGGACATAACTGTTGTTGAGAAAATAGTTGCTGTCGAGAAATAACTATTATTATTCGTTATAGTGTTAGTGCATTAGTAAGACATTTACTGGAAGACCTATAATATTATATTCTAACAGATGTAATTACCCATTCTCGTAACATCATACAATACTGTAGAGCATTTGATTTGAGATGATAGCAAAGCCTTAAATTCAGGTGAGTGAGTGAGATTGGTTGCTTTACGCCCTTATCAACACATTTAATATGGTTATATCAAGGGCGGGAGAGCTGAGAGGGAGGCAGTTTATGATCATACCCAGGAAATAGAGATAGAGAAGGGAGAGAGAAACAGAGAAAAGAGACAGAAAGGCACTTTATGCTCATACCCAGGACCATCCTTAAATTCAGGTTGTAATTGACATATGTGTGATGTGTTTCAGGGGAATGAGTCACAAGTCGCAAAAATTATATTGTTGATTTATTCACAGGTTCTCTTTTTAGAAATGTTCTAATTTTCAGGGTATCTATAATGCCCTTTAATCGTATGAATACATGTACCATTTATAATAAGAGTATATTTAGCTATACCTTAGTAGTAATTGTCCATCCAGAGATATTGCAGACTCTATTTTCAAAAATAGCAATATCAAACTTAAGATATATAGAAATAATTATTTGATGTTCTAATGATGTTTACTATCATTAGAATCGGCTTGATCTCATCTTTTCAAATATGATAATATCTCAAAATCCATTTTTTGCGACTTTTGACTCCTTTTCTTGTGACACATCACATATATTTGTGTGCTGGGTTGCTCAATGACCTTAATGAGTATAAGGAGTCGTGAGGCCCAACGAAATAATATTATGAGAATATTTCTCTAAATCATTGATTGCTAGAACAACAATAACTCACCCCGTGAGTGACCATGTTTGCGATGTGCTCAAAGCGTGTGGGCACATAGGCCTGGCCTGGGCTTGCGCGACTGTTCATGAACCTGCAAATAAACACAATAACACTTGTTATAGTCATGGTGACAGCGAGAATAAAGGCTTAAGAGGGAGGTAGGATTTGGCTGTAAATTACACACCATATTAGATATATATCTCTCTATTTTCTTTATCAGATATATATCTTAATACAGGTCTTCTAGGGCAACTATTTAGATAAATATAATAACAAAATCATGTTTAAACTTTTCAATACAGGTTTTATCATAACCACATTCATTACAGTGATAGTTTCAGCAGCATATTATAACGCTCGTCTATCTAGTTGTAATTTTAAAGTATGGCATGAATCAAAACTAAATTTTGATCTTACACTGCACTGGCAACGTTGCCTTGTTTCTGTAAGATGCCTATGATGAATCAAAGTATTTACAATCATGAATAACGATCCAGTCTAGGCTCAGAGTTGAGAGAGTCCCTCCAAACTGAGGGAAAGCCTCTCGCTCCAAACCGCAAAATGAAATCCAATTAGGACGCCTACGCTTCTGGGCTCACTTTTTGGATTTAATATTCCAATCCTTTAATGCTTCTATCGAAACCTGTTTCCCCAGGGTAAAACGAAAAAAGAACTATAATTTAAACTTATTCTCCCAATGGCACTCATAAATACTGATTTTAATATCCTTCCAAAGCTCCTTGCGAAAAGATTATCGCAATCATAGCAAATATTATTCACCCCAATCAAGCTGGGTTTAAAAGATGGTTTCGTTAGACCACATAATATATGTTCTAATACACTTCTCTAGAAAACGAATCCAGGTTGATGGTATCACTGGATTTCTACTGGATTCTCCTGACAGCAGATTCTAGATCAGCCAGGCTCATTTAATTCTACTTAGTTTTCAATATATTCATATTTACATTGCTAAGGGGAAAAGAACGAGAGTATCAAGAACTGTTTGGGGCCTGTTTAACTATAAAGTTTAGTGCATTCTACGTGTTCAAAACTAACAACAGCTCGAGAGCCTTAAATTATGGCAATTGCAGACACAAGGAATATGATATGTGCCAAGGATGAAAGAAACACAGCAGAACATCAAAATGGTTCCTTTGTCCCTCTACTCGTTACTATATATATATATCTGTGGTGCATTCGTATTCTACAGAAATAAAACCACAAAAAGGCTAACATCAAAGCGCAGGAACAAACGAAAGAGGAACAGGAATATTTTTTAATAGTATATTTAACCAGGAAGGAATATTAAAGGCTGGCCTTTGCTATTCAGGAGCCTATTCGCGAGGATCAGAGCCAGCTCGTACTGGTCTATATAGGTTTAACTTGCATAGGTAATATATGAAAATATATATGTATGTTATGCTTTGTGTTTCCCTTGCAATGAGGGTTATATCTTGCACAATGATATAGAGATATGGTTGGGTCCTGTGAATAAGCTTTATAAGTTGGGGCAGACACTATAAAATAACGACTGCAGAGAGTTCACATCGTCAATACCAGATTGCAGAACGTTTCCAAGATTTATGCAATATAAATCATACCAATATGCAAAGATATTGCTTGAGTTATATCCGCAAATGAAATCTAACTATAGTAGGAACGCATTCTCATTCACTATAGGCAGGGCTCCACCAGACCGCATATGCTTATAGGGGATTTGCATAGCCGCCATTTTGAATCTTGATTCACATGGAATTATGGGACTAGTGGTACAGTCTAAAATCTATAGAAAACATGCCATATTCAGCATGGAATATTTATCAATGCGCTAATGTCAATATCCATGTGTTATACATGCGTCCATGACATAAGTCCCCATCTTTCCCATCATGCATTTGGTTTTCATAGATCGTTTATACAAGCTAAGATATTGGTGAAAACATTCTTGCAATTTTCGATAAAAATGTTGCCAAATATTTGTATGTCAGATTTCATCAGTATCTATCTCAGAATGCACTGTGACAGCCATGCGCAGTGAGACATGCAACTCCCCTATTGCGGCTAATATGCGGTTTTATATTTATTGCCACTTATAAATTATTATAAAGAACCAGCTCCATTTCTTATTACATTCGGATTGAGAATGCACCGCAGAATGCAACCGCAACGACCACAGAGGGAAAACACACCAGTGGAGTCAAGCCTTAAGCTTATACAATGTTACATACATATAGTCCTACGTATTAGAAGCATGTAAACCGCTCATATTAATTACCACACAGGTGGGGAAATTGTCATAAGACATTTGATCACAGTTAATAATTGAAGCAACGTGTTCGCACCTGGTATATGACTTACGCATGTTTGTGTTACACTGATTGCATCACACATCTAACCTGCAGGGCTTTATTATTTGATTAACACACGCACACCTTCTCACCCAGTAGTATATGGGTGAAGTCGTCAGAAAATGTACAATCGCCATTTCTACACATTTAGTTAATTCTGCTAAATTAGACTAAAAAATGGTAAATACGTACTAGATATATCTGAGTATATTTGGTATTGCGTTGATTCAAAATGTCTGTTTTGTTATATTAAACTATAATTTGAACCACATTTTTGTCTTAAATGTGGGTTATTTGAGAGGTTTGTTGAAGGTGAATTGCACACTTTTTGACGATTTCACCCATATAGCTATATATGAGGCTGTAGACTATCTGACTTAAAGCTTCCATCAATTGATTGTTACCTTATTCTCTGATCGGCTTTTTAATACATATTATATCGAAACAAATGATAGAATTTGGACGATTGGGACTAAATTCATCATCTGCCAGATTTATTGTTATCCTTGTATCTAGTTGCCAAGCATTGGATGAAAGAAAAATGTATATATGTTGTAAACATCGATTTATACAAAATTATAAAATGAGTGGGTGAATGAATAGGTATCAAAACCCCAACCCCCGTTATTACTAGAACGAAAACGATTTAATTCAATATATTATTATATCGATGCATGGCATAAGTACCAATACAATAACTCTTAATCCCGTTGATGAAAAACCCATCCCATCGATAGCCATTATTAAGCGATACCTCAGCTCAAATAAGACTTTCATAATATAATATTATAGGTGATACAGACTGCTATATGTGTATAATTGGCAGAAGAGCATATATACCATATAGAAGGCAAATAGGGCGGGGTGGATGCGGGGTGGATGGGTCAATACAGCGCGGTCAGCTAGCATCAATATTGCAAGTTCAGCATTGTTGACCATCTAAGTGTGTAACAGGAGCATTGACCACTCACATTGGGGAGGTTATGGCTTACATTATACCCCTATTACCTATATTGACGGTTATATGTACACTCATATATGGGTCAGATTTTCAGAAAATGTACAATTCAACTTCGCCAATCTTCTCAAATAACGCAAATTTCAGACGGAAATAAAGTTCAAAATACAGTTCAACTTAACCAAACAGATTGCTAGAAACAATGCAATGCCGAATATTCTCAAATTTACATAGAATTGACCAAATTGCAGCCTGATTTAGCACAATTTACTAAATGTGTACCGCTGTCAATTGTACATTTTCTGAAAATCTGACCCATATATATCACAAACGCGCTTATTAAAGCGGTACTCTCAGGTAACATCGGTTATACTCTGTGCAATATAAGTAGAACTTTGACACGGGCTAAACTGCTCTTCTTAAAGAACCCTGTTAAGCTGGTGTCAACTACTTATTGGACAGAGTATAGAAAAAAAAAGAGGTTTGAAATGTTTTTTGACCAAGAGCGGATTTTGTCGGGTTATTTTTGCTGCAGTGTTTCATACAAGTCCACAATATTATGTCTTATTATCCCTCACCGGCGGCCGTCTTCTCCCGGGATTAGTCATAATAGCTGGGAATATAGCTTTAAAGTGTATTATTTAGAACTGAAATTGTAATATTAACAATAATAACAAATCCCTGAAGCATTTATTAAAAAAAGATAAAAATCCCTGAAACTAGTGTCACTGTAACAATGAATAGTAAATGTGTAATACATCTGACCAGAATTTGGACAACGCTCAAAATAAAACAGACAAATTATAAAAGCCTACATTGCACTACAATCAATACACAGTAAAAGTGCAATGCACTTAGTCGTATACTAGTAATTATATTGCCTTTTAGAAACAATAAAGTCTTAAATAATTTAGATATTTTAAGTGTAACGGACGGCAGTAGCATGTATGATCGGCCATGGTAGAGTGCACCGTGCATTGGTGCTATCGATCAGCTAGTGCTATTTTCAAATTTCAAGAAATTCCCCTGTGGTTGTGGTTGTGATATATCGATATGTTATAGGGTTCATGCGACCAACTATACCACATTATGTGAGTTTTAACAGCTTCCACTCCAAGTATGGCTGTCTATCATGCGGCTAGATTGATGAAGCCTTGTCTACCCGCCCCGAAGGGAACATATTGGTAGCGATGGAACGCTAACATTTTTTTTTTTTTTAAAGATTTTATTTAGGCTGGGTAATCATTTCCCAGAGGGTTTCCGGGTTGATTCTAACATCCCCAGCACAAAAGTAGAAAGATATGAAGAAAAGTATATATGGACAAAGTTACTAACACAGTATTAATACAGAAAATACATATGATGACAGGTAAATAACATGGTAGTAATCACTGTTGCAGAGTGTGGACCATGAGCAATTAGAGACAGTATAAGATGGTTAAGTTGAGTGAAACACGGTTGAAAAGAACATATGAATTACACAATTAATTGAGGAATAATCACTTGCTAGAGTGTGATCCCCACATAACAAAGATTACACATATCGTCAGTGGAGATAGAGTAGAATTTAGAATGGATAAGTAGAGCATGGTGGTAATCACTGTCAAAGAGTGTGAACCATGTAGATTAATATAGTATTTAAAGCAACAATTAATTAGTCAAGGGTCGAGAGTAGCCATTTCTTTTGAAGTGATTTGAATGTTTCAATTGTGGCTATGTTACGTGTGCGTGGGCTAAGTTCATTCCAAGTTTTGGCTGTTTTGACATGTTGAGTGGGTATGAGAAATGATACTTATAAATAATTCAAATTCAAAATATTTCAAACAAAGCAAATGAGACTGTGTTAGAGCAGGGAAAGTGCTCCTGACACTTGAACATGAACTATTTGATTTGTTATTTATAAGACCTGATTTATATCAAAGGATGGAATGTGGAATTCCTTTTATCTGCCCGATTTATTTATCTCTTGAACCAAACGTTTCAATCATTTGGGAGTTTATACGATACGATCTTATATTTAATCCATCAATATTATACCTCAATAGGCAAGTTACTCGTCCTCTATATAGAGCTTGAGATTCTGGCCTTCCCCTTAATTACACTGAATGTGATTCAGTTGTTAGGCAAGAGGGGATGCAAGAGGGGATATTACTTGGACACAATGTTTAGAATACTGCTGGATATTGGTGAGGTCACCTGGATATGTATAATTGGTCTTCACCAATCCTCTCAAATAAATAAATAAATAAAATAGTATTGTAAACAGTGTGCCCAAGTAATATCCCCTCTTGCGTAACAGCCTTATCAGATACAGTGTAATTAATTAAGGGCAAGCAATGACAGATTGCTTTTCAATAGGGGATTTGCCTAGCCGCCATTTTGAATCTTGATTCAAATTGGAATTATGAGACTAATGGTACAGTATAAAATCTAAAGAAAACATGCCAGGTTCAGCATGGAATATTTATCAATGTTCTAATGTCAATATCCATGTGTTATACATGTTTCCATCACACAAGTCTCCATCTTTCCCATCATGCATTTGGTTTTCATAGATCATTAAATTACCAAAGCTGTGATATTGGTGAAAACATTTTTGCAATTTTCGATAAAAACTTTGCCAAATATTCGTATGTCAGAATTCAACAGAATCCATCCTAACATGCACTTTAACAGACATGCGCAGTGGCACATGCAAATCCCCTATTAAAGTACCACATTTTAGAACACCAAGCTCTAGTGGTATATGTAGGTAAGTTGGTGTGGAGAGGCATTTATATATATAGTGAGACACCAGTATAGAGTGAGTAAAGATAACCTGACCTCTCCAGGAGTATTTGGGTTAGTGCAACCTGTCTACACTACTACCGACCACAGATACCTTCACCTATAGTTATACTATACTATAGTCTCTCCATTTAGACTCCACCATGTTCTCCCCTCAATTCTGGAGTTGTTGTTGTCTTATGTTTTACATAAGGGTGGTCTCCACTGGCTGCGGTAAGCTCTGCGGTAAGCCTTGCGATGGTTTGTGCTGGACGCCCGTGCGATAACCATTTGCGCCGAAAATAAACACAAGCTTATGACCGCCACCCATACCTCTATAACAGAGAACCTATATGACCAAACCACATCCAACGCAATTTTCTTGCTTAATTCGATCTTAGCCCCTCTAATTCTTTGACAAATCAAAAGGGAATTGCATATGAAACTACATGTGTGAGTTTAAAAGAAAACTGAGCTCCAGATGTGAAGATATAAGTGAAATTAAAAAACATACAAAAGACAGGGCCTGAACATAAATAGTATTAGAATTTCACTGCTTTAAACTGGGTCTTATGCCCAACTTATGGGAACCAACAATCACGTATCTTTAGCCTGTGGACATTAGTTTAGTCTCCCACTAACCCCTGGGGTGCTATACCAGTTTTTTCGAATTATCGGAATGTTGCTAATATTAGCAATAGATAGTGCCACAGACTGTATATGGGTCAGATTTTCAGAAAATGCACAATCTACATTTCTACACATCTTTCAAATTCCGCTAAATTAGAGTGAAAAATGATAGATACTGAGTATATATCTGAGTGTATTCTGTATTGTATTCATTCAATAAAGCTGTCTGGTTAAATTTTTTTTTTTTTTTTTTAAAAGTTTTTATTCAGTCTATCAACAGATTCTTTCTTCGTACGGGGTCGATCACACTGTTTTACATCGTACCCTCTCTTTTCCTGGAATTTGTATTTATTTAAAAGTGAAGATTGAGAAATAAAAGAGAAAATATTAGCTTCATGCGCATAGAAATGGTCTTTTTTGTTAATACAATATGACATGTACAGAGAATGACTATTTGGTAACGTTCTAGGTTTGTGTACGGAGTATGACACTTTGGCAGCTAGTTGTCTAAAAGATTTATGTACCGGGAATGACTTCTTGGCAGCACGCAGGTTATACATTTGATATGCGACTTTATCACTTTAAAAAAAAAAGGGTTTTTAACATCGACATCGACGTTCCTACGACCAGCTTAAACCTATAATTCTCATGTGTGGTTAAATTATGTTGAACTGTATTTTGAACCTATTTTTTTTTCTTTTCCTACACCCAACCTCCTCAACCTAATGGGATAAAAACTTAATATTATTTTACAATATTAAAGTAATTTTTATTCCTTGAGTCCAACATGGACCAAAAAACATCATTTGATTTGGGACCATTAATCCCATCCTCCCATATAGCAATATAGGCCCACACTGGGCCCTTATATTGTGCCTGATGAGCTTTAACAAGCGAAACCATGTTGTGCCAAACATTATATCATATAATGGAAGGAGTTTTTGAATCAAAATACATGTATCCACACATAAAGGGTGGAATCATGCATCAAAATTCATTAATACTCATCCATGTATGTATCAGCCACATGATACATGCATCGATCCCCAGGTATCATCACCTGGACACATGAGCACCCCTTGTGATGTCATAATGTCAACATCACCAAGGGAATAGTGAGGTATTGGTTACCCACGTCTGAGGACCTTCTAAATCCTCAGTAGCATGGTAGCACTGGACTGTGTTATATCATATTACACAACATTATACAATGATTGCATAACAATGATTAACCACATTATTATTAATATTCCAAATTATCATTAACACTAATTATTACTTATTGAATTAATTAATCGCAGTATGTTGCTATATATTGCCCTGGGATTATATAGGTCTATATGATTGCGCTGCCATCTACTGGACTGGTTAGAGACCTCACCCCGTGACCACTGGTCGGTCGCCACTCTGCTTGTGGTCACGTTGGGTTACGCACGTCCTGAAAAAGGAGCAAGCGGACCGTGACTCTAAACAACGTGAGTCCTTACAAAAAGCTGTGGATACCTCGCTAGGGCAACAAACTCAAATGGACACTTTATTGAAGAAGTTTGCGGAGATGTCTACCCAGTATGTCGACTTAGTCAGCAGGTTCCCGGTATTGGGGGATAAGGACACAGATAGTGATAACAAACTGAAGTCAGTCAAGCACGAGCCACCTAAACTGGAGCCAGTCAAACCGGTACCGGTCAAACCGGAGGCCGGCGGTTTGAAACTACCTGACTGGATGTCCAATACTTCCTCGGGCTCGACTAATCCCGGGGGATCGTCTCATAGTGGCGGCGCACCTCTAGGTCCCGGTGGTGAATCGGGCAATGAGACACGCCCTGTGGACGTTCTGACTACACCACTCGCCGCTGCCTTCACCGAGCTTGCTCATACTATTGACCCCGATTCCCACAAGCGCAGTGCAGGTATTTTGTTCAGACCAGAATTTTATTGTCAATATAAAGACGGTTCCATCTTGCTCAAACATCTTGATCACAAAAAACTTTCCTACCGCAATTTAGTCTATGGTATGTGCCGTGTTCTGAGAATGTTGTTATCTTCAAGTGACCCACGGGCTGCGGCTTATTTAGACCATATGGCTTATATAACCAAGCATGCACAGAAGGAAAGCTACGTTGACGGTGCTTATGTTGAGTATGAACGGGCTGTGATAAACAAACTGGTCGATGGGGAGTCTACCACCTTCCAGGTGGATCCTGTGCTAGCAACTGACCACTTTCACGCAGCTAATTTGTCGCCTAAATACCTTCGCAAATTGCAGGAGGATAAGGATCAGAGTTCGGGCTCTAATAATAGCAAGCCTAGGAAACAGAGGAGACAAGGTGGTTCAGGCATTCCTGATGATTACCCTAAAGGTACATGCTTCTTCTGGAACTACCGTACGTGTATCAAAACCAACTGTAACAATGCCCATGTATGTCGTCGGTGTGGAGGCGAGCATAACGCGTCGGGGTGTTCCCTTGGGGATTCCCAGTGACGTCGACAGCAACCAGATCTCGTGGTGTCTCGCGGGATCTGTCATGGCGGCGGTGTTATTGTTTTGGACAAGAATAATGATTCTGCAAATGGGAACTCGGATATTGTGATTGATTCAAACGCCCCTGGACATTCTGTGATCATGGATAGTGTGGAACTGTGCTTGCCTCTACCCTCGGCGGTGTGTGTAGACCTGCGTGTAGTGCTAAACCCAGGTTTGGGGGAGTGCAAGCCAGTTGATGACAGTTACTTGTGTTTACCTGCAGTTACGATCGGGGCTCCTTTGCTACCGTCATTGCTTACTCATAATGCGGTGGTGGGGAAGGATCTGTGCTATTGGCTTGGTGTTTTCAACTCTACCTACAGTTATGAGCCATGTGTGTTGTGTAACCCGTCTGTGCTGCCCCTGTTTCCTTCATATGTTGGTGTCTCTCATAACATAGGCGGCATGACATCGCAAATGAAGGGTATAGCTTGGGAGGCGGAACTGCAATGTGAACCTGACTTGTGGCTCTCTCAGTACCTGAGGGACGGTGTGCTGGGGGGCTTTCCTATTGTGGATCAGGCTGATATCCAGGAGTATGAGCGGTATAATTATGCTTCGGTTAATCAGCCTGCTGCTTAATTAATCGCAGTACTATGCAGGTCGCACGTAGCATCGTTAAAATAATGTATTTTGAACCTAATTTCCATCTTAAATTTGGTTTATTTGAGAGCATAGGGAAAGGTGAATTGTACATTTCTAGAATATTCGACCCATAAATTATATGGACGGCCTTTGATGAGAGGAGAAATATAGCACACCTGCCTACAGTGGGGTTCGAACCCACATCACTGATTCGCATACCTTTCAGTCCAGTTAAATCCATTAAATCCAGCCTTGTATCAAATCCAGAAGATGTCATTTTAAAACTCATTGAAGGTCATGTGTTTATGTAAGCAATGCCTTATCATGTGGCTATTCTGTTCTCATATGTCCTGCAGTGGAAATACTAGTTGTCATATTAAGTATCTCTTTTATATAAGCAGGAAGAACAGTGTATTTCACAAGTCAATAAACCATCCTGTTTCATTTTGTGCACTGTACTAACATGACTTTTAAACAGTGTTACATTCAGGATGGGGGTAGTAAAATATGTGTTTGAAGCAATTATAATGCAACTTATGTCTAAAATATACTAAGGTCTTTGAAATGGAAGTGACTATTGACACTAATTATCGTGAGTGGGGTTACAAGTCATAGCGATAAGTACCGGTTAGACATTCTGAACATGGTCCAACACATTATGCTGTATTCTGGCGCATCTGTCATGAAGGATGTTAGTATACCGTCCTGTCACCGAATGGAGAACCAGCTATGAGAACCACACCAGAAACAACCGCTGGTAAAATTGACTTAAGCCGTGGACACACACAGCCGATTTGGCTCCCGATTGCCCCCCGATTTTGGTCTCCCGATAAATCCTACGATTTCATTTTAAGTCCTGGTTTATCTTTTTGAAATAACATCAACCAGGATTGGAAATGTAATCCTAGGATTCATTGGAAGACCAAAATCGGGAGACAATCGAGAGTCAAATCGGCTGTGTGTGTCCACGGCTTTAGTCAGTCATACGGTGGTAGTATACTGGTCATTTTCCTGTCGCCCCATTAATAAATATCATAGTTATAATTATGGCTCATATTTGGAAGTCCCTCTTTTTTAAAAATGAAATAAAACACCAAATAAATAAACAGAACAGTAAGAGAAAAAGATGATTGGAGATTGTTACCTCTTTTTTATTTACTGCGGTTCAAATAAGGAAACAAACTGTCTGGCCGTAAACTATCTTCAGTCTAGGCCCAAACTTGAGAGAGTCCCTTCAAACGAAGGGAAAGCCTCTCACCTCAAACCGCAAAGTGCCATTATAATTCCATTAAGACCGCAAAATGTCATTATATTCCCATTAAAATGCCGAGTTCTAGGCCAGGAAACCGATTAGCGAGGTAGGCTGACATACCATTCTTATCTGATCTGAGGGTTTGAACTTAGAGTGCTTAGACACAGCAGAACAGGACTAGAAACCACAAGAAATATTCCCATTGAATAACTAGAATAATTATTAATTCATAAATGATAATAAGAGGTTGAATGGGGTGAGTGAGGGATTGCTTAACAATGCTAAACGAAATAAATATGAATACAATTCTAGAAAAGGGAGATGTAGTACTGCCAATGTTATTTTGACCAATGTTCTATTATCATTGCATGAATCATAAGTTAGTACCATTTACATTGGTACACTCTGGCCCGACTCCAGCCCAAACCATTCATGCTCTCTCAGCTGAAACTAATACATGACAACTGCACCCTATACCATGGGGCTGTAGATAGAGAAAATGGAACTCTTAGTAACTAGCCGCTTGGTCAAGACACTAAGATATTGGTCAGATCTTCAACAAATATGCAATCGGCAGATCTACACATTTAGTAAATTCAGCTAAATTAGACTAAAAAGTGGTCAATACTCAGCATATCTAAATATATTTCATATTGCCTTGATTAAAAGAATCTGCTGGGCTATGTTGAACCAAGTTTTGAACATTATTTTTGTCATACATTTGAGTTATTTACGAGGATTCGAGAAGGCGAACTGTACAATTTTTGGCGATTTCACTATATGCACAACCATGCGCTCAACATAATCTCCCATATTTAAACAGAGAAATGTGTTATTATATATGTATAGTTATGCAGCAAAAGCTAGCAAACCCAGTGTAATTCATACATGTTTAGCTTATCTCTGTAGGTTGCCTTCCCCCCCCACCCCTTCTTTTCTCTCTGTATCTCTTTTTCTTTCTTTTCCAAGTCTGTATTATTATGATACAAAAGTAAAAGAAAACCATGGAGCCACAGAAAAGCACTCTTCAAACACTTGGATGCATTGATACGATATGATATTGCCGAGATCATTGTTAATTATTGGACCATTGAAGGGAGATTAACACTGAATCTGATAAAAAACAATAACATTTCAGCAGTATCTGTAATACGCTAAAAAACCTATTTACATTGTCATTGAAGTTTCATCGTCATTTACAATATTTTTATTATCTTACCTTTACTATAGACTGAATCATAACACACGCGATCATATGTACAACTTTTTGTACCCAGATTCATTCGTAAATACACCGTATGCTCAATAATACCCTTTGGATTCTGTGGTAGCCATTATTTAGCCTTACTCTATCATACCCCACTGTTCCTATAATTGATAGCAATATATTGCTTCAGAATATAAATAAGTGATCATAGGCTTTGATATTCATGGCTGAGTGAATAGATAAAAGTTAACGTGAACGCATTTGTTGCCAAAACACACCCAGTCTAGGCTCAAAGCCTCTCAGATCGGATAAGAATGGTATGTCAGTGATTGGACGCCTATTGGGCTAATGGCTTTCATGGCCCTGGAGTAGGCCTCTTATTGGATTTCAATTGCATTTTGCGGTTTGGAGTGAGAGGCTTTCCCTCAGTCTGGAGGGACTCCCTCAACTCTGAGGGTGAGCCTAGACTGGAAAAGCTTTCCCTGAGTTTGGAGGGACTCTGTCAATTCTGAGCCTAGGCTGCCCTGCCCAATCTACTCTGCACCCTGAATCCCAAAATAGATCGAGCCACTCATTGATGTCAGCGGCTTGTTCAATACCAGCTCAGACACCCAATAAAGCAGGTTAAAAATGGCCTGAGTTTAAAAATGGATTTCATTGCAGCCATTTATCCGCTCTATCAATTTCTCCGATGAAGAATAAGGATCAGTCATTTATATCCTTATTTTTAACCCTGTAATGAACACACTCAAGTGTCGGCCAGGAAAATGGATTTGTTTCAATTTATGGCCGTCCTTTGGGGGGAAAGGCGGATATATTTAGCTTTTACGGAAGGTTTCTTTCCAAAAACAGACCAGCTGCAGGGATTAATATGTAAATCACACAGGGCGGGGGGGGGGGGGGGCAAGAAATCACATCAATACCGTGGGCGAGATCAAACATTTAAAAAGAAATAAAGTGTTTAGATGAAGTGAATTTTATGGGAGTCACAGCAGGCATATAATACAATGTATTCAAGCAGTTATGTTGGCCAGTATTGTCAATGTCCTTATTATATTATGTTAAACTGCCATTGGAAGCTCATTTCTGTCTTAAATGTGGGTTATTTCAGAGAATTAGTGAAGGCGAATTGTACATTTTCTGAAGATCTGCCCCCATATGTTGTGTCAATCAGGAGGTAGCATAGAATAATGCCATGTTGTCTCCATCAACACAGCTCCCAACATTTTGTGAATAATAGGGGATTTGCATGTGCCACTGCGCATGTCTGGTACAGTGCATCGTTGGATGGATTTCGATGAAATCTGACATACACATATTTGGGAACATTTTTATGAAAAATTGCAAGAATGTTTTCACGAATATCACAGCTTTTATAAATGACCTATGAAAAACAAATGCATGATGGGAAAGATGGGGACTTGTGTTATGGAAACATGTATAGCACTTGGATATTAACATTAGCGCACTGATAAATATCCCATGCTGAGCATGACATGATTTCTATAGATTGTACACTGTACCATTAGTCCCATAATGCCATTCGAATCAGGATTCAAAATGGCGGCTATGCAACTCCCCTATTAGAAACAAGAGAGCAGTCGTCTTGATACTGTGATGAGGGGGAAATAATAATTCAGATAAAACAGCTGGTATATCTTGAATAAATAATCAAATTCAATGGTTTAAATCAAAGTTTTAAGTATCTAAACTGTAAATGGAATGACCCACACCACAAGTTAATCTGCCCTGGTATCTAAGCTATACTTGGACGCCATACCACCCAAGATAAAGTAGGTGATAAGAAACTACTCATAAGTGAGATCCAGCCATGTAGAACCCCATATATCACTCAGCTAACGCAGGTGTAACACTGTAGCCCTCAATATGGAATCTATAATCTTTTTTTTTTTCTTCCCTACGCCGGGTCTTTATTTCTGAAGCAGACAAAGCCAATACTGAGAAGCGGTAACATTATTCTACAACGCTTCTATTTCAAAACATAAACAACTAAAATATGGTTTCTTCAGCCGAATTGACTGTCAAACGTTTTGATTTTTCTTACTATATCACCGGGATCTACTCTTACCATCATCCCATCATGTTTACCTTACTCCTACATTACAATTGTTTCTTCTTATGTGCAATAAAACAGACTTCCCGATGTTACATAACAATCTTTGGTTATTTTTGTTTACTGCCACTCTATGATCGTAGAGCTTGGAGGTTCTGTAATACGTCTTCCAGCCTTAAAACTGTCTTCTTTTATACAACCCTAGAATCTATAATCTTATGTTCTACGTTGGTATGTTGGCATCGTTGTGTTGGTTTTGAACCACTAAGATCATTATCAACACAAGCTTCAATCTTTAATTCTCATCAATCAGGCATTTGGTTTTTAAAGAACATTTATACAAGCTAGGATATTGGTGGAATCATTCTTGCAATTTTTTATAACAATGTTGCTAAATAGTTTCGTTGTGTGTGTCATTGTCAGACATGGACTGAATCTATCCCAGCATGCACTGTAACACTTCTAACAGACATGCGCAGTGGCACATGCAAATCCCCTATTCTGAGAGAAGCTAACTTTACGACAGTGCTGCCCTCACACTATGGTGGAGGGTTGGGTAACTAGGCGAGAGTCAGAAGGCACATATTCAGAAATACTCAAGTCCCATTATGTGGTGTGACGTCACTTACTATAAATAGATACACACAGAGCAGCTCATCTGACCTTCAGCTGTCATGTCTGGGAGGGCATTTCGCGGGGCTAGAATAATTCAGAGTATTTGATTAAATTCTTAAAGGCTCTAAATAGGTATATATTCCAATGCTCCAGGGTATGTGCCATAATTATCTAGCACTTGGTGGAAATTTAAGCAAACATTCCCAAGGTCAGGAACCTAATGGCAATTGAGTTCCTCAGATGATTTGCATTTCTCTCTCTCTGAGTATAGAAGGTGTCATGTATACACATTTCACAAGGAATGAAGACCATTTTCCTTTTTTATTCAATAAATTGTCCCATTGGCATATAGGGATGTTGTAAAGATAGGAGAGGGAAGGGCAGTGGAAGAGAGGGAATGATCGACAACCAATAATGAGTAATTACCTTTCCTGACTGACCCAATTATTATCCTATTAATTATAGTATTGTCCCTCTTTTCAGTCATGGGGGGTAGTGGGGCTTAATTCTCTAATCTTTGGGAGTTAGTTTATTAGTAATGAAGTGTATGAGCATGAGATCAGTGAATTACAAGTAATAGGGAGGTTCAGCAAGTCTAACCTATACGTAAACGTAGACGTATCCTTATCTCTGATATAATACATTATATACAAGCATACGTTAAAAGGAAGAAAGAGGTTCAGCAAAACAAGGCAGGAAATTTATATATGAAAAAACGATGTAAATCACAAAAAACATACGGATACGGTTACGTAATTGAGATAAGTTTGCTTGCGGAACCTCCCTACTGTTGGTTGCAATGATCTTATAGCTCATGGATCTGATAGGGCAGGCCGGACTATTTATAGAATCACGATGGCTATGGAAAAGAATAATGTCTCCTTTCTATGCATCTTCATCATTGTATCGATTTGACTTTATCCGGCGGGTTCAATTTTGATCCGAGATCTTGCGATTTAGGTAGACTGGATCAAGGTCTATAGCCCTTAGGCCAAAAAAAAAATAGGTGTGTTTCCGATTTACCCCCCCCCCCCCCTACCTAGAAAAACCTTACCCTACCTAAAAAAAATTTACCATACCTGATTTTTTCCCCATCATATCTTACTTTTTTTTTGATTTTTTGACAAAAAAGCTTATAAAAGCAGGGAAAACTGGTTTTCCTAACCTGGAACTGTCAAAAGGCACATTTCCCATGTTCAAAACAACTATTGTTATGAAAAAGACATTTTTTTCAGTTCCTGGGAGGAGGTTTCCAAACAAAAAAAAAAAAGTTACCACCCCCCAACCTAGTTTTCAGCCAGATAAATCGGAAACACACCTATTTTTTTTGGCCTTATCACTCGCTGCCTGCCTTCTTATCAGAACGTCAAGGGTGGCGTGTTCCTCACGATACGTACTTGAAATCAAAAACTTCCATCTATTGGGTGAGATTAAAAGATGTTATATATCACATGACTACCTATAGGCATTCTTCTTCACCGATTCAAGTTAGATTTCCTAAAGCTGGGGTACTGTTTCTCATCCAAATGGACACGCTACATACCACTTCAAAAATTACTAGACCTAGTTTGCTGTACAAGGCCGAAAAAATAGCTGTGTGTCTGCCCCCCCCCCCCCCCCACACACACACACTCTCCACACCCCTTTACCTAATAAACCTAACACCACCTATAGAAACTGTCCCGACCAGTATTGCCCTTTTTTATGCTAATAAAGGTATTATGTAACATTGTGCAAGTGCTTAACAGTATAAATATAAATGACCTTTTTTATTCCACAAAGAAATGCTACTTAAAGCCGGAACACATGTAGAGAACCCTTAAAGCAGTTGTTAGTGTTGCCTTATCTTTATATGTTACCTGCATATATATATGTCTTATAGACGTAAGACGTATAGTAGTATAAGCAGTTGTTAGTGTTGTCTTATCTTTATATGTTACCTGCATATATATGTCTTATAGACGTAAGCTGTATAGTAGTATAAGCAGTTGTTAGTGTTGCCTTATCTTTATAAGTTACCTGCATATATATGTCTTATAGACGTAAGACGTATAGTAGTATAAGCAGTTGTTAGTGTTGCCTTATCTTTATATGTTACCTGCATATATATGTCTTATAGACGTAAGATGTATAGTAGTATAAGCAGTTGTTAGTGTTGCCTTATCTTTATAAGTTACCTGCATATATATGTCTTATAGACATATAGTAGTATAAGTAGTTGTTAGTGTTGCCTTATCTTTATATGTTACCTGCATATATATGTCTTATAGACGTAAGACATATAGTAGTATAAGCAGTTGTTAGTGTTGTCTTATCTTTATAAGTTACCTGCATATATATGTCTTATAGACATATAGTAGTATAAGTAGTTGTTAGTGTTGCCTTATCTTTATATGTTACCTGCATATATATGTCTTATAGACGTAAGACATATAGTAGTATAAGCAGTTGTTAGTGTTGTCTTATCTTTATATGTTACCTGCATATATATGTCTTATAGACGTAAGACGCCAGACGTAAGACTTCTCCTGCCGCTGAGCTGTACATGGTCATGTGTCTGCTGCTGGGATCTCCAATTTCTGTCCTTACAATCCGTCTTTCCTTCCCGCGATTAGTAATCACCATAGTGAACGTCTGTTTTTCCTCCAATGGGTAATTACAGTTATCCGCTCCTTGTGAACTAGGCCTCTCTAGAGCCTATCGTCTTTCCTTTGTCGTCGGAGCTCAATTTATTCCCCGCCAGAGAATCTACTTTCTTTTACTTTCAGCCGTGACATGACCCAATCACAATGGGTAAACATTACAGGTAGGCCGAGATAGACGGACCCATCTCAGATATCTCCTCTCGGGCTCCCACTTCCATGAAACACTAGAGATAGCGACGAAAATGAATCGCCTTATTCTCTCTTTTCAAACGCTTCTTCAGCTCTTTTTACTTCTTAAATTGCTCCCGTTTTTCCTTCCACTTTTCCTAGATTCTTTTTGTGTCGTTCTCAAATTGTCCTGTTCTTGAGTAATAGCCAACTGTTGCAGTGTCTGTCCTCCCTCCTATAACTCTACTTCTTATCCCTTCTTCTCTTTCACTGGTTCCTTCTCCACTAGACTAGAAAGGCTTGGGTTGGTTTAAACAGGGATAAAGTGAGTTCAAAGTCCTGTTTGTGTGGTGTTGGTGTATGGCAGCTGCAGCTGTGGTGCCTGTACATAGAAGGATATACATGTGTAATACAAGATAATGTGTAGGGATTGATATAGCCGCCAAACTACGTCCAAGTTAAATGTCAGACCACCTAGAACAACAGTAAATAAGACATTGTGCCTGATACCTCGAAACGGGATATGGAAAGGGGTGGATCCCCTCCCCCCCCCCCCCCCACCGCGCAAAAAAAATAAAAAAATATTTTTTTAAAAAACAATATGAATACTGTATATCAGGAGATATATTGCACTTGTCAACTAGTCACTTTTTGTATTTGCTATAATAGTTATTTTTTAATAATGTCCATCGAAAATGTGCCCCATGGGGTCGCGGATTTACCGAAGTGGTCGGGGGTTGCAAATAAATAAGTGCACATTTCCTCTATAATGAATAGGAGAATCACATGTTTCTGATGTACCCATTACCTTCTGTGCCTGCCAGATCAAATGTTTCTTTATGAGGGAGTATTGTCTTGGGTCTGAAGTTGGTTTTATACATGAGTTCATATAAATTGTTAATATAACTTGGATAAAGTGAAGGTATTCATATATACAAGAATATGTACATTGTAATGTATTGTGTATGCAGTTATATATGTATGGGTGAGATAGGTATAAATGTACATCTGTTACCTAGCACACATATCTAGACTATATGTCGAAATGGCAAGTATGTAGATGCAATGTTGATAATGTACCAATACACACGTATGTATGTATGTATGTATGTATGTATGTATGTATGTATGTTACTGTATGTATGTATACATGTATGTATGTGTATGCATAATGCATACTTTATTCCCATTTGTATACAATGTATATATATATATATGTAGTATATTACATACAACGAACGTGTATGTATAAATATGCATTGTGATATATATCCGATTCATTTAGGTCCATGTTATCTATCAGGAAATTAAGTTAATTCTTTGTTAAAAGTGACATAGATCTATCAATATGCATATACATTATAATTCATACAAACTAGTTGAAATATTATGAACAGCAAGAACACTTCCTTCAAGCCATAAAAAAAACAATATCAGCTTCCCCCCCCCCCCTATTCATCCCCTAGCCCCGAAGCGGGAACGGTATGGACGAGGGAGGGCAGTCTAGGCCCAAAGTTGAGAGAGTCCCTTCAAACGGAGGGAAAGCCTCGCCTCAAACCGCAAAGTACCACTATAATTCCAATAAGACCGCCAAATGTCATTATATTCCCATTAGAACGCCTAACAGCACTGAGGCTGAGTTAGGCCAACAACAATAGGTGTGTTTCCGATTTTATCCCCCCCCCCCCCTCTCTACCTAGAAAAACCTTCCCATACCGAAATTCCTTTTTGACCACACCTGAGGTTTTTTTTTATTATTTTTTACCATTCCTTACTCTTTTTTTTATTAATAAAAGCAGGAAAGTTTTCAGCCGGATAAATCGAAAACACACCTTTTTTTGCCTTATAAAAGAAATACTACATCATTTGAAACCGATCAAAGTCTTTCTCCTATCATGTACACATATTTACATGGTAATTCAATATAGTTTGTACATGTAGTAAGTCCGTATAAACACCAATGTTCAAAAAACACCACAAGTAGAACATGTTTCCGCGATGAGGAAAGATAACAGAGCCGAGTCGATAACGTGTCCCACATTTAGGACATTCCGCAAGTGATAAATAAATAGATAAATAAATAAGTGAAAGCACCCGGATGTTGATAAATAGCATGTGCCTAAACATGCGTCCTGACAATAAAACTTTAAAATAAAATATAATGAAACAAATTGAGTATTATATATCATCAATATATTATTATCCAAACGGTTCCTTGCATTTGAGTAAGCTACATCATTGAAACTATAATTCGAGTGATCATTTTAGAGCTGGAAGACATTAGTATAAATTTTCAAATTGTATTTGCAATTACCGTACACTCTAGACACTAAGCATGAAACTTCCAAATCAATGATAGAAAAGAGGCTATCCGCACATCAAAAGTAATGGATAGAAGGTTTGTACATATATTGTTGCCTAAATTCAAGTTAAAGGTTAGTGATATAAAAAAGTAGGAATAGTACTCCTAGTGTTATGACTCTTAGTGAAAGATATTGAAAATTTGAAGAAAGAGGGAATAATGGGATTGCTACAACCTGACCTGACCTTTTCTAGTGCAATCTTACGTAATAGTCAGTCAGCAGTGCATCCTCAGTGCATCCTCACAGCTGGGGATATGGCCAGCAAATCTCATTATTGATCATACCCTATGTACATCCACCTGGGTTCATTAAAGTCACTCTAGAATAGTCATTCAAGCTCCCCAATCGTTATACTTCACAGCTGCTACCTTCCAAATATATATTCATATTCTATGTTTCTAATCTAGGCTCAGAGTTAAGAGTCTCTCCAAAATGAGGGAAAGCCTCTCGCTCCAAACCGCAAAATACCATTAAAATCCCATTGAGGATATCTACTCCTCCAAAGTCAGGAAAGCCATTAACGCAGTAGGCGTCCAATCACTGACGTATATCATTCTTATCTAATCTGAGAGCCGGCTCTGAGTATAGACTGTTTCCATAATTATTATACATGTATATCAAGACTTTAAGTATTGACATGTATAATAATCATGGAAAGACTGGTAGAGAACTATTCTTTTAACGATAGTCGATTCCAAAAGCCAATAGGGGATTTGCATAGCCGCCATCTTGAATCTTGATTCGCATGGAATTATTTCAATTTACCTTTCAAATTAGCTCAGAAGACTCGCACTTGTAGCAGACGACAAATTCACTTTGTTTTAACGCCCTCCAGCTAATGCTCTTCATTGTCTTCCATTCCCCACCAATTTCCGGACTTAACCGATTGAACTTGTCTCTGCCAAATTTAGTCCGAAGGGGAAAAGACAAGTCTCCCAGGACATATTTTAGAATTTTGAGAGACTTACCCGTTAGGTAGTAAGTTGAATTAAAATTATGATATCTTCGAGGCAACTCGAGGGGTCCTATTCGAATTCGGACAACTTTTGGACTAAAATTACGCCATATAATGAAATACCAAACATAACAAAGGCTGGCCTACGACCTCAGTATTATAGTAAATAGTACCAGTTTGATAATAAATACACCAGATGGTGGCCTCAACTGTATTATATATAGGGCATATATAAAATAGCTATGTTTCCTGTCCATCCCTCCTGCTTAGACAGAAACTTACCCCTCTTGAAGTTTGTTTAACCCAACTAAATCTATTATGTTTACCAAAAAAGGTTTATCAAAGCAGGAACACAACCCTTTCGTATAAAACAATATTGTTACGACATGAAGGTGTTTTCAGTACAAGAAATGTTGTTTCTTATAAAATTACCTTATACGCTCTTAAGAAGAAGTTATTTGTTTGTCAGATGTACTATTTCTCCATCTGCTTTATTGATTAAATGTCAAAATTCATATCTTATAACTTGCTAGTCTAAGCAACGAGTTTATACTCATTTGCTTTAAACTCGTTGGTCTAAGCTTTGATGTATTGAATGCTTTATTGCCATAGGAAAAATGGATGAAACGCCATTGTAATCATTATTTAGCACGTTCTTTGCAAGTAAAACCAGCTAAAACACACACAGCTGTAGTTTTCTCTTTAGTAACAGCCTACAATCAACTTTCCTCCTGCAGCTATAGAGACAAAATGTCCAGCTTCCCCTCTGGACATTTGTTATGGTGAAGCTCTATATGTTCGCATTAGGATCGGGCCAAAAAAGAAATAGGTGTGTTTCCGATTTATCCCGCTACCTGACCTTTAAATGATTTTTTTTTTAAAAAAAAAAGCTTATTAAAGCAGGAAAGCAAGTCATCCTAACCAGAAAACTTTTAAAGAATACATTTCAAGAAGATTATGTTTAAAACAACTACTGTTATGAAAAAACTACTGTTATGAAAAAACAATAAAAAATGTAACCCCCCCCCCCCAACCTAGTTTACAGCTGGATAAAAGCTTGATGTTTGAATAGTCAGTATGGCTAAAAGATGGTTTTCCCTAGCTAATTACAAATGTGTTTGAATTAAAAAAAAGACATGATAGTTTCCATTTTAAGTTGTGTGATCTGCAGGTTCTCAAAAGTTTTCATGTATCCAAGCCATGTATCCAAGCCAAAAATTACTGACTTTTAAGGTCCTAAAACCCCAAACTCAAAATTACTGAATTTGACTGACTTTTTAATGACCGCGGGAACCATGAATCGGAAACACACCTAGATTTTTGTTGGCCTGGCGATCTAGGACGTTACAGTTACTGCCCATTGGCCTGCAACCAGAAATGTTCATAACAGGTCTATAGATCCAGACCACCGCGGAAGCACATTGCAATTAAACAAACAGCTATGGGACTGTTCATTTTAACCACTGGGCGGGGGGGGGGGGGGGGGGGGTTCCAGGGGGGGCATCTTTTTTTGCACAGAGACTAAAGGGGGGGGGGACTTTTTTGCGCAGACTCTAAAAGTGTGGGGGCCCATCTTTTTTTGCACAGGCTCAGAACTACAATGATGTAATGAAAATAAATATGTGATGAAAATTTGCATAAACTTTCAAGGGGGTGCCAAGAAATTTTGCACAAGACTTTAAGGGGGGTCATGCAAATTTGCCCAAGAATCGGTCACAAATTACCCCCCCCCCCCAGTGGTTAATAATGAACAGCCCCTAACTTGTGCACAGCGATGCAAGCCTCACAAGAACATCTTGTGGCAAGTAAACATTTCCCGTCAAGTCTCAAACAACTTTTTGATAGATTTCTCAAACTGGTGCAATGTTATGAAGAATACCTCATTTAGAAATAATTCTCGAGCGGCAGGCAAAGCAACTCAGACATTGGTACATGTTTGGGTATGATTTGATTCACATTGGACCGTAGCCGCTTGTAGTCAAGACTAAGAGACATTTTCATCCCTTTTAAAATTTAAATTAAGTCCCTCGTACACTATAATTCGATACGTAGAATGCGTAGTGCCAACACAATCTGATTAACCATTTACTTTAACACTAAACAGGTCGAATCCAGATTGTTATAGGATGTTGTTATTAACAACACCACTACTTTATACTCTTCACAGGAAGCAAAGTACCGAAGGCGCCTGTTCTGGCTCGTGCAATTCCCCCAAACCAAGCCTAAGTTTGCTAAATACCAATCAACCAAGCTTTGCTAAGAACTTATACGAGTAACAACTGCCTTATACAAATACCATCACACGTTATAGGGAAGATTAGACGCAATGAGCAGAAACAACAGTGGAAGAGAAACAGGTAGAGCAACAACAATAAATACACAGGCCTGCGTACTTTGCCCTGAGCTACTGAGATAACATGGGACTTTGGCCGGAGCTAAATATTGCTGTAATATTGCTGCCGTCCTTATGTAACCCATTGGTGAGTGGGTACAGAGGGATCAAGGCATTTGTGTAGATACGTCTGCGCTATCTCAGGTCTGGCTTGGTACATGGGGCTATATAGCCTGCTCCATAGGAGTTACTCACTACCTGCTCTCATCCATATTCATCCAACATTCTCCTGCACAGTCTAGGCCCAAAGATGAGAGAGTCCCTTCAAATGAAGGGAAAGCCTCTCGCCTCAAACCGCAAAGTGCCATTATAATTCCATTTAGACCACATGTCATTATATTCCCATGAAAACGCCGAGTCTGAGTCCAGAAAACCGATTAGCTAAGTATGCTGACATACCAGTCTTATCTGATCTGAGGGTTTGGACCTAGAGTGGACGGGGAGATGAGGAGGAGGCCATCATTAGTGTTAACATGTGGCATTTAGTGCGACCACTCAACCTCGTTAGGCTGGACTTATCAATAACCAATCAATTTGTCAAGGTAATCCTCCCTCGTGTTGGCAGGTTGCAGGTATGTGGTGGTGTGATATCCATCCAGCTTGATAAAAATGGTACAATTGGAATATTTTTTATCATTTCATGTTTCTAGGATGGACATCATTTAGGTGACTTGTGTCATCCCATTTCTTGGGGATCAGACAGTATGTCTACTAGTCTCCTCGTTCCTAGTTTAAGCTACAATGATGGAATAATTATGTTATATGACTTTTTGCTGTTAAACATTAATAGGAGTGAAATGAAATGAAATGGATATAATAAGATGAATAAGGAATGGATGCATAGGAAGATTTCACGGTGTTTTATAATGCAGGACTGAGTATTTATAAACGAGGTGCTCGCTTTACCGTGCTACCACTGAGAGTGAGTCAAAGAACTCTCATACGTGACGTCATAGTATTATGACGCAACTGAACACTCGTTCCAGGTGATCGGATTGGATCTCACTTGGTAATGTTGTCAAGGCTAAATGTCTGCATGGTGACATTGTCAGTGTTATGTCAACAAAACATTGTTGATTTGAGTTTTAGTTTATGATTTTACTAAATTATTTGTAATTTGTAATTAGGACTGAGTATTGTAATAAATGAGTTTTAATTAAAGTTCATTTAAAACTCGTTGATCAATCTGAGAAAAAGCATGTACTATTAATGTTACGCTGAACTGAATAAACTGAAACTGAAACAGAATAAATGAATAAGCAAGTCGATGATGCATGCCTAGAAGTAGTACCCTATTGGCCTTGACTAGCTGCTTATAGCTCGGTAGATGTGCCTTGTGTCCGCCTATATTAAACCCTGGCCTTATGCCAATGATGGGTATATTGGATGACAAGGGCATATACCTTTATACCTACTGGAGGTCTGTCTACCTGTAATCAATCTGTACGCCAGGTGTGCCTGCTATCGAAGGCCACTTTGTGCTGTTAACCCTGGTTCTGTGGGTGATTTTAATAGCCCTCGTTCAGCTCAGTTAGCACTGTTAGAGTTATATACGATGGTGGAAAAATGGTAAAATGTTGAGAAATATTAATGATATTTAATGAAGTCGGTTGAACATGATAACAACTAAAATCTCCGCATTTGGAATATTTTTGAGGTTTTATTTGAAGGTTGATCAATGAGTTTTATGAGTGTGATTCCAACGTTTCACATCTGTAGGTTCATCCTTCATCAGAGGATAGTTATACATCAATGATTTATGGGTATATATTAAAATGTACTGCTTGGGTATCCATGGTTTCATAGAACATTGTATGTACGGAAGAATTCTGTAT
Source organism: Sthenelais limicola (assembly GCA_942159475.1). Classification (NCBI taxonomy): domain Eukaryota; kingdom Metazoa; phylum Annelida; class Polychaeta; order Phyllodocida; family Sigalionidae; genus Sthenelais; species Sthenelais limicola. Next base: position 25,663,490 of record OW804095.1, read on the forward strand.
TCAGTGAGTAGTGTCCATATCAGAGGGTATAATTTATTGGTAGTATTTCTTTTTCATTCTTATGATTCTATGGTCGAATATGTTGGGTTTAATATGTCACGTTTATCTTATAATATTATATAGATATTCAAGTGTTATGCATACAATTACTGACGTAATCAACCGCATTCAAAACCAAACAATTTGCATTATAGTATTGACCAGACATATCAGGATGCAAATCATTCGATTTACAAAATCTCGTCGAAACTTACAATGATTACAATCATCAAAATAACTTTTCGATTTCCCCGAGCCCACCTATGCATGGGTGATTTTCCCCTTGCCAGGGTCACACTCATAATTCCATGATTAAATGGTACATACACTTTCAACGGTTATTTCTCGAACGAAATACCTGTAATGTTTAGTACATGAAATATTCATAAGGTTTATATATAATTAATTCCTATTTAATAATGACTTACGTCATGTTGCGTAACCTTATATTATCATATTTAGAACATTTAATCATGGAGTTATGAGTATGACACCAGCAATATTTTAGTATGTCTGCCATGGCCCCCACTTTCATCACTGAGGATACAATGGAAGCGTTGCACACTCTAGGTCCAAACCCTCAGATCTGATAAGAATGGTATGCCAGCCTACTTCGGTTTCCTCGCCTAGGACTCGGCGTTTTAATGGAATTATAATGACATTTTGCAGTCTTAATGGAATTATAATGGCACTTTGCGGTTTGAGGCTAGAGGCTTTCCCTTCGTTTGAAGGGACTCTCCCATCTTTGGACCCCGGGCTTTGGACCTAGACTGCCGTCACACACATTGGTGCCCATCCCTCACTCCTGATTCTCAGTCTCCCTGTTTTACTAATGTCACATCGATCATTCTTTTATACCCTAACTAAAACACAGATAACTTTTAGAAACGAACAATGACCAAAGTCGATTGCATGAACCATAATCATATTTTCTAAAAACAAAACTTTATGTATGATCAAAATATTTGTAATAAATGGATCTCTCAGGAAGACTTAGGCAGAGAGTAGTATCCAATTTCGGAATCTTATTTGTCTTTTCTTAATAAAAATGCAATATATATATATACCCCAATTCTCTCACTAAAATAAATTTATAGTTTTAAGTGTACAGAATGTACAACCCAATCTCTTTTCACAGACATTATTCTTTTCGTCTGTTTCTATCACTATAGCCTGTCTAAACCCTAGATGATACCAACAAGGGTCATTGAGAGCACTTGGGGGGGGGGGGGTGATATTTCTATTCTCTTACAAATGATTTAACCGTTGCATTATATATGATCCGACCCCAAGCTAGCAATTAGGTGCAGACCACTTGGATAAATGGGACTACTCATCACGTTCCACTGGTCTTAAAGGGACCTGACACCAACTAGGACTGAGACAGAGTATAGATGTAGGTCATATATATACTAATCTTTCCCTTGATATCCCTAATGACACATACATCCACAAAACAGTGGTGAATTAGACTGAAAAACGTTCCATTGGTCGACCACACAAGTCTAGGCTCAGAGCCCCCCAGATCAGATAAGAATGGTATGTCAGTGATTGGACGCTTACTGCGTTAATGGCTTTTTCAGCCTGGAAGTAGGCGTCCTCATGGAATAATAATGCCATTCTGCCATTTGGAACAAGAGGCTTTCCCTCAGTTTGGAGGGACTTTCTCAACTCTGGGCCTAGACTGGAGAGGCTTTCCTTCACTTTGGAGGCATTCTCAACTCTGAGCCTAGACTGGAGAGGCTTTCCTTCACTTTGGAGGCACTCTCTCAACTCTGAGCCTAGACTGGAGAGTTTGGAGGGACTGTCTCAATTCTAAGCCTAAACTGGAAGGGCTTACCCTCAGTTTGTAGGGACTGTCTCAAATCTGAGCCTAGACTGGAAAGGCTTTCCTATAGTTTGGAGGGACTCTCTCAACTCTAAGGCTAGACTGGAAAGGCTTTCCCTCAGTTTGCAGGGACTCTCTCAGTTCTGAGCCCAGCCTGCACGGTGGATCCACACTTGGCCCCAATCCTCTGTCCATGCTGGGAGTAAGAGTAAAAGGCATCTAGTATAGAGGAGTGGGTTGATTGATTAGTTATTGATGCCCTGAGCTCGGGGATAATCCCCCCGAGTGCCCCTACCGAGTACAATGAAGCAGGGATTACTGGAGGTGAGGATTACCGCCAGAAACATATCCCTAAATAAGGCCAAGCTATAGCACACCAGTGTTTCACAAAATGGCAAATCATAATTCTTACACTCTGATTAATATAATAGATTGTGTGCTTTTATAACAAATATTAGGGAGTTCATTGACACTATTTGTAGGATAGTGCTTCATGTGTGTAACATTTATATGAAGGTACTAGAAAAAGACACAGAATAAATAATGAATATTTATATTTATTTTCTAATCATAAATATTCATTGTAATCTGATAAAGATCAAATTAAGTGTTAAAACAAACAACATATTAGTGGACTTACATTAAACAATTTTTCCTTCTACTGGGCCTCGGTTTTTACTGTTCCTATGATATTTATATATTTATATATAATATATCTATAAGTTATCATTAGAATGATATCTATTTCATAGAAGACTAATATGTGAAACATCTTCCCTTGGCCTAAATGCTGATAAGCGTGGCACGCGTCCAGCATATGGTAATCTGTATACGTGAGAGTGATGGTCACTCATGTAGATTAGTGGTCACTTTACGGCCGCTACCTGACCACCACTCCATTATCTGACCACTCTATGATTATCACACCATCCATTATCACCTTCACTCACGCTACCTGTTCCTGCTATCTATCTATTGTAACCAGATTCACTCTAGGTCCAAACACTCAGATCAGATAATTGTGGTATGTCAGTACTTGGACGCCTGCTTCGCTAATCATTTTTTTCGCCTAGAACTCGGCGTTTTAATGGAATTATAATGTCATTTTGCGGTCTGAATGGACTTGTAATGGCACTTTGCTGTTTGAGGCGAGAGGCTGTCCCTTCGTTTGAAGGGACTCTCTCAACTCTGGGCCTAGAGTGGATTTTAGAAGGTAGTTCGCTGGTTTGTTTCCAGGCTGCTTTTAACAATAAGTGCCTCAATTACGTTAATTCGCTCACTGCTGCCTTGACACTTAGGCTCCCTATTAGAAAGGACCCGCTCTAATGACCTGAGTGGCAGTCAATGTGATTGAATAACTGACTCCAGAGTAAAAACAAATCCAACAAGACAACATACTACTGCCCAATTGCTATAGTATCTTTCGATACTAGGAGGGTAGCCCAGCTGATTTGCCTAACTGCTATTTTCTTTTGCTTCTAATTTTTAGTATATAGTTCTTTTTTTGTATTTCTTTTTTTCATTTGATTGCATAGGCAACCATCACTCACTTCCAAACCTGGCCTCCTCCACTCTAGGCCACAATCAGCAGGAGGCATTTCACAGTGATGTTACACTTCAGTTACATAACTTATCTGATGATCTCCTCAGATATTTCCTCTCACTGAAATCAGTTTACACAGATGTACAGATGACAGTCTACAGATCCAAAGATAAAGATCTTACAGGATGTAGCTTGTCAGATCACACTTGTAGGCCTGGCCTAGTAGGAATGCCTAGTAGCCAACCCCCTGCCTAGTAACTATTCACAAGCTTTCAGGGTTGTTCACTTATCCTCAAGCACCATCCTAGTAGCCAACCCCCTGCCTAGTACCCAACCCCCTGTCAATCACAGCCAGTCTGTACACCTCCCTCCCTGTCCTCCCTCCTCCCTCCCTGTCACTCACAGCAAAAAGGCCAAGCCAATACACTCCTCTACTTAACAGCACCAGCCAACACAGTCAAAACAGACCCATGTGGCCACTGACAGGCCACCCCTCCAATTTAGACTTAGCCAGGGGTGCGACAGAGGCTCCTGTATAAGTATACCTTTCCTATAGTGATACTAAAAGGAGGCTGCGCCCATTCAATCGAAATACAACTTAAAACAGAAAAACACAGAGGCTACCCTCCTAATAAATACAAAAGGACCAAATCCAATCTCATAACCCTGCCCGAAGCAAATGGGCCAATCATGGGTAATGGAGTTGATCATGCGTCTGTGAATTTTCAATCTTTTTAAGTCCCAACAACCCAACACTTCTGAAATTGTATCAATCATTGGCAAAAAAACACACAAATATGTGAGTGTAAAAATGAGTATTGATTATAGTTAACGGACATATCAGGTTAAAACTCAATTAAATGTTTAATAATTACAAATGTACTTTCAATTAATCATCTTGTTGGCCTTCTACTTTCATGATTCATTAAAACGCACCGACGTTAATAACAGCAATGACGTTGTTCCGATACATGGGGGTTGGGGAGTATGTACATAGCAGATGCAGGAAGCCATTAAAAAGAGCCAGGTAAATAGTGACTAACTCTTGGTAACAGAGTGTACAAATATTGCAGTATAATGCAACAAAGAATCTGCAAGCTAAGCAAATATTGACCTGTTTACTTGCCTTGTGGAAACAAGTAGCCAAAGTCGGTTTTCTAGCTTGCATGCATTATATTCAACCTGCACATGGCTTACTTACAGCAAAAACATTAGTCTTTGTAAGAAATGTATTATGTTTATAATAGCACTTTAATAGAGGCGCTTGCAACAATAGTTTTGGCGTCCTGTACGTCACATATATATACGTCAAGATGTCAAGCAGGATTCAATTATTTGGCCAGTTCTTTCACCATGCTCGCAGAACGTTCTGTTATGAACGTTAAGCGTTGTTGCTATATGTGGGTTATTGACCGACCGAGATGAAAACAGGCACATTAGGAGGGTCAGATCGTCAGAAAATGTACAATTGGCAGCACTACACATTTAGTAAATTATTATAAATTAAGTTGAAAAATAATAAATACACGGTAAATCTAAGTAAATAAAGTAAGTAAATCTGTTTAGTTATTTCAATTTGTATTTTGGACCTCATTTCTGGGAAATTTGAGAGGTTTGGTGAAGTTAAATTGTACATTTTCTGAAAAGCAGGCACATTATTCTTGATCCTCGTCATGCTGAGATGGTATTATAAAAGGCCACTTATTTGTAAATATTCCTGTTTACGACAGGGTAATGGGCACTAGAGCCATCTTTCATGCATTTCCCTTGTCTAGAAGGCGATTGCAAAAACTTACATGGGATCAACTTTTATTTCGATTTGAGTTGGAGGAATATTACTATGAATCACCCAATTTACCAGCCTTGAACTCAAGACTTATACGACTTTTCCTTCATTATTCTTCATTCATGATGTTTGTTATCTCAAAAGTGGTCTCTAACCCACTATAACTACCCATTTTACTGTAAACATGATACTGTTCGACCTCACTACAGTCTTCAATATACCACCCAAAGCTTGCACTGGAAGAACTGAACATTGCTCAGAAAGACATCTACCTTTTCCGATATCTATTTGATGAATAAATAATATAAATAATAATAATATAAATAAGGATGTTTGTTGAAGTATTCTTTCCAAATCACGCCCCCCCCCCCCCCCCATTTTTTTTATAGGATTCTTGGTTTAAACGATAACATTGTCGCCAGTTACCTCTCATGACATACAAGAAATATTAAAAGAGGTCAAATGAACAATCATCATAATTTGGTGGTATTGAAATTAATACATGGTTCCCGAGGCCCAAAGCACATTGAATTTGATGACTTTTAATGGGTAATTTACAGGATTTTTAATGACTTTTTAATGACTTCTTAGAGACGAAGAAAAGGAATATGACAATGTTTCTTAATGTGTATCATATTTACTTTATACATAACCTTTTCCTCAGAAAAAGATAGCCACTTCCATAAAAAGCTACCAACGATAATTCTGACAAATGGGAATTTGAGAAACTTTTTGATACATACATGCAGGTGTTAAATGGAATATTTGGGGGGCCATTTAATTTGTCAATTTTCCATTTTTTCCAAAGTATCTGAATTCAGACAATAATCTGAGAACTTGCATCCCTGCTTTGTTCCCCAAGCTAGGTGCTGAGTTGCCCAATTTTTAATGACTTTTAATAATAATAATAATAATTTCTTTATTTCCAAAAGGTGTTCAAAGGAAAACAGGTTATGAACTTATAACCTGTTTTCCTTTGTACACCTTTTGGAAATAAAGAATTTATTATTATTATTATTAAAAGTCATTAAAAATTAATGATATGACAATGGTCTTAGTCTTAATGACTTTACAGACGAAATACACAATTTGATGACATGATCATTAAAAAGATAAATCTGAATTTATATGATTTTAATGACCCGCGGGAACCATGTAATAGGTATTATCTGTGATTTGTTTCTTTGTGTATGAAGTGTGATGCAAGTGCTTTTGGCTTGTAGCAGTTAGCAATTAGCAGCGGTCTTTTCAATTAAATTGATAGTACTAAATTAATAGAATTCAAAACGATTGAATTCAACTAGCATGAAATAAATGACAAACAAACAGTGAATATCCAATAAAGGTAAATATAAACAATCATACACTACGGTTGTTCAGTTTCTTCTACTCTTTTGGTGTATTTTTTTGCGTGCATGTACGCATGCATAATCGTATGATAACACCAATACATATAGGTCAAGTAATTTGAATGTAAAGTGTCTAGATTGATTTGCAACTGATCTGAAATTAGCAGTTGAAAATTATCTAGAAGATGATTTAAGAAATTCTGTCGGATATGCAGGTTCCACCAAATATACCGGTACACAATGTTTGCCCAACTCTCTAAATACGATAAAATTATAAAAGCAAATGAAATAAAGGCAGGGATTTCCCACTGAATCTATTCTGGGGGGATTTTACTTATTAAATCCATCGTCGCAGACATGATTTTGACCATTTTGCATTACTTCAATAGTTAATTTATCACATCAGGCACATCACATCTCTGCTGTTTCGGATATTTTAGTTGCCCGGGCGGTTCCCCTGGTGGTCCCAGTTCCCCCGACACTCAATTTGGCTGAACCTGATAGGATGCCTTTTTTTTTAGGGCTTTCAAGATTTCTATTTCAGGTTCTCAGACTATGTTGTAAAAACATGACCCATAAATATTTGTATTGATTACATAACTACAAGTAAATGACTGAGACTTAGTGATTCCAAGAAAGAAGTCGAAATTTGTTTGTGATTATGCAATAAATTCACCAGAAGGGGAGCCACTCGATCCTGGTCAATTTTGGAAGCGAAGCACAATCAAACAATCAGCCAATAAAAATTATCTAAAAAAAAAACAGATTCAAAGACTAAAGAGTAGAAGGTACTGTTTCAAAGGCTCCAAATGGCCAACATTTCAAATGAATAAAAATACTATCGATCACTTGATAAGTGTAAAATGTTGAGCATATTGATCAGAGATCAATTTTAACCACATTTTGCTTTCACATCACTGGGTTAACACACATGGTCAATACTCCAGAGAAAGGTACAGTTGGGCTTAAAAGGACTAAGTATAAAATGTTATCGTTTACCACTTTTGCAAATGTAGCCATTAAAAATAGTCACGCTATAGTTACAACAAATCGGCTTGGCCTTGATTATTGAGTATTTTTCGAACTATATTATTCAACAATATCGACGGAAACGAACTATAGTCAATATTAGTCAACTCTTTAGCTAATTATCTTCCTGATTCTCAAGTTCAGTACATAATAAATATATGTATAGGCACACTAGCAGAACTGCCTGCTAAGTAATTGACAAATTGGTCAGGACAATTTAGCCACTTAATTACATAAAAGCTAATAGCTTTAACACGATCAAACCTTGGAAGAATGGCTAATATAGTTCCTTTCAACCAGTAGAGACAAATAGTGTTAAGAAGTTTGGTAACAGTAACAGTACTAGAATGGGGAGAATTGACCAGAAGTGGGATTATAGCTCAATGCTCTTAGTTCCCTCCATGTCTCTGTCTCTGTCTCTGTCTCTGTCTCTGTCTCTGTCTCTGTCTCTGTCTCTGTCTCTGTCTCTGTCTCTGTCTCTGTCTCTGTCTCTGTCTCTGTCTCTGTCTCTGTCTCTGTCTCTGTCTCTGTCTCTGTCTCTGTCTCTGTCTCTGTCTCTGTCTCTGTCTCTGTCTCTGTCTCTGTCTCTGTCTCTGTCTCTGTCTCTGTCTCTGTCTCTGTCTCTGTCTCTGTCTCTGTCTCTGTCTCTGTCTCTGTCTCTGTCTCTGTCTCTGTCTCTGTCTCTGTCTCTGTCTCTGTCTCTGTCTCTGTCTCTGTCTCTGTCTCTGTCTCTGTCTC